>JAVIAB010000159.1:34724813-34737313 GCA_032433765.1 Megaustenia siamemsis | reverse complement strand
AATAGAACCTTAATCACAAAACAGCACAAATACATCCACCTAACGGACGAGAAAGAATTGTTTGTTGAATGCGAACACAAAAGATAAACCGGAACAAAGTCTGCAGTAAAATCTTAGAGAAAGTTGGGTTATCAACATGGCAGACAAATATCATGGCAACTTGTTGAACAAACAATAAAAAACAACAAATTATAATTCAAAACAAAGAAATCTCATCCCCGCGTTAATGCAAAATAGTTGTGGAGGGAATGGGCAAACTAGAGCTAGCACTTCAGCCTGGGTAATCTAGAGCTAGGACTTCAGACTTGGTAAGCTAGAGATAGGACTTCAGCCTGGGTAATCTAGAAATAGGACTTCAGCCTGGGTAATCTAGAGCTAGGACTTCAGACTTGGTAAGCTAGAGATAGGACTTCAGCCTGGGTAATCTAGAAAAAGGACTTCAGCCTGGGTAATCTAGAAATAGGACTTCAGCCTGGGTAATCTAAAGATAGGACTTCAGCCTGGGTAATCTAGAGATAGGACTTCAGCCTTGGTAATCTAGAGATAGGACTTCAGCCTGGGTAATCTAGAGATAGGACTTCAGACTTGGTAATCTAGAGATAGGACTTCAGACTTGGTAATCTAGAGCTAGGACTTCAGCCTGGGTAATCTAGAGCTAGGACTTCTGCTTGGATAATCTAGAGCAATGACTTCAGCCTGGGCAATCTAGATATATGACTTCACACTGGGTAATCTAGAGAGAGGACTTCAGCCTGGATAATCTAGACCTAGGACTTCAGCCTGTGTAATCTAGAGTTAGGACTTCAGAATGGGTAAACTAGAGCTAGGACTTCAAACAGGGTAATCGAGAGATATAATTTCTGCCTGGGTAAACTGGAGATAGGACTTTATCCTGGGTAATCTAGAGCTAGGACTTCAGCCTGGATAATATAGAGCTAAAACTTCATCACGGGTAATCTAGAGCTAGGACTTCAGCCTAGATAATCTAGAGCTATGATTTCAGCCCGGATAATCTAGAGCTATGACTTCAGCCTGGATAATCTAGAGCTAGGACTTCAGCCTGGATAATCTAGAGCTAGGACTTCAGCCTGGATAATCTAGAGCTAGGACTTCAGCCTGGATAATCTAGAGCTAGGACTTCAGCCTGGATAATCTAGAGCTTGGAATTCAGCCTGGATAATCTAGAGCTAGTACTTCAGCCTGGATAATCTAGAGCTAGGACTTCAGCCTGGATAATCTAGAGATATGACTCCAGCCTGGGTAATCTAGAGATAGGACTTCAGACTTGGTAATCTAGAGATAGGACTTCAGACTTGGTAATCTAGAGATAGGACTTCAGCCTGGATAATCTAGAGATAGGACTTCAGACTTGGTAATCTAGAGATAGGACTTCAGACTTGGTAATCTAGAGATAGGACTTCAGCCTGGGCAATCTAGAGATAGGACTTCAGCCTGGGTAATCTAGAGATAGGACTTCATACTTGGTAATCTAGAGATAAGACTTCAGACTTGGTAATCTAGAGCTAGGACTTCAGGCTTGGTAATCTAGAGCTAGGACTTCTGCTTGGATAATCTAGAGCAATGACTTCAGCCTGGGCAATCTAGATATATGACTTCACACTGTGTAATCTAGAGTTAGGACTTCAGAATGGGTAAACTAGAGCTAGGACTTCGAACAGGGTAATCGAGAGATATAATTTCTGCCTGGGTAAACTGGAGATAGGACTTAATCCTGGGTAATCTAGAGCTAGGACTTCAGCCTGGATAATATAGAGCTAAAACTTCATCACGGGTAATCTAGAGCTAGGACTTCAGCCTAGATAATCTAGAGCTATGATTTCAGCCCGAGTAATCTAGAGCTATGACTTCAGCCTGGATAATCTAGAGCTAGGACTTCAGCCTGGATAATCTAGAGCTAGGACTTCAGCCTGGATAATCTAGAGCTAGGACTTCAGCCTGGATAATCTAGAGCTAGGACTTCAGCCTGGATAATCTAGAGCTTGGAATTCAGCCTGGATAATCTAGAGCTAGTACTTCAGCCTGGATAATCTAGAGCTAGGACTTCAGCCTGGATAATCTAGAGATATGACTCCAGCCTGGGTAATCTAGAGATAGGACTTCAGACTTGGTAATCTAGAGATAGGACTTCAGACTTGGTAATCTAGAGATAGGACTTCAGCCTGGGTAATCTAGAGATAGGACTTCTGCTTGGATAATCTAGAGATATGACGTCAGCCTGGGTAATCTAGAGATAGGACTTCAGCCTGGGTAATCTAGAGCTAGGACTTCAGCCTGGATAATCTAGAGATATGACTTCAGCCTGGGTAATCTAGAGATAGGATTTCAGCCTGGGTAATCTAGAGATAGGACTTCAGACTTGGTAATCTAGAGATAGGACTTCAGCCTGGGTAATCTAGAGCTAGGACTTCAGCCTGGATAATCTAGAGATATGACTTCAGCCTGGGTAATCTAGAGATAGGATTTCAGCCTGGGTAATCTAGAGATAGGACTTCAGACTTGGTAATCTAGAGATAGGACTTCAGACTTGGTAATCTAGAGATAGGACTTCAGACTTGGTAATCTAAAGATAGGACTTCAGCCTGGGCAATCTAGAGATAGGACTTCAGCCTGGGTAATCTAGAGATAGGACTTCAGACTTGGTAATCTAGAGATAAGACTTCAGACTTGGTAATCTAGAGCTAGGACTTCAGGCTTGGTAATCTAGAGCTAGGACTTCTGCTTGGATAATCTAGAGCAATGACTTCAGCCTGGGCAATCTAGATATATGACTTCACACTGGGTAATCTAGAGAGAGGACTTCAGCCTGGATAATCTAGACCTAGGACTTCAGCCTGTGTAATCTAGAGTTAGGACTTCAGAATGGGTAAACTAGAGCTAGGACTTCGAACAGGGTAATCGAGAGATATAATTTCTGCCTGGGTAAACTGGAGATAGGACTTAATACTGGGTAATCTAGAGCTAGGACTTCAGCCTGGATAATATAGAGCTAAAACTTCATCATGGGTAATCTAGAGCTAGGACTTCAGCCTAGATAATCTAGAGCTATGATTTCAGCCCGAGTAATCTAGAGCTATGACTTCAGCCTGGATAATCTAGAGCTAGGACTTCAGCCTGGATAATCTAGAGCTAGGACTTCAGCATGGATAATCTAGAGCTAGGACTTCAGCCTGGATAATCTAGAGCTAGGACTTCAGCCTGGATAATCTAGAGCTTGGAATTCAGCCTGGATAATCTAGAGCTAGTACTTCAGCCTGGATAATCTAGAGCTAGGACTTCAGCCTGGATAATCTAGAGATATGACTTCAGCCCGGGTAATCTAGAGCTAATACTTCAGCCTGGATAATCTAGACCTAGGACTTCAGCGTGGATAATCTGGAGCTAGGACTTCAGCCCGGGTAATCTAGAGCTAGTACTTCAGCCCGGGTAATCTAGAGCTAGTACTTCAGCCTGGATAATCTAGAGCTAGTACTTCAGCCTGGATAATCTAGAGCCAGGACTTCAGCCTGGTTAATCTATAGCTAGTACTTCAGCCTGGATAATCTGAAGCTAGGACTTCAGCCCGGGTAATCTAGAGCTAGGACTTCAGCCTGGATAATCTAGAGCTAGTGCTTCAGCCTGGATAATCTAGAGCTAGTACTTCAGCCTGGATAATCTGAAGCTAGGACTTCAGCCCGGGTAATCTAGAGCTAGGACTTCAGCCTGGATAATCTAGAGCTAGTGCTTCAGCCAGGGTAATCTAGAGCTAGTACTTCAGCCTGGATAGTCTAGAGCTAATACTTCAGCCTGGATAGTCTAGAGCTATAGGCAGCCCCCAATAAACCAATTATTTTGTGTTTGAAGACAACAGGACAGCCCCCAGTGAACCAATTATTTTGTGTTTAAAGACAAAAGGACAGCCCCCAATGAGAGCTCCCTTATTGTGTTGGTCTCTTTGAGAACTTCCTCATTGGTCTTTTTAGCTGTCCAGGGAACTTTCAACATTCTTCTGAGAAATCCCATCTCTGTGGCCTCTAATCACAATAACAACACTAGTAATAATATAAATAATTATAACACTACTACTAATAATAATAATGATACAAATAATACAGGCAGGTAGTAATAACAATAATAATAATAATACAAGTAATTAAAGTAATAATAGACTTTCTGTCTCTAAACTCTAGACATGGATCAATGTACGGTCACTCCAGAGCCAGCTTAGCAGAGAGGTATATCTTGTTACACAGGCCGAAGAAGCTGTGTGGCATTTTTGTATAGCTTCAGGGATACCCTTTCGATCACGTCCGTTCATTGCTAATGAGCACTATTGTGCTCCGTTTAGTACCAACCGAGGTGTATGACAAGCCTGAAAGAATCTTATATCAGATCTGTAACCGCTGTAGGCTCTCTCATCTGGATTTTTATTTTCTGTTAGTGGCCTTCTTGAATAGAACTAGATAGGAGTTCCAGAGATGCCAACAAAGCAGTGGCAGATTATTGAGATGATGATGTTATAGCATGTTGGAAGAGATGATTGAGACAATGATGATGTTATAGCTTGTTGGAAGAGATGACTTAGATAATGATGATGTTATAGCTTGTTGGAAGAGATGACTTAGACAATGATGATGTTATAGCTTGTTGGAAGAGATGATTTAGATAATGATGATGTTATAGCTTGTTGGAAGAGATGACTTAAACAATGATGATGTTATAGCTTGTTGGAAGAGATGATTAAAACAATGATGATGTTATAGTTGTTGGAAGAGATGATTAAAACAATGATGATGTAATAGCTTGTTGGAAGAGATGATTAAAACAATGATGATGTTATAGCTTGTTGGAAGAGATGATTAAAACAATGATGATGTAATAGTTGTTGGAAGAGATGATTAAAACAATGATGATGTAATAGCTTGTTGGAAGAGATGATTAAAACAATGATGACTTACTACTGAACATTTGTGGCTATACCTTGTAGCCGGCACTACTTACTACTGAACATTTGTGACCATACCTTGTAGCCTTCACTACTTACTACTGAACATTTGTGACCATACCTTGTAGCCTTCACTACTTACTACTGAACATTTGTGACCATACCTTGTAGCCTTCACTACTTGCAACTGAACATTTGTGACCATACCTTGTAGCCTTCACTACTTGCAACTGAACATTTGTGACCATACCTTGTAGCCTTCACTACTTACTACTGAACATTTGTGACCATACCTTGTAGCCTTCACTACTTACTACTGAACATTTGTGACCATACCTTGTAGCCTTCACTACTTGCAACTGAACATTTGTGACCATATCCTGTAGCCGGCACTACTTACTACTGAACATTTATGAGCATACCGTGTAGCCGGCACTACTTACTACTGAACATTTGTGACCATACCGTGTAGCCTTCACTACTTGCTACTGAACATTTGTGACCATACCTTGTAGCCTTCATTACTTGCTACTGAACATCTGAGAACATACCGTGTAGCCGGCGATACTTGTAACTTAACTTTTGTGACCATACCTTGTAGCCTTCACTAATTGACACTGAACATTTGTGACCATACCTTGTAGATGGCACTACTTACTACTGAACATTTGTGACCATACCTTGTAGCCTTCAATACTTGCTACTGAAAATGTGTGACCATACCGTGTAGCCTTCACTACTTGCTACTAAACATTTGTGACCATACCGTGTAGCCTTAACTACTTGCTACTGAACATTTGTGACCATACCTTGTAGCCTTCACTACTTGCTACTGAACATTTGTGACCATGCCTTGTAGCCTTCACTACGTGCTACTGCACAGCTATTTGTCACTGATACTTCAGTTGATATGTTTATTTGCGTTTAACCAGGAAGGTAAAATACTGGAGATTCTTCTATTCAACATTCAAAGTGTTTACGATAAACTGTAACCTAAAATAACAAAAAAAAAAAAAACACTTTTTGGCTAAAAATGAATTCTTGCATTCCCTGAAACTTGCCCTGATTTACCAATCTTTGATCTTTTCATCCGTTTTTGTTACGACCATTAACTACTAAAATACAACACAGAACTGGAGTGGTCAGTCTCTGGACGCTGCTGGACATGTTGAGGAGGGGATCTGATCAGCTATGGACATGTTCGAAGTGAACTGATTATAACTCAGAAATAATTAAATAATTAAATTAATAACTCACATGTAAAATGGTAAAGGTAAGGTAATGTACAAGACTTGAACCGGAGTCTTAGCACGCGAGTTTCCACCCATATGTGCTCGGTCGCCTATCCAGAAATATTCGGAGATTTCTGTATAGTGTCGCCTCAAGCATCGAAACTCAGATGCGAAGCGACATTCCTCACCGTCCCAGGATAATACCCTGGTACCCATTTCTGCCAACGTCTAGGTCGACCGTGGGGGTATTTTTTTTTGTTTCCAACCACGAGTACAATTCACACTGCTCCCAGCGGGAATCAAACATATAAATATTTACTATTACTAATTTGTTTTACGTTCTGTGTGTCCAATGTCACAAAATAGAAACACAATATATATTTGAAAAAATGAGTGAAGTGTACTAGGCTCGGGAAATCTTCATATATCAATGATGGAAAATTGTCTAGTTTAGAATTAAAATTGCACTTTGAGATGAAAACAAACAGCTGTGAATGTTGCAACTGTTCGTTATCAACCAGCGGCCACTTGTACTTTATCGCACCCAGAATGCATGTTTTAAAAGTCAAGTCATTTCTTGACTTCATTAAAGAAAGTCATGTTTTAAAAGGCAAGTCATTTCTTGACTTCATTAAAGAAAGTCATGTTTTAAGAGTCAAGTCATTTCTTGACTTCATTAAAGAAAGTCATGTTTTAAAAGTCAAGTCATTTCTTGACTTTATTAAAGAAAGTCTTGTTTTAAAAGGCAAGTCATTTCTTGACTTCATTAAAGAAAGTCATGTTTTAAAAGACAAGTCATTTCTTGACTTCATTAAAGAAAGTCATGTTTTAAAAGGCAAGTCATTTCTTGACTTCATTAAAGAAAGCCATGTTTTAAAAGGCAAGTCATTTCTTGACTTCATTAAAGAAAGTCATGTTTTAAAAGTCAAGTCATTTCTTGACTTCATTAAAGAAAGTCATGTTTTAAACCAAGTTTAACTTTTAGCTCCCTGACTTATGTAACTCCAATCAGTGCCAAACTTTAATGGCCTGATATTATCGGTGAGAGTCTGTGTTCTTATTTCCCATATACAGGATGATTCACGAGAAGGGGTTCGCAGACAAGGAGAAGGCTGTTTATCGCGAGGTTGTCAGGCAGAACGTTGTGAGCGCTGTGCTGGGAACTCTGGCAGATATGGAGTCGCATGGTCTGGAGTTTCCTACAGAAGAGTTGAGGGTGAGCTTATTTGTGTGAGTGTTTTTTTGATTGGTGGATTAGGCAGCAGGTGTACATGTGAGCATAGCTATACCTGGTGATACACTATACCCTTTCATCGTCAGTCTTTCTGCTGTAGTGTGGAACCATAGACGAGAGCGAGAGAGAAAAAGAAAGACAGAGAGAGATAGAGCTGAAGAGAGAAACAGTGGAAGAGAGAAAACAGTGAGTGAGTGAAAGTAGAGAAATAAAGAAAGAGAGAAATATAGACAGAAAGAGATAAAGAATGGGAAAAAGAGAGATAGAAAGAAAGTAGGAAAAATAGAGACAAAATTATTGTGCTAACATATAAATCGTTGTATAGGTAGGAAAATCTAAGAGTTTGATGTTGACGTCATACAACTCTTTGTAACTAATGGTGTACTAACATATACATCGCTGTATAGGTAGGAATTGTGTACTTAACTTCATCGACTTCAAAAAAGCATTTGATAGTATTCATAGAGATTCTTTGTGGAAAATTCTGAAGCAATATGGCTTACCATCAAAAATCATAAATATTATCAAAGACATGTATGATGGTTACACATGTGCAGTTCGAACAGAGGAAGGACTGAGCGAATGTTTCCCAATAGAAACTGGGGTTAAACAAGGATGTATTTTATCGCCCTTGTTATTTGGAATTGTTATGGACTTCATAATGAAGAAATGCTGCACTGGTAATAAAGGCATCGAATGGATACAAGGAGACAATTTGGTGGACCTCGACTTTGCTGATGACATAGTTCTCATCAGCAGCCAGATAAAAACGATGCAGGAAAACACAAATGAACTATCATCAATAGCCAGCAAAATTAGGCTTGAGATTAATCATGAAAAGACTAAAGTCATGAAAAGTTTAATTTCAACAGACGACAAAATATACATGGAAAACAAACCAGTAGAAGAGATCGATCACTTTATCTATCTTGGAAGTCACATTGATCGAGAAGGGGATACGAGCAAAGAAATTAGAATCAGAATAGCTAAAGCAGCAATGTCTTTCAGAAGCCTTGAAAAGTTGTGGAAATCAAAACTCATCAGCACAAACACAAAACTTAGGCTATTCAAATCAAATGTACTATCAACCCTTACATATGCATGTAAAAGCTGGAAAACAACAAGAGATATAGAAACAAAGTTGAACGCATTCGAAAATAAATGTCTAAGGAAAATACTTGGTATAGAATGGAACGAATTCAGAACAAACGAGGAAATTAGAGAAATCGCCAATCAACCACTAATATCTTCAGTAATAAAGAAAAGACGATGGTCATATGTTGGACATGTGATGAGAAGAGATAATAACCAAATAGCAAAGCAAGCCCTCATGTGGGAAACAACAGGTAAGAGGAAAAGAGGAAGACCCAGAGAGACAGTGAGAAGAACATTGATGAGAGAGACAAGAGCAGCAGGAATCGGCTCCCTCAATGAGATAGAGCTGCTTGCACAGAACAGAGACACATGGCGAGATTTGATAAAATATCTTTAAAAGAATTGAAAACTGCTGGAACAAAAAAATAAGATAAGAGAAGGAGTATCTTGGTCTACGCCCTATGGGCCGGCTGCGGCTCGAAAGGTCAATAGATAGATAGATAGGTTGGAAAAGCTAAAAGTTTGATGTTGACGTTATACAACTCTTTCTAACTAACGGTGTACTAACATATACATGGTTGTATAGGTAGGAAAAGCTAAAAGTTTGATGTTGACGTTATACAACTCTTTCTAACTAATGGTGTACTAACATATACATTGTTGTATCGGCAGGAAAAGCTAAACGAGTTTGATGAGGCTTATATCAACAGTGAACAACAGAAGATCAAAGTTTCAAAGACTGACTATGAGTTTAAGAGCTGATGATTTGTTTACAGTTGAGCAAGTGGCCGATTAAATTAATACAGTTGGCAATACCCAGATAACAGTAGGAGAATTACCTCTACTAGACGCACAATCTTACATATGAATATAGAGAAAGAGGGAGGAACAGAGTAGGATACTAAAATAAGGATACCAAAAGCAAGAGGAGCATTCGTTGCACTGAAAACATGTGGTCTATAAAATCCAAAGAAATTAGGTTAAATTCAAAAATAACAATTTTCAAATCCAATGTTAAATCAGTCCTATTATATGGCTGTAAAACATGGAGAACAACAAAAATGACAATCATGATGATATCGACCTTCATTAATGGATGCTTACGTAGAATGAAAGGATGAAACTGGCTGGACAAAATCAGTAACATAGAATTATGGAAATGTACCAGTCAAACTGGAATAACAATCGGATGTCATAATATAAATAATCTAAGGTATGCTGATGATACAGTCTTAATCGCTAAGAGTGAAAATGAGTTACAAGAAATGTTAGACATTATAGTGAAAGAAGAATAAAGGACTCAGCCTTAGTGGGAAAAAGACAAAAGTAATGGTAACAACAAAGAAAAAGACATCACCTCAGTGCAAAATAAAGACAAGTGGAACAATATTAAAACAGGTAGATGAATTTAAATATTTGGGAACTTTGTTAACCTCAGACGGAAGATGTACAACAGAGGTGAGATTCAGAATGGCTCAGGCAAAAGCAGCTTTCCAAAAAATGAGGAAAATACTATGCAATCCATTTTTGACAATAGAAACAAGAAAAAGAGTTCTTAAATGTTATGTACAGCCAGTCTTAACATATGGATGTGAATCATGGACAATAGGACAATATACAAGAAAATCACTGGAGTCTGTAGAAATGTGGTTTTACAGAAGAATGTTGAGAATACCATGGCCAGCTAAGAAGAAGAAATGAAAATGTTCTGAAAGAGGTCAAATTAAGAGGGGGTGGCGCATAAGAGGACTCATTAGTCAACTCTGAAGCTGGAGTCGCGAGTTGCTGTACGATGGACATGCTGTGGATCTGAGCACATTATGGACATGTTCAGAGTGCAATGATGATAACTCACAGATAACTCACAGATAACCCATATATAACTCAATCTGGTCATAAGATGAATTTCCTCACACTTGTCCTACATCGCTGTTTGTTGATGGCATTTCAGGAGCGTTACTAATTTACTTTTAGTTGTGAAACATAACATATGTTATGTTTCAGCGTTGGCATATTAAAATTGTCAGAATTGTGTCTAGATCCTAAATTGTTACAATATTTGTGATTAAAATAGTACTATTTTGCACATTCTTCTTCTTCTTCTACCTTTCAGCTCCCTGTGGAGCATAGGTCTTCAACAAACACTTTCCAAGCCATTATGTTTCTTGCCATTCTGGTAAGATTATTCCATGTCTTCCCCATCCACTTCATCTCTGCTTGCACCTGCCTTCTCCAAGAATATTTTGGTTTTCCTTTATGTCTTTTTCCATGGGGATTCCATAAAAGGGCCTGTAGTGTAAAACTTTCAATTGGCTTCCGCAAAGAGGCGAACAGAAAAGTAAAAGACCGTAAATTGTATCTCTCTTCGACGCTGAAAGGCAAATGAGAGAGGAAAGAAGTAGAAGTACAGCGTCACAAATCAGAATCACTCCATTAGGTTATCAATATCTTGAATGAGTGGAGTGTAGTTTCTTCAGCCTACTTTTATTTAGAAATATAGCAGCATTGTTGGGATTAAACTAAAGTGCTAATTTTAAGTTAAAATAAACAGCCGGCCCTAATTGATCATGGAAGCAGTAAGAGGATTATGCATGTGAGGAGGGTAGACAACGAGAAGATAAGAAAAGAAGGAAAGCGCTATGTGTCTCCCCCCTCGAGTAACGCAGTCCACGCCGCATCGGTTCAGTTAGGTAGTGACAGTTTTATTAACGCTTGATAGGATCAGCGGAAGATTCAAAGAAAGTACCAACTATTTAGGCAAGATTATAGACATGTAGACAGACATAGGCACTGACATGTAGACAGACATAGGCACTGACATGTAGACAGACATAGGCACTGACATGTAGACAGACATAGGCACTGACATGTAGACAGACATAGGCACTGACATGTAGACAGACATAGGCACTGACATGTACACAGAAATAGGCACTGAATGTACACAGACATAGGCACTGACATGTAGACAGAAATAGGCACAGGCATGTAGACAGACATAGGCAATGACATGTAGACAGAAATAGGCACTGACATGTAGACAGAAATAGGCACTGACATGTAGACAGACATAGGCACTGACATGTAGACAGACATAGGCACTGACATGTAGA
This sequence comes from Megaustenia siamemsis, assembly GCA_032433765.1. Lineage (NCBI taxonomy): Eukaryota > Metazoa > Mollusca > Gastropoda > Stylommatophora > Ariophantidae > Megaustenia > Megaustenia siamemsis. The sequence continues at coordinate 34,725,697 of JAVIAB010000159.1, read as the reverse complement.
CAAAAATAGGCACTGACATGTAGACAGAAATAGGCACTGACATGTAGACAAAAATAGGCACTGACATGTAGACAGAAATAGGCACTGACATGTAGACAGACATAGGCACTGACATGTAGACAGAAATAGGCACTGACATGTAGACAGAAATAGGCACTGACATGTAGACAGACATAGGCACTGACATGTAGACAGACATAGGCACTGACATGTAGACAGACATAGGCACTGACATGTAGACAAAAATAGGCACTGACATGTAGATAGAAATAGGCACTGACATGTAGACAAAAATAGGCACTGACATGTAGACAGAAATAGGCACTGACATGTAGACAGACATAGGCACTGACATGTAGACAGACATAGGCACTGACATGTAGACAGACATAGGCACTGACATGTAGACAGACATAGGCACTGACATGTAGACAGAAATAGGCACTGACATGTAGACAGACATAGGCACTGACATGTAGACAGACATAGGCACTGACATGTAGACAGAAATAGGCACTGACATGTAGACAGAAATAGGCACTGACATGTAGACAGAAATAGGCACTGACATGTAGACAGAAATAGGCACTGACATGTAGACAAAAATAGGCACTGACATGTAGACAGAAATAGGCACTGACATGTAGACAGACATAGGCACTGACATGTAGACAGACATAGGCACTGACATGTAGACAGACATAGGCACTGACATGTAGACAGACATAGGCACTGAATGTACACAGACATAGGCACTGACATGTAGACAGACATAGGCACTGACATGTAGACAGACATAGGCACTGACATGTAGACAGACATAGGCACTGACATGTAGACAGAAATAGGCACTGACATGTAGACAGACATAGGCACTGAATGTA
>JAVIAB010000159.1:34629813-34719813 GCA_032433765.1 Megaustenia siamemsis | reverse complement strand
CTACCAATGCCAGACCTGGACCCTAGATGCAAGAACAATAAGTAAAATAACGTCTACAGAGATGAAATGTGTTAGACGAATGACAGGAAACAGTCTGAGAGATAAGATCAGAAATGAAGAACTGAGAAAAAGGCTAGAAATAATCCCCACCATATAATAACATAAAGAATGGCAAAAAACAAAACGACTTGGAAAGTGTTTATTGAAGACCTATGCTCCACTGGGAGCTAAAAAGGTAGAAGAAGATATAATAACATATTGCCATAGTATATAAAGAAACAACAGATTAAATGTCTTGTCACGTGATAAGGCAGGAAAAAACAAAACACAAAACAAGGAGCCTTCAATAAACATTACGAGAACATTAGACTCAAGTTCCGACCACTAAAAAGATAGACTGACAGAATATGAGAAAAACTAGGAAATCTAATATCAGCAGAAGCCAAAAAAATTACCAGAAGACATCCCCTCAATGCTGCAAGGCAAATGGGGAAGGAAATAAGAAAGAGAAGCGACCTATGAATCTAATTAGAATTTACTAAAAAGAAAGATAGAAGCTGTAACTGAATAGTCCAGAAGGAAATATGCTCTCTCAGTGGCCTATCCACTTCATTTATTTACTATTATTAGCAAATGGGAGCCGCGATAGCTCAGTGGTTAGTGAACTCGACTGCAAAGGACAAGGGGTAGGGTTTGATCCCAACCGACGGCTTTCGGTTTCACCCAACCTTAAATGGGTACCGGATTTTTTTTCTGGGAAAGTAAAGCGGCACGGGCGTAATATCGACCACATTACCCGAAAATTCATGTGCCGAAGGTCTGTAAAATTTATGGTCACTAACACCATATTCCTTATACGCCACTTGGCGTGACGGGGGTACTTGACTTTATTCTTTCAATATTAACAAATGAGGAAGAAAAGAAGAAGAAATGGTCCATCAGTAATCAAAGCGTGCTCAGACCAGCAATAAGTAAGACATGTCACTATGGTCATATCTGGCTACAATTAAACAGTTTTATCACTTGGGATGGCGTGTCCCTTTTTGTCAAAAGTGAGATTTTGTTTAAAAGAAGAAGCAAGGAGCTCCGACTCACCGATTGGCGTTGGGGGAATATGGTGTTAGAGACGGGATTTCTCAGAAGAATGTTGATAGTCCCCTGGACAGCTAAACAGACCAATGAGGTTAGAATATGGTGTTAGAGACGGGATTTCTCAGAAGAATGTTGATAGTCCCTGGACAGCTAAACAGACCAATGAGGTTAGAATATGGTGTTAGAGACGGATTTCTCAGAAGAATGTTGATAGTCCCTGGACAGCTAAACAGACCAATGAGGTTAGAATATGGTGTTAGAGACGGTATTTCTCAGAAGAATGTTGATAGTCCCCTGGACTGCTAAACAGACAATGAGGTTAGAATATGGTGTTAGAGACGGAATTTCTCAGAAGAATGTTGATAGTCCCCTGGACAGCTAAACAGACCAATGAGGTTAGAATATGGTGTTAGAGACGGTATTTCTCAGAAGAATGTTGATAGTCCCCTGGACAGCTAAACAGACCAATGAGGAAGTTCTCAAAGAGGTCAACATAAAAGGGAGCTCCTGTAAAACACCAGAATGAAACAATCAACATTTTTTCTGGCACATCATGAGAAGAGGAAAGTTGGAATACTTGGTTACAACTGGCAAATAAAAGGAACGAGAGATCACGGACGACAAAGAGAGACAATACAGGATAGCTTGGTGTCATGGCGTGGAAAGCAGTCAACAACAGAACTGATACGATGCACTGTAGATAGAAGATTGTGGAAGGACATGATCGCCTACGCCAACGGTATGGCATATGATGATGATGAAAATGCGACATATATTGTTGCTTTCTTTTACTATTATGTCTATCATTTCTTGTTGCTTTCTTTACTATTATGTCTATCATTTCTTGTTGCTTTCTTTTACTATTATGTCTATCATTTCTTGTAGTTCATTTCCTGTTGTTGCTATTCACATTGTGCCATCCACAATAATAGATTGACGATGTCTTGTTTCAGCACACGGCTCGTAACATCAAAGAGAGGTTAAAGTGTTCAGATTGTGCCATCCACAATAATAGATTGACGATGTCTTGTTTCAGCACACGGCTCGCAACATCAAAGAGAGGTTAAAGTGTTCACATTGTGCCATCCACAATAATAGATTGACGATGTCTTGTTTCAGCACACGGCTCGCAACATCAAAGAGAGGTTAAAGTGTTCAGATTGTGCCATCCACAATAATAGATTGACGATGTCTTGTTTCAGCACACGGCTCGCAACATCAAAGAGAGGTTAAAGTGTTCACATTGTGCCATTCACAATAATAGATTGACGATGTCTTGTTTCAGCACACGGCTCGCAACCTCAAAGAGAGGTTAAAGTGTTCACATTGTGCCATCCACAATAATAGATTGATTGATGTCTTGTTTCAGCACACGGCTCGCAACATCAAAGAGAGGTTAAAGTGTTCACATTGTGCCATCCACAATAATAGATTGATTGATGCCTTGTTTCAGCACACGGCTCGCAACATCAAAGAGAGGTTAAAGTGTTCACATTGTGCCATCCACAATAATAGATTGACGATGTCTTGTTTCAGCACACGGCTCGCAACATCAAAGAGAGGTTAAAGTGTTCACATTGTGCCATCCACAATAATAGATTGACGATGTCTTGTTTCAGCACACGGCTCGCAACATCAAAGAGAGGTTAAAGTGTTCACATTGTGCCATCCACAATAATAGATTGACGATGTCTTGTTTCAGCACACGGCTCGCAACATCAAAGAGAGGTTAAAGTGTTCACATTGTGCCATCCACAATAATAGATTGACGATGTCTTGTTTCAGCACACGGCTCGCAACATCACAGAGAGGTTAAAGTGTTCACATTGTGCCATCCACAATAATAGATTGACGATGTCTTGTTTCAGCACACGGCTCGCAACATCAAAGAGAGGTTAAAGTGTTCAGATTCCCACAGAGCTGTCGTGGATATGCGTCCATCCTTGACCTTGTTGACGTCTCAGAAAGTACTTCGAGACTTCATGGACTCCAGCGCAGATGTGGAAACATATCAGCTCTACCATTAGTGAGTTATGTCCCTTCTGTGTTGGTTTAGTCTTGCAATTTGAGCTTTTACTTTGTTTCATTTCCTGTTTTCCAGCTCATCTTATATGTAACTTAAACTCCTTCACATTGGGCAGTACCATTTATTGTTACACAGTTTCTGCTACAACGTGGCGTCAGAAGGATTGTATGATTTCAACAACAAACATATGAACAACAAAAAGTAATGAGCGAATATATGTGAAAGGTTAGTTCACAATAATAAAAATATATGGCCTTTGGCGTCTGGACAGACGGTTGGTAACATCATCATCATCATCGAGTGCCATCTCCGCAACGAAGGTTGGCTACCATGGAGCGCCATTCTACTCTGTCTCTTGCTTTGATGGTGCAGGTTGTCACTGGCTGGTTTGTCCATCTTTTGATGTTACTCGTCCATGTTAATCTTCGTCTGCCTCTGCCTCTTTTACCTTACGAATTCCTCTTCATGGCTTCCTCTGGACTAGTACGTGATGAGGCTCCAATCTCTGTCACGGTGGTCAGCCACATTCGTCTTTCGTGTCCTGAACATGCCTCTTGTGTACCACACACTTTGCTGTTTTCACTTTCTGGGCCGTTGGCCATTGTTGGTAACAAGCAATCATTAAAAGTCAGTTGTTTGGTACAAATATTACTTTTATACTGGATGCTGTCTTGTTGAACAGCTTGTTTCGTGGTTGAATCTGCCAATATTGGATAGACAGACAAATTTAGTAGAACGTTACAACAAAAATATAGGACCAGAGGTCGGGCTCCTGATCGACAGCTTCCGGGTTCACCCAGCCTTAAATGGCTACCGGATTCTTTTTCTGAGGAAGTAAAGCGATACAGGCGTAATACTGACCACATTATCCTAAAAAAAATCATGTAACGAAGGTCTGTAAAAATTATAGTCACTAACACCATATTCCCTATACGCCACTTGGCGTGACGGGGGCTCTTTACTTTTTACTACGTTATTTTACTTGTCTTTAAGAGACATTTTAAAAACCTGAAAATGACAAATACATTAAAGCAAATAACAGCAGAAATTAACTACGAATATGAAAATGTTACGTCACGACGGGGTTCTTTACTTATAAAAAATGTACTTGAGAATGTTGACATTGTAAAGAGTTTTAAAGTTGCACCAATGTAGATGTTGTAGTGCAGGAGAAAATCTATTCTGTATTGTTATTTATAGATGCCATTAACTATCAGTACAGGTAAATTCGTATTCTTTATCAATTCTATGATTTGTTATATATATTTATATTGAAAACTGCTAGACCAAAAATTCAGATAAGAGAAGGAGTATCTTGGTCTACGCCATATGTCCGGCTAAGGCTCGAAAGGTCAATAGGTAGATAGATAGATAGATAGACAGACAGACAGGCAGACAGATAGACAGACAGATAGACAGACAGATAGACAGACAGACCGACAGACAGTCAGACAGACAGACAGACAAACAGATAGACAGACAGACAGGCAGGCAGACAGATAGACGGACTGATAGATAGATAGACAGACAGCCAGACAGACAGACAGATAGATAGATAGGTAGGTAGGTAGGTAGGTAGGTAGGTAGATAGATAGATATATAGATATATAGATAGATAGATAGATAGATAGATAGATAGATAGATAGATAGATAGATAGATAGATAGATAGATAGATAGATAGATAGATAGATAGATAGATAGATAGATAGATAGATAGATAGATAGATAGATAGATAGATAGATAGATAGATAGATAGATAGATAGATAGATAGATAGATAGATAGATAGATAGATAGATAGATAGATAGATAGATAGATAGATAGATAGATAGATAGATAGATAGATAGATAGATAGATAGATAGATAGATAGATAGATAGATAGATAGATAGATAGATAGATAGATAGATAGAATCATCATTCGAAAGTCTTAAATGAACTAAAAATGAAAAGAGAACAACTAAACACAATTCAAACAACACAAATGAGATTGTTGGGGCATATAAAAAGACACAGAAAGCCTACTAAAAGTATATCTTTGAAAGGAGAATCCAAGGCAAAAGAGGAAGAAGCAGACCAAGACTAACATGGACGAGTAACTTCAAAGGACAGGTCAAATTATGACAACCTGCACTATCAAAGCAAGAGAGACGGAGAGAGAGAGAAATAGAGAGAGGGAGAGAAATAGAGAGAGGGAGAGAGGGAGAGAGGGAGAGAAATAGAGAGAGGGAGAGACAGCTAAATGACGCTCCATGGCAGTCAGCCTTCGATGCGGAAACGGCACTCAATGATGATAAAGGTCAAGGTAAAGTACGAGACTTGAATCGCCGTCATAGCACGCGAGTTTCCACCCATATGTGCTCGGCCGCCTAATCAGAAATGTTCGGAGACTACTGGATAGTGTCACTTCAAGCATGAAACTCACGATGCGAGGCGGCATTTCTCACCTTCTCATAGTAATAACCTGGTACCTATCTCTACCAGCGGCTGGGTCGACCGCTGGGGTATTTTGTTTTTCTAACCAAGAGTGCAATTCATATTGTTTCCAGCGGGAATCGGACACGAGTTGTTATAACGTGGATAACTCACTCTAGTGATATTCCCAACTAGGCTACCGAGGCTCCGACTCAATGATGATCAACATTCGGTTGAATGTCCTTTTCAAAGCGTTGCATCACGTCCCGTCCGAGAAAATCTCCGTCTACAGCCAGATCTCCTACATCTTCTGTATCCACGTTCAAGTTCTCTTTGTTGTATTGAAACTATTTTCTTTTTTTTTTGCTCGGCCACTGTCTCGTCTTCCTGAGACCACGTATTCCATTATTGTTCTTTTCATACAACTGTGTATTTTGTCGTGGCTATATAGTATTTTAATTTCTTGTAAGATTGGATATGGTTATGGTTATGGAAGGCCCCGGTATCACTGCAAACGAATTAAAATCCATAATTGCTCATCCGCCCGTGCCAGTGGAATCATCTGAATTACTAACTCATCTCCCAAACAAAGAAAGGTGGCTGTAGTCCCCATCATAGCAGTCTCAGCACACGCCAAAAGACATAAGGCGAAACCGCACAGAAAGTGAACACAGCTATCTTTTCTCCATCATACGATATCATCATTCATCGTAAAAAAATTGGAATATGGAAACACGATCAAAACAGATGAAACGCACAGCTCACAGTGTGCACAGAGCACTTAACTCAGTAGCGCCTGCAACAAGCCGGACTTTAAATATGAGGAAACTGCAACAAGGAACACTTTTCAGACATAGCCCGTAATGGTTCCCGCCGCCTATCCGCCATATTGACTGGAAGTTTACATCCCTCTGAAGTGATGATCATCATATTATATATATATTCGTATAAGTCCGTAAGATGTTGTTTATAAGCCGGTGGTTTAATGTATGTTATTATGGTAAATTTATATTCATGTACATACGATAACTTATCCAGTTTATAATCTGCAATATTCTTCTTCTTCATCCCTTTCTCATTTGCCTTACAGCGTCGAGGGGAGATATAATTTGCTGTCTTTTGCTCTTCTGTTCGCTTCTGCTGCTGTTATGTTTCCTTGTGTTTCTAACATCCCATCGATCCAATTTTTTCGTGGTCGACTCTTGGATCTTGTGTTCTCACAACATGTATTGAGGGCTCGTTGTGTTGTGTTTTGATTATTCTGCCTTGTCACGTGGCCAAACCATTGTATCGATTGTCTCTTTATATATTCTATGGCGGGGCTATTCCTAGCTCTTTTCTCAGTTCTTCATTTTTGATCTTGTCTCTCAGGCTGTTTCCTGTCATTCGACTAACACATTTCATCTCAGCAGAGGTTATTTTTCCTATTGTTCTTGCATCTAAGGTCCAGGTCTGGCATTGGTAGCACAACGTTGGGATGAAGATTGTATTGTATAGTGCTCGTTTTGCCTCTAGAGTTATTTCCTTGTTGGACAATAGTGGTGATAGGTGTCCAATGATTTCACAAGCTTTGATGCATCTCGAGTCTATCTCTGCTGTTTGTGAATTGTCGTTTGTCACTAAACTTCTAAACTAAAATAGTTATTTGAATATCTGTACTTGTTTTAGTTGCCTGCCTTCTATAATTATGTTGATATTCTGTTTATCTTTGACGACATTTATGACTTATGTTTTCTTGATGTTGATTTTCATGTTGTTTTTTGTGTCTGTGCTGTTGAGTTTAACTCTGCAATCATTAATTGCTTGCTTGCGTTCGCATGATGACTAAAGTATTCTAGAGTATTCTGGTAGACTAGAATATTCCTCTTCAGCATCCGCCCTTAAAAGGACGTTAAGTGGGCGTGTCTACGTTGTGTTGTGGTTTGCTGTATAACTGTGATATTTGGGCCTTTCGGCCCAACACATCCGACTTCAAAACGACATTTTTGAGTACCGAGTTTTCTTCCCTCTTCGATCCCTGCTAGCTTGGTCATACTAGACAGGTTAGCCTGTTACTAGAGGCACTACGGAGAGGTGGAGCATGGTCTGGATGGTTCTCGCTCTGCTGCTGGGAGGCGCGTCTTGGCCTCCAACCATTAATTAAATTATTATCTATCTTGCTATCTATATATTGTACTAGCAAGCTGATGAAGGCACATAGGGCATACAATTTAGACTTCTAGACTCCCTATCACCGACGATCCTTGTGTCAGACCTTGCACAGGATTCAAACTGTATCTCGCCACTAGTCACTGTTCTTGGTGAGTCGCTCAATCTCGACGGTGGAGCTGATGCCTGCTGGGATTGCCTCTCCTCTCAGGGCATTAACTGATAGTAAAAAAAAAAGTAAAACACCCCTGTCACGCCAAGTGGCGTATAGGGAATATGGTGTTAGTGACCATAAATTTTACAGACCTTCGGCACATGATTTTTGGGGTAATGTGGGCGGTATTACGCCCGTGCCGCTTCACTTTCCCAGAAAAAAGTCCGGTACCCATTAAAGGCTGCGTGAACCCGGAAGTCGTCGGTTGGAATCGAACCCTACCCCTTGTCCTTTCTAGTCCAATTCACTAAGCACTGAGCTATCGCGGCTCCCCATTAACTGATAACTTAACATTAATTGTTAGCATAAGAGTTACAGCATCTAACATTTAGTTTCTCGGAAACGGGTGGAAGTTCTCATTACTTGTTGGTATTGCTTGAAAGGTCAGGAGATGTGGAGAATAAAGGGCGTATACCCAGTGCAACCGTTAATAAGTATTCGTGTCAGAGATGTGTTTTTTTTATATTAACCCTATATATATATATATATATATATATATATATATATATATATATATATATATTGGGCTGTGATTAGAATCCATAGCCATTTGATGTAAAGAACGACGATTGTGTCAAAACGTCAAGAATGCAAAGATTAAATAACACAGAGTTAGTGGGGAACTATAATGTAAACATTAAATAACACAGAATTAGTGGGGAACTATAATGCAAACATGAAATAACAGAATTAGTGAAGAACTATAACGCAAAGATTAAATAGCCACAAAAATGTGAAGGACAAAATAGTGTGCTCAAACATGAAGATTATAAATATTCAGACCCTCTGCCACAAGTTGGGGCACACAATGATAAGCTCCACTTACAGTTTCTTGTGCAGATGTCTATAAGGCAGATATCATGTTAATTCTTATATTTTGTTCCTTTCTTTGCGTCCTTTATCTACAAGATGAGGTTTTCGAAAGCCCCAGTCTCTGTTGCCAGAATCACGTCTGTAAGTCTTCCGTGCTTGAAGCAAGAAAGTTAATTTATTCATTGCTGTCTGGCTGTCTGTAGGAACTAAAGCTTCTGATATGAAATTGAGGTCTAGTATCAGAAGAGAAACAATAGCAATCATCACCATCATCAAACACCATGGCGTAGGTGCTTATGTCTCTACAGCACATTCTTCTATCTCTACCCTTATTTTTTGCAGCTAGTTTTTGTTTAAAATTGTATTGTTACCAGTGGCGTATTCTTTATGATACCGCAGCTACCGCTGGTAGACTGAACATATTAACGAAATACAAAAGGAAATGATAATTGTATATATATATATATATATATATTATATTATAAATTTTCGAATATTCTATTACACATTTCGTAGGCCAATATGATTTATTTGCTTTGATTTGCATTTATTAAAGCAAGGTTTTTCTCTGGCCACTATAACGTTTGTGAATGAAACCGAAACTACATTGAAACCTCTATTAGCCAGCGGTACATTTTTCCTCTATCCGGACCTTGTATTAACGACCTTGACATTCAAAACTTCCCGTCTGAATAATACGGCAAAGTTACTTCTACACTAATGCGGTTTCATGGGTTACTTTTAGCTCTAGCCAATCAGAATCGTCACAAAGTGAAAGTGAACCAATGTCTGGTTACCGGAACTTCCTTAGCTATTTATAACTATGTTATGCGCATCAGCATCTGTAGAAAGAACTATTTTCGCTCTCAAGAGAATCAAATCTTATTGTCGCTCAAATCAGACACAAGAATGCTTATCTGGTTTGGCATTAATGTCCATTGAGAAATCATTCCCTTAGAAACCAATCCAACAGTACTTTCAATGACAAAGTCATAAAGATAATTTCGTCCCAAACAAGACGGACATAAGTAACATAAATAAGTAAGTCATTTAAAATGTAGTGATGTCGTTAGAAAATATTACTTTCTGTTAGCCTACTGAATATAATGTATATTTGTATTTATTTTGTCAGCGGTAGCCCAGACCCCAAAACCAGTATACACCACTGATTGTTAGTAATCATGAAGACTGTAATTTTAGCCGCAACGTTGTAACACTTTTGCATTGACTTTTATCTCTGTTAAGCTGTAGTCTTACTTTTTTTATTCTGTGCCCACGATGTTTCTATCACATACTTTCATCCGCTTTGCTGGTAACTTCCTATCAAAACCGATGGTAGCTCCTTGCTTGACCCAACCTCTTTTCCTCGATTTATCCAGTTGCCACAATAGACATTCACAGATGGGTGTAAATCAAGTGACAATTAATAACTCTTTTAGTACGGAAGTTTTTTAAATCAATTTAACGGTAAAGATTTCAGAGACATAATTGTTCATGTTTTTATATATCAATCTATATGTTTATATTTATCTAACTCTTAACACATTATATATGAATGTTTAGATAATTGAACAAGGAATTAGATTTCACCAATACCAAGATGATACAAGACATGTAAAAAGAATATAGTTTGCTGACGGTTCAAACTAATCAACTTGAGAGTAACGCACTGTGCGGCTAAAAGTACACGACCGAAATCGGCATGGCGCAAGGTGCGTCGGAACGTACGTAAAGAGTTAAGATTAACAAACTCATGGCCGAACTTCTGGATGGGTTTTTTTTTTGGTGTGTTTGCGTTCGCCAGCTTTCACCTCTGGCGAAATCCCTGGACACTAGAGACTGAATGTTGCGTGTTAATCGATTTTTCTTTGGCAGCCATGTGCACAGGAGTCCCTCGCCGTACAGGCAGATAACTCCATCTTCGGAGGTACTCATGTTTATTCCATCGATGAGCAGTTGACGTTTTAAGACGGTTCCCCCTGCTAAGACCAGGGGTGGTTACCGCAGAGAGAAATCATAAATAAAAAACCCAACTAGTTCAGCTGGGATTTGAACTCACAACCTCTCTGTTTCAAAGCCAACTTCTGTATGTTCATCAACTGGTGTCTGAGCCTCTCTGTTTCAAAGCCAGCTTCTGTATGTTCATCAACTGGTGTCTGAGCCTCTCTGTTTCAAAGCCAGCTTCTGTATGTATGTTCATCAACTGGTGTCTGAGCCTCTCTGTTTCAAAGCCAGCTTCTGTATGGATGTTCATCAACTGGTGTCTGAGCCTCTCTGTTTCAAAGCCAGCTTCTGTATGTATGTTCATCAACTGGTGTCTGAGCCTCTCTGTTTCAAAGCCAGCTTCTGTATGGATGTTCATCAACTGGTGTCTGAGCCTCTCTGTTTCAAAGCCAGCTTCTGTATGTTCATCAACTGGTGTCTGAGCCTCTCTGTTTCAAAGCCAGCTTCTGTATGTATGTTCATCAACTGGTGTCTGAGCCTCTCTGTTTCAAAGCCAGCTTCTGTATGTATGTTCATCAACTGGTGTCTGAGCCTCTCTGCTTCAAAGCCAGCTTCTGTATGTATGTTCATCAACTGGTGTCTGAGCCTCTCTGTTTCGAAGCCAGCTTCTGTATGTTCATCAACTGGTGTCTGAGCCTCTCTGTTTCAAAGCCAGCTTCTGTATGTTCATCAACTGGTGTCTGAGCCTCTCTGTTTCGAAGCCAGCTTCTGTATGTTCATCAACTGGTGTCTGAGCCTCTCTGTTTCAAAGCCAGCTTCTGTATGTTCATCAACTGGTGTCTGAGCCTCTCTGTTTCAAAGCCAGCTTCTGTTTGTTCATCAACTGATGTCTGAGCCTCTGTTTCAAAGCCAGCTTCTGTATGTTCATCAACTGGTGTCTGAGCCTCTCTGTTTCTAAGCCAGCGTCTGTATGTATGTTCATCAACTTGTGTCTGAGCCTCTCTGTTTCAAAGCCAGCGTCTGTATGTTCATCAACTGGTGTCTGAGCCTCTCTGTTTCTAAGCCAGCGTCTGTATGTATGTTCATCAACTGGTGTCTGAGCCTCTCTGCCGCTAATAAGAGAGCGAATATTTAGAAATATTATACCGACAAGAAGGGAGCCGCGATAGCTTAATGGTTAGTGAACTGGACTACCACGGACAAGGGGTAGGGTTCGATCCCAACTGACGGCTTCCGGGTTCACCCAGCCTTAAATGGGTACCGGATTTTTTTCTGGGGAAAGTAAAGCAGCACGGGCGTAATACTGACCACATTACCCCAAAAATCATGTGCTGAAGGTCTGTAAAATATAGGGTCACTAACACCATATTTCCCTATACGCCACTTGGCGTGACAGGGGTACTTTACTTTTTTTTTATACCGACAAGAGAAACCAGATTCTGAGCTGCGTGAACGCTAATAAGCGATATATAATAACAAGATAAACAATATTATATCAAGATATGTTGCCATAGTACGAGACAGTAAATTCTGGGGCTCTTTAATGATAAATCTCTGCGTTAGCACTAGCCCTAATTACATGAACTACTGATGATGTGTCGGCCTACTAGCACTGCATTTGTATTAAGCTTCTAAAGTGCTCTTGGACAGTTATGAGTCTAATAGCTAAGCCATTCTGCAAACGACAGACAGATAGTAAAAGCTCCCGGAAAGTAACATCCTTATCCAACAGCTTGATGGGTTGCCACCTTCCATCAGGCCAGGGATTAAAACTGCATCAACTCCGGACGTTGTACACATCAAACTGAGTTATTAGATTTGTCTCAAAACTCTGTTTACAGTACCAAGAGTCTCTTCTTCCTCTTCTACCCTTTTAGCTCCCAGTAGAGCATAGGTCTTCAACAAACACTTTCAGCTCCCAGTAGAGCATAGGTCTTCAACAAACACTTTCAGCTCCCAGTAGAGCATAGGTCTTCAACAAACACTTTCCAAGTTGTTCTGTTTTTTGCCATTCTTTTAAGATCATCCCATGTCTTCCCCCTCATCTTCATCTCTGCTTCTATCTGTCTTCTCCAAGAATTCCTTGGTCTTCCTCTTTGTCTTTTCCCCTGGGGATTCAAAAAAAGGGCCTGTTGTGCAATACTCTCAGTTGGCTTCCGCAGTGTGTGCCCTAACCAGCGCCAACGTCTTCGCTGTATCTCTTTATCCACTGCTATTTGACTGGTACATTTCCATAATTCTATGTTAGTGATTTTGTCCTGCCATTTCCATCCTTTTATTCTGCGTAAGCATCCATTAATGAAAGTCTGTATCTACGTGATTGTCAATTTTGTTGTTCTCCATGTTCACAGCCATATAATAGGACCGACTTAACATTGGAGTTGAAAATGTTTATTTTTGTATTTAACCTAATTTCTTTCGATTTCCTTGTTTCCCAGTGCAATGAAAGTTCCTCTTGCTTTTGATATCATTATTTTGGTATCATTATATGTACCTCCCTCATTATCTATATTGCTGCCCAGATATATTTTGACTTGTCCATATTTGTGAAATTTTTTTTTTCGGCCTTTTTTTTACAGTATGGGATATCCAGGCCCATTACCAAGAGTAATTACTCTTAATTCACATAATTATCATCATCATGTGCCATACCGGTTGGCGTTGGCGTTCATGTCCTTCCATAATATTCTATCCACAGTGCATCGTATCAATTCTGTTGTTGACTGTTTTCAATGCCATGACCACAAACTATCCAGTATTTTCTCTCTTTGTTGTCCACCATCTGTTTTTCCTTGTGTTTTGTCAGTTGTACCCAAGTATTCCAACTTTTTTCTTCTCATGATGTACCCGAAAAATGTTGATTGATTTTTTCTGATGTTTCTTATCAGCACCCTCTTTTGTGTTGGCCTCTTTGAGAATTTCCTCATTTGTCTTTTTAGCTGTCCATGGAACTTTCAAAATTCTCTCTTAGAAATCCCATCTCTGTGGCCTTTAATTGTTTTTTCATTTGTGTGTCAGCTGTCCATGATTCACTTCCATAGGTCAGAATTGGCTCTATATAACACCGATGAACTTGCTTTCTCACTTCCATTGACATAGATTTGTTGCATAAGATATTTTTCATTTTCTGAAATGCTATTTTGGCCTGAGCTATTCTGATTTTTATTTCCGTGGTGCATCTTCCATCCGATGTTATTGTGCCCAAGTATTTGAAACGTTGCACCTGTTTCAGATTTGTCCTGTTTATTTTTATGCTGCATGATGGTGATGATTGTTTCTTTGATATGACCATTACTTCTGTTTTCTTACTATTCAGACTGAAACCTTTCTTGTTGCTTTCTTTTACTGTTATGTCTATCATTTCTTGTGGTTTATTCTCTGTTTCTGATATTAAGACTGTGCCATCAGCATATAGCGAATTATTTATGTTGTGACCGTTGACTTCAATTCATTTTTTGGGTCTACTGTTGATCTTATAATATTTCCGATGTAAAGTGAAAACAAATCCGGCGACAGAACACAGCCTTGTCTGACTCTTGTTTTATATATTGGAATTGTTCTGTTTGGTTGCTAATTCTTATGGCTGCTGTTTGTTGCCAGTACATGTTTTTTTATGATTCTCAAGTCCTTTCCATCAATGTTTAATTTCTCCAGCATCTTGATTATTTCAACATGATTTACTTTATCAAATGTTTTTATGTAGTCTATAAAGCATATATAGATCTTTCTTTACCTCTATAGCTCTTTCTATCAATGTTCTCATGATGTATTTTGCATTATTGGTGCCTTTCCTCCCCCAAATCCATCTTTTTGTCTCCCTTATTTCTAATTGCATTTTGTTCTGTACACGTTTCATGATAACTCTTAGTAATATTTTCATCATGTGGCTCATGAGATTAATAGTGTGACGGTCCTTACAATCAGTGGCGCCTGACTTCCTCGGTATGGCTACAAAGATAGATTTTAGTAGATCTTCGGGTACGTGTCCAGTATTGTAGCAGTTTTAATTCACTATATGTTGCTTATTTGTTCTTTTAAATATCTCAAATATTTTTAATAAGTGAAAGATTTTAATGATAATTGTTTTGATTTTGTCTGGGTCAAAAGTTTCTTTCCTCTTGATTGAATTATTTGCGGGTCATCATCATTAAAGTCCAAGCATGTCCATAGATTAACAAGTCCCCTCCTCAGCAAGTCCCGCAGTGTCCAGCGACTGACGACTCCAGCTCTGTGTTGGTTGATAAGTCTTCTTACCCGGCATCTTTGTAAAAACTCCATTTTTGGCAAATTTTGTAAACAATTTAAAAGGAACTTTCTAATTATTTATTACTTTGAATATAATCTAATTTTAATAATAAATTTAAAACATAATAAGTAAGACATAATGAATAAAAACATATATTATATTCAGTAGCTAACATAAAGTAATATTTTCTAATGACATCATAGATTTGTTTTCATGTTTTTAATTTAAAATGGAACACTTTGTCTGTATTTTATTATTACTATTTTTGTTTATTAATTATTATTAATTATTATTATTAATTATTATTATTAAAGATTAATATTATTAAATAATAAATAATAAGAAATAATGAATTTTGAATATAATCTAAAATGGAGTTTTTAATTTTCTCGCCAACGAAAGAAAGAAAGAAAGAAAGAAAGAAAGAAAGAAAGAAAGAAAGAAAGAAAGATAGAAAGAAAGAAAGAAAGAAAGATCATATTTTGAAAATTTCGAATTTTGTTTAAAAGAATTCCTCTTTATATGCAGTTGAAACAATTAAATTTCGTTTCTCCAGTTTAACCAAATCGTTTGTACCTTGTATACACTTGATAGATCTTGTTTCCTTATTATCATCATCAGACATGCACATACCTATACATATCAACACACACATACATACATACACATACATATATATGCATACCAACAAGCACACACATACATGCATATATATATATATATATATATATATATATATATACCAATGCCCATACATATGAACACATACATGCATGTGCACATCTATACGGGGATAATCATATATGTGCAGAAATGCGCATAATGCACACAGAACCAGAGGAGTTCACACCGGGGTCAGTGTGCAAACACAAAGGAGAAAGAATAGAACAGTAGAATAACAGGTACTCAAAACACGGAAAGAGTGAGAAGTCTGAGAGTGGGGTACAATAAAAACATATGAGGGGTAAGTAGCACAGAAAAAAGGGGGTTTAGGAGAACACCGAAGTGTCTCAATGGGGACTAGTGGAGGAGAACTATGAATAGCATGGCATAGTAGATAGACTAAAGAGCCCAAACATGGGTAGTAGAGAAGGCTATGCAAAAGGCAAGGAGTAACCAAAAGGAAACTATATGTATGAGTGTGACACATTCATGCCTCGTGGGGTCAGCGAACCATACTGGACAATGAGGCGATATTCCATAGCAAATCGGCTGCGGTCGCCAGAGTGACAAAGGACAATACCAGGGACACGGATGTCGTCTTTGCCCTTATGATCTGGGGAGGTGAAATGGAAAGAAACTGGAGAGCCAGTAATCTGTTGGACATCTCGTAGATGTTCAAAAAATCTTCCGCTAATCGTGTCCCAGACTCGCCAATATAGGTCATGTTGCATCGTTGGCATGTGAGTGCATAAATGATGTTACGGGACACACATGTGAAGCCATGCTTGATCTCGAACCGTCCATTAGGGAATAAGACCAAGTCAGTGCACATAGGCACAGGTGATACAGTTCCGACCACAAGGGGCCGTACCGAAGTGTTAAGGTTCGGAGCGAGGTAGAAAGCTCCTAACCAGAATATCTCCTAAATTCCTGTCGCGCTTAAAAGCGATCATCGGGGGATCACTGACATTTAGACGGGTAGTGGGATCAGAGAGGCGAATGGAACGGTAGCGGTTGAGTATCTTCACAACAGCTAAGTTGTGAGAATGATATCCTCACAACTTAGATACTGTGAAGATACTATGAACCTATATGATCCTTTGTGTTGGCACACTGACCCCGGTGTGAACTCCTCTGGTTCTGTGTGCATTATGCGCATTTCTGCACATATATGATTATCCCCGTATAGATGTGCACATGCATGTATGTGTTCATATGTATGGGCATTGTATATATATATATACCAATATATATATGCATGTATGTGTGTGCTTGTTGGTATGCATTTATATGTGTGTGTGTATGTATGTGTTGATATGTATAGGTATATGCATGTCTGTTTGTACGTGTACATATGTATACACGCATCTGGGTGTGTGTATACATGTGTTTATGGACCCTTAGATACTTTCAGACATTATCAGTGTCTTTGCAGTCGAGGTAACCTAGACAGCGTTCCCCTCACTCGTGTATTTTTAGAACCCTTCACCTGACCTCAGGGGTTATAATTACAGCCACACTCGTGTGACCATTTCCTTTTCATCCTGACCACGGTCCAAGACACAGGACACAGGGATGACATTTTTATTTTCTTTGACATATTTCGATTATTGTTGTTTTGGATGTTTCGTTACTAATTAGCTATGTAGGATTAGTTTTATTTACTTACATATCCGTGTGTGTGTGTGTTTTTGTTTTGTTTGTTCCTGCTGAAGGCCTATTGGGCCGAAACGTCGTTCAAATCTGTGTCGTCTACTAATCACGTAAAGCTTCTAGCATACCATTTTTCCTATTTTTTTCAATTTTCCCTCACATTCATGTTTACTGCAGCTTCGCATTTTTATTCATTCATTTTCATTTCTTTGCCTTAAACCCTGGTGTAGGTGATCATGTCTCTCCACAACTTTCGATCTCGACAGTTATTGATCTTTTCTGTTGTTGACCTTCTGCCAAGCCATCCTCTTAAGCTGTCTGGTATTTTTTTTTTCTCTTTGCTTCCCTCTATCTCTTCGTCCCTCAGTTTTTCAGTTGTTACAATATATTCCAGCTGTTATATTCTCATTACATGGCCAAAAAATGATTACTGTTTTCTTCTTAGATCCAGCAAAAACACGTTTTCCTAAAATACAGTTAGAAAAAGGCAAATGTATTCCTTCCATCTGGTAGAAACAATTGTTCTTTATATTTCCTTAGAATCCTATATACCTCACAAAGAAGATATGAAGAAAATATTCTTTTATATCAAGTCTCAAAAGGAAAGGTCTTGCTGCAGGAGCTACTGAGATTAGTGCTCTGTGCACACTGTGAGCTGTGTGTTTCATCAAGATGTTGTTTCTATATTCAGATTGCTTACGATCAATGATTATATCGTATGACGAAGGACAGTTCAGATGCGTTCTCTGTCAGTGCTACTATGCCTTATGTGTTTTGACGTGTCCTGTGTTTGCTACGACGGGGACAGCAGCTGCCTTTCTTTGTTTGGATATTTAATGAAATGTTAATTATGATGATTCCACCTGCACGGGCGGGTGAGCAATGGTGGATTTTACTTCGTTAGTGATACTTGGGTCTTCGAATAACTATAACTATCACTGTAACTGTAACTGTAATTATAACTTTAAATATAACTATAACTATCACTGTAATTTTAACTGTAAATGTAATTATAACTGTAACTATAACTATAACTATAACTGTAACTATAACTGTAACTGTAACTATAACTATAACTGTAACTATAACTGTAACTGTAACTATAACTGTAACTATAACTTTAACTATAACTATAACTATAAATGTAGCTATAACTGTAACTGTAACTACAGCTATGATTATAATTGTGACTATAACTGTAACTATAACTGTAACTATAACTGTAACTATAACTGTAACTGTAACTGTAACTATAACTGTAACTGTAACTATAACTGTAACTATAACTGTAACTATAGCTGTATATGTAACTGTACCTATAAATGTAACTGTAACTATAACTGTAACTATAACTGTAACTGTAACTATAACTGTAACTATAACTATAACTGTAACTGTAGCTATAACTATAACTGTAACTGTAACTATACCTGTAACTATTACTCTAACTATATCTGTAACTATAACTGTAACTATAACTTTAACTATAACTATAACTGTAACTGTAACTATAACCGTAACTATAACTGTAACTAAAACTGTAACTATAACTGTAACTGTAACTGTAACTACAACTGTAACTACAACTGCAACTATAACTGTAATCATAACTATAACTGTAACTATAACTGTAACTGTAGTTATAACTGTAACTATAACTGTAACTATAACTGTAACTGTAGCTATAATTATAACTGTAATTGTAACTATTACTATAACTGCAACTATAACTGTAACTATAACTGTAATTGTAGCTATAACTGTAACTGTAATTGTAACTATACCTGTAACTACAGCTGTAACTATATCTGCAACTATAACTGTAACTATAACTTTAACTATAACTGTAACTATAACTAACTATCAATGTGACTGTAGCTATAAATTTAACTATAACTGTAACTATAACTGTAACTATAACTGTAAATATAACTGTAACTGTAACTATAACTATAACTGTAAATGTAACTATAAATGTAACTGTAACTATAACTATAACTGTAACTGTAACTATAACTATAACTGTAAATGTAACTATAAATGTAACTGTAACTATAACTATAACTGTAAATGTAACTATAACTGTAACTGTAACTATAACAGTAACTATAACCGTAACTATAACAGTAACTGCAACTATAACTGTAACTGTAACAATAACCGTAACTATAACTATATCTGTAACAGTAACTATAACTGTAACTGTAACTATAACTGTAACTATAACAGTAACAGCAACTATAACTGTAACTTTAACTATGACTGTAACTATAACTGTAACTGCAACTATAACTGTAACTATAACTGTAACTTTATGACTATAACTGTAACTACAACTTTAACTGTAAATGTAACTGTAACTTTAACTGTAACTATAACTATACTATAACTGTAACATTAACTGTAACTAGCACCTTAACAATAACTGTAACTATAACTACAACCACAACTGCAATTGTAACAATAACTGTAACTTTAAGAATAACTATAACTATAACTGTAAAAATAACTGTAACTGTAACTATAACTTTAACAATAACTGTAATTATATCTATAACTGCAAATGTAACAATAACTGTAACTTTACCAATAACTATAACTTTAACTGTAAGTCTTAAACTTTTGTTTCCTTTATCTGGGTAACTTTCTAGTTACAAACAAAAAGGTTCATCCTTATATCGAGTGAAACGTTGACCTCTAACCTGTTGATGTAGCAGTGAGCCCAGAGTCTGTGACAGTTGTCAACCCATTCACTGAACTCTTCCTAATGAGTTGATGAGCTTCCTACACAGATGTAGCGTCTGCTTGATATCCTGCTTCCGACGGGATGTAACAGAGCACTCACGTTTTGAATAATCTCATTTCTCCATATTTGAAAAATATGATCTTTCTTTCCTTCCTTCTTTCATTCTTTCTTTCTTTCTTTCTTTAATTTTTGGTTAATTCTCTCTTTCTTTCTTTCTGTCTTTCTCTCTTTCTTTCTTTATTTCTGTTATTCTTTCTTTCTTTATGTCTTTATTTCTTTCTTTCTGTCTGTCTTTCGATCTTTCGTTTTCTCTTTCTTTCTTTATTTCTTTCTTGCCCGTTTCAGATGTTCTCGTTCTCGCCATAGTTCTGGTTCTCGTCATAGTTCTTGTTCTCGCCATAGTTCTTGTTCTCGCCATAATTCTAGTTCTCGCCATAGTTCTTGTTCTCGCCATAATTCTAGTTCTCGCCATAGTTCTTGTTCTCGCCATAGTTCTTGTTCTCGCCATAATTCTAGTTCTCGCCATAATTCTAGTTCTCGCCATAATTCTAGTTCTCGCCATAATTCTAGTTCTCGCCATAATTCTAGTTCTTGCCATAGTTCTTGTTCTCGCCATAATTCTAGTTCTCGCCATAGTTCTTGTTCTCGCCATAATTCTAGTTCTCGCCATAATTCTAGTTCTCGCCATAATTCTAGTTCTCGCCATAGTTCTTGTTCTCGCCATAATTCTAGTTCTCGCCATAGTTCTTGTTCTCGCCATAGTTCTTGTTCTCGCCATAATTCTAGTTCTCGCCATAATTCTAGTTCTCGCCATAATTCTAGTTCTCGCCATAATTCTAGTTCTCGCCATAGTTCTTGTTCTCGCCATAATTCTGGTTCTCGCCATAATTCTGGTTCTCGCCATAATTCTAGTTCTCGCCATAGTTCTTGTTCTCGCCATAATTCTAGTTCTCGCCATAGTTCTTGTTCTCGCCATAATTCTAGTTCTCGCCATAATTCTAGTTCTCGCCATAATTCTAGTTCTCGCCATAGTTCTTGTTCTCGCCATAATTCTAGTTCTCGCCATAATTCTAGTTCTCGCCATAATTCTAGTTCTCGCCATAGTTCTGGTTCTCGCCATAATTCTAGTTCTCGCCATAGTTCTTGTTCTCGCCATAGTTCTAGTTCTCGCCATAATTCTAGTTCTCGCCATAGTTCTTGTTCTCGCCATAGTTCTAGTTCTCGCCATAGTTCTAGTTCTCGCCATAGTTCTAGTTCTCGCCATAATTCTAGTTCTCGCCATAGTTCTAGTTCTCGCCATAGTTCTTGTTCTCGCCATAGTTCTAGTTCTCGCCATAATTCTAGTTCTCGCCATAGTTCTGGTTCTCGCCATAGTTCTAGTTCTCGCCATAATTCTAGTTCTCGCCATAATTCTAGTTCTCGCCATAGTTCTAGTTCTCGCCATAGTTCTTGTTCTCGCCATAGTTCTAGTTCTCGCCATAATTCTAGTTCTCGCCATAATTCTAGTTCTCGCCATAATTCTAGTTCTCGCCATAGTTCTGGTTCTCGCCATAGTTCTAGTTCTCGCCATAGTTCTAGTTCTCGCCATAGTTCTTGTTCTCGCCATAGTTCTTGTTCTCGCCATAATTCTAGTTCTCGCCATAGTTCTTGTTCTCGCCATAGTTCTAGTTCTCGCCATAGTTCTTGTTCTCGCCATAGTTCTTGTTCTCGCCATAGTTCTTGTTCTCGCCATAGTTCTTGTTCTCGCCATAGTTCTAGTTCTCGCCATAGTTCTTGTTCTCGCCATAGTTCTTGTTCTCGCCATAGTTCTTGTTCTCGCCATAATTTTAGTTCTCGCCATAATTCTAGTTCTCGCCATAATTCTAGTTCTCGCCATAGTTCTTGTTCTCGCCATAGTTCTTGTTCTCGCCATAATTCTAGTTCTCGCCATAATTCTAGTTCTCGCCATAATTCTAGTTCTCGCCATAATTCTAGTTCTCGCCATAGTTCTTGTTCTCGCCATAGTTCTTGTTCTCGCCATAGTTCTAGTTCTCGCCATAATTCTAGTTCTCGCCATAATTCTGGTTCTCGCCATAGTTCTTGTTCTCGCCATAATTCTAGTTCTCGCCATAGTTCTTGTTCTCGCCATAATTCTAGTTCTCGCCATAGTTCTTGTTCTCGCCATAGTTCTTGTTCTCGCCATAATTCTAGTTCTCGCCATAGTTCTTGTTCTCGCCATAATTCTAGTTCTCGCCATAGTTCTTGTTCTCGCCATAGTTCTTGTTCTCGCCATAATTCTAGTTCTCGCCATAGTTCTTGTTCTCGCCATAGTTCTTGTTCTCGCCATAGTTCTTGTTCTCGCCATAGTTCTTGTTCTCGCCATAATTCTAGTTCTCGCCATAGTTCTAGTTCTCGCCATAGTTCTGGTTCTCGCCATAGTTCTTGTTCTCGCCATAGTTCTTGTTCTCGCCATAGTTCTTGTTCTCGCCATAGTTCTTGTTCTCGCCATAATTCTAGTTCTCGCCATAGTTCTAGTTCTCGCCATAGTTCTGGTTCTCGCCATAGTTCTTGTTCTCGCCAGAATTCTAGTTCTCGCCATAATTCTAGTTCTCGCCATAATTCTAGTTCTCGCCATAATTCTAGTTCTCGCCATAGTTCTTGTTCTCGCCATAATTCTGGTTCTCGCCATAATTCTGGTTCTCGCCATAATTCTAGTTCTCGCCATAGTTCTTGTTCTCGCCATAATTCTAGTTCTCGCCATAGTTCTTGTTCTCGCCATAATTCTAGTTCTCGCCATAATTCTAGTTCTCGCCATAATTCTAGTTCTCGCCATAGTTCTTGTTCTCGCCATAATTCTAATTCTCGCCATAATTCTAGTTCTCGCCATAATTCTAGTTCTCGCCATAGTTCTGGTTCTCGCCATAATTCTAGTTCTCGCCATAGTTCTAGTTCTCGCCATAGTTCTTGTTCTCGCCATAATTCTAGTTCTCGCCATAGTTCTAGTTCTCGCCATAGTTCTTGTTCTCGCCATAATTCTAGTTCTCGCCATAATTCTAGTTCTCGCCATAATTCTAGTTCTCGCCATAGTTCTTGTTCTCGCCATAGTTCTAGTTCTCGCCATAGTTCTAGTTCTCGCCATAGTTCTAGTTCTCGCCATAATTCTAGTTCTCGCCATAGTTCTAGTTCTCGCCATAGTTCTTGTTCTCGCCATAGTTCTAGTTCTCGCCATAATTCTAGTTCTCGCCATAGTTCTGGTTCTCGCCATAGTTCTAGTTCTCGCCATAATTCTAGTTCTCGCCATAATTCTAGTTCTCGCCATAGTTCTAGTTCTCGCCATAGTTCTTGTTCTCGCCATAGTTCTAGTTCTCGCCATAATTCTAGTTCTCGCCATAGTTCTAGTTCTCGCCATAATTCTAGTTCTCGCCATAGTTCTGGTTCTCGCCATAGTTCTAGTTCTCGCCATAGTTCTAGTTCTCGCCATAGTTCTTGTTCTCGCCATAGTTCTTGTTCTCGCCATAATTCTAGTTCTCGCCATAGTTCTTGTTCTCGCCATAGTTCTAGTTCTCGCCATAGTTCTTGTTCTCGCCATAGTTCTTGTTCTCGCCATAGTTCTTGTTCTCGCCATAGTTCTTGTTCTCGCCATAGTTCTTGTTCTCGCCATAGTTCTTGTTCTCGCCATAGTTCTTGTTCTCGCCATAGTTCTTGTTCTCGCCATAATTCTAGTTCTCGCCATAATTCTAGTTCTCGCCATAATTCTAGTTCTCGCCATAGTTCTTGTTCTCGCCATAGTTCTAGTTCTCGCCATAATTCTAGTTCTCGCCATAATTCTAGTTCTCGCCATAATTCTAGTTCTCGCCATAATTCTAGTTCTCGCCATAGTTCTTGTTCTCGCCATAGTTCTTGTTCTCGCCATAGTTCTAGTTCTCGCCATAATTCTAGTTCTCGCCATAATTCTAGTTCTCGCCATAATTCTGGTTCTCGCCATAGTTCTTGTTCTCGCCATAATTCTAGTTCTCGCCATAGTTCTTGTTCTCGCCATAATTCTAGTTCTCGCCATAGTTCTTGTTCTCGCCATAGTTCTTGTTCTCGCCATAATTCTAGTTCTCGCCATAGTTCTTGTTCTCGCCATAATTCTAGTTCTCGCCATAGTTCTTGTTCTCGCCATAGTTCTTGTTCTCGCCATAATTCTAGTTCTCGCCATAGTTCTTGTTCTCGCCATAGTTCTTGTTCTCGCCATAGTTCTTGTTCTCGCCATAGTTCTTGTTCTCGCCATAATTCTAGTTCTCGCCATAGTTCTAGTTCTCGCCATAGTTCTGGTTCTCGCCATAATTCTTGTTCTCGCCATAATTCTAGTTCTCGCCATAATTCTAGTTCTCGCCATAATTCTAGTTCTCGCCATAATTCTAGTTCTCGCCATAGTTCTTGTTCTCGCCATAGTTCTTGTTCTCGCCATAGTTCTAGTTCTCGCCATAATTCTAGTTCTCGCCATAATTCTAGTTCTCGCCATAATTCTAGTTCTCGCCATAGTTCTTGTTCTCGCCATAATTCTAGTTCTCGCCATAATTCTAGTTCTCGCCATAATTCTAGTTCTCGCCATAATTCTAGTTCTCGCCATAATTCTAGTTCTCGCCATAGTTCTGGTTCTCGCCATAATTCTAGTTCTCGCCATAATTCTAGTTCTCGCCATAATTCTAGTTCTCGCCATAATTCTTGTTCTCGCCATAATTCTAGTTCTCGCCATAGTTCTGGTTCTCGCCATAATTCTAGTTCTCGCCATAATTCTAGTTCTCGCCATAGTTCTGGTTCTCGCCATAGTTCTTGTTCTCGCCATAGTTCTTGTTCTCGCCATAGTTCTTGTTCTCGCCATAATTCTAGTTCTCGCCATAGTTCTAGTTCTCGCCATAGTTCTGGTTCTCGCCATAGTTCTTGTTCTCGCCATAATTCTAGTTCTCGCCATAGTTCTTGTTCTCGCCATAATTCTAGTTCTCGCCATAATTCTAGTTCTCGCCATAATTCTAGTTCTCGCCATAATTCTAGTTCTCGCCATAGTTCTTGTTCTCGCCATAATTCTAGTTCTCGCCATAATTCTAGTTCTCGCCATAATTCTAGTTCTCGCCATAATTCTAGTTCTCGCCATAATTCTAATTCTCGCCATAATTCTAGTTCTCGCCATAGTTCTGGTTCTCGCCATAATTCTAGTTCTCGCCATAGTTCTGGTTCTCGCCCGACATTCATTCTCAACTGCTGTTGTTGCTGCGCTTCTTTGATATTTGTTTTTATACTTTGGGCCTGCATCTTTTTCTTCATCTCCCTTCTCATATTTTAATCAATATCATATCACACAGCATTCTTTCTTCATCTCCCTTCTCCTATTTTAATCAATATCATATCACACAGCATTCTTTCTTCATCTCCCTTCTCATATTTTAATCAATATCATATCACACAGCATTCTTTCTTCATCTCCCTTCTCCTATTTTAATCAATATCATATCACACAGCATTCTTTCTTCATCTCCCTTCTCATATTTTAATCAATATCATATCACACAGCATTCTTTCTTCATCTCCCTTCTCCTATTTTAATCAATATCATATCACACAGCATTTTTTCTTCATGGGCAAATCAGTTTTTTTTTATTGTTTCTGTAGGTAAAGTAAAGAGCCCCCGTCACGTCAAGTGGCGTATAGTGAATATCCGGTTTGTCCAAAATGGCGGTTTGTTTTAATTTTGAGATTTTTATTGTGAGATAAAAGTAACAGAAATAGTGTTTCTAACGGATATATAGTTTTAAAAAGTTGTGTAAAGTGTTATATTCAAGTAATAGGACAAGATCAGATAAGTACTTTTAACATGTTAAAAAAAAATAAAGTAAAGTACCCCCGTCACGTCAAGTGGCGTATAGGAAATATGGTGTTAGTGACCATAAATTTTACAGACCTTCAGCACATGATTTTTGGGGTAATGTGCTCGGTATTACGCCCGTGCCGCTTTACTTTCCCAGAAAAAAATCCGGTACCCATTAAAGGCTGGATGAGCCCGGAAGCCGTCGATTGGAATCGAACTCTTGTCCTTTGTAGTCCAGTTCACTAACCACTGAGCTATCGTGGCTGCCACTTTTAAAATGTAACAATCTAAAAATGTATAGTTGGACGGTCAAATATCGCATGTGACGCCTAGCGATCTATTACGTGGGGAAACATCTCCGGGCTACCACCGACTTGTGTTTTTTAGTTTAGCTCTTAAATTACGACTCACTCAGCAGGTCGGTGGGGATAAATGTTTGATGCTCAGATAAATCATAGAAAATGGAGATAGACGCCAAATATAAAGTAGCAAACATTAATATATGCGGGTTAAGAAAAAAAAAACAAAGAAGTTGAACTTATAGAAGAAATGACAAAGCCGCAAATTAAAATACTAGGATTAGCGGACACCAGATTAAAAAGACAGCATATAAAAGAAAAATTTAACGCATGAACTACACTATAATATTCTCAGGAGTCGACAACGCAGAAAAGCAACACACTGTGTAAGCATTATCATCGACCCAGAACACGCAAAGAATAATCTAGAAATAAAATACCACTCAGAAGAAATTATCACAACCAGACTACTAAAAGACGACCGAAAAACAACTTAAGTACAGATTTATGCAACATGAACCAGATAAACAGAGCATCAACATAACTATAGAAGATAGGAAACTAAAACAAGTCGAGGAATTTAAATACCTAGGAAGTCTAGAGAAAAACAATTCACAAACAGCAGAAATAAACTCAAAATGCAACAAAGCTTGTCAAATCATTGGACAGTTATCACCACTGTTGTCCAAAATAAGTCTAGAGGCAAAATATTCACTTTACACTACAAGCTTCATTCCAACCTTGTACTACCAATGCCAGTCCTGGACCCTAGATGCAAGAACAACAAGAAAATTACATCTACAGAGATTAAATAGGTTGGACGAATGACAGGAAAAAGCCTGAGAGATAAGATCATAAATGAAGAACTGAGAAAAAAGCTAGAAATAACATAGGCCATAGAATACATAAAGAAACAACACATAAAATCGTTTGACCACGCAACAAGGTAGAAAGATCAAAACACAATGAGCCAATAAACGTTGCGAGAACACCAGACCCAATGGTCAACTACGAAAAGATGGGTCGATGGAATATTAGAAGCACTAGAAAACATAACAGCAGCAGAGACGAACAGAAGAGCAAAAGACCGCAAAATATATCTTCCGTCGACGCTGAAGGACTATTGAGGAAGGAAAGAGGAAGAAGAAGAAATATGTAGCTTATGTTTGGCTCAATGTCTGCTCTTTCTCTTATAATAAAATTTCTGACTGTCTTTTTTGGTCACTCCAATCGCTTTCTCAGACACCCAATCTATGTAGCTTTCTTTTATGATTTAAGTGACCATGTTTGGCAGTGACATTGCAATATAGGACTGAATATGCTCTGTATAAAATTTTTCTTGGTGGGAATAGGTATCGCTTTGTGTTGAAGTATAGGGGATAGCTGTTCCAATACTTGGTTTACCTTGCTCATCGTATGACTATTTCTTTATGGTTTCTCCAATCTAAAGAGAATATTGCTCCCAGATATCGAAAGTTTGTTCCTTGTTTTATAACTTCGTCTTCTATCATCATTGAGTGCCGTCTCCGCATTGAATGTTGGCTACCATGGAGCACCATTCCACTCTGTCTCTTGCTTTGATGGTGCAGATTGTCATAGGTTGACTTGTTCATATTTTGATGTAATTTGTCTATGTTAGTCTTGGTCTGCCTGTGCTCTGCCTCTTTTACCTTGTATTTTCCTTTGCAATATTACTTTTATTAGGCTGTTGTGTCTTTTAACATGCCCCAAAAATTTTCTTTGTCGTGTTTAAATTGTGTTTAGTAGTTCTCTTTTCATTTTTAGTTGTTTTAAAACTTCTTCATTTGTTTTCTTTTCCTTCCATC
This sequence comes from Megaustenia siamemsis, assembly GCA_032433765.1. Taxonomy (NCBI): domain Eukaryota; kingdom Metazoa; phylum Mollusca; class Gastropoda; order Stylommatophora; family Ariophantidae; genus Megaustenia; species Megaustenia siamemsis. The sequence goes on along the minus strand of JAVIAB010000159.1, from coordinate 34,691,898 downwards.
CAATTCTACCTATTCTTCTATATATCCACATTTCAAAGGCTTCAATTTTCTGTTCTGTTTTGTGCTCTAATGCCCATGTTTCTGCACCATACGGGTCTTCTATGTTTAATGTCTTCTTTTGTCTTCCTTTTGATAAAATATTATTCTGCTCCATTTCTTCATTTTCTCTCTATTTTCTAAGTGGCGAGATTGCATGTAGATAATGATTGCCACTACAAGAAGTGGACGTTTGCTATCAGAATATTGAGTTGACCAGTCCAAAAATAACGGAACAATGTTGATCAAATGGCATTGGCAAAGATGATGGCAAACGCTAGTGTCAATTGACGCTCAACATGCTTTCCCTCTCCTTCTGCTGGTTCGTGTCTTGCCAATGTGTGCTGTCGTCTCCAACTCTGGAATAATGTCAAAAAAATATGATTCTCAAATTCTCTTTGAAAAAAAAATATCAAACTGTGAAGACAACTCCCGTTTTGCGCGGTTTACAGAGCATAGAATTATCTGCCCTTGATTGGGAACTTATCCGTCCCAGACCAGCTTTGTGACGTCAGATGTGGCTAAATATAGAAACTGTGGCGGTAAAGACGATTACAAAGATTAACTGGACACCTCCATTTAATTTTTTACAGTTTTCTATCCCACGATCACGTGACGCTGTAACTCAAAGATATTCATTTCTATTTTTAAATACCGCAGAAATTATGAAATCAGTAAGTTCACATACTAACAAGAAAACAAATATCAGCAGGGCTGAAACTAAGAATGGCAAAATGTTACGTCTTCTCAATATTCCTGTATGGTGCAGAAACATAGACATTAGACAAGAAAACAGAACAGAAAATTGAAGCCTTTGAAATGTGGATTTATTGAAGAATAGGTAGAATTGGATGGAAAGAAAAGAAAACAAGCGATGAAGTTTTAAAACAACTAAAAATAAAAGGAGAACTATTAAACACAATTAAGACAAGACAAATGACATTTGTGGGGCATGTTAAAAGACACAACAGCCTACTAAAAGTAATATTGGAAGGAAAAATACAAGGTAAAAGAGGCAGAGACAGACCAAGACTAACATGGACGAGTAACATTAAAACATGGACAAGTCAATCTATGACAACCTGCACCATCAAAGCAAGAAACAGAGTAGAATGGCGATCCATGGTAGCCAACCTTCGTTGCGGAGAAGGCACGCAATGATGATGATGATGAAGATGAGTAAGTTCACAGAGTTGAAGGTCATTGCGATCGGTCACAACGGAGAGAGATCTATTTCTTCTGTTGAAATGGATTATTCTGGATAATGGTTTCTTCCTCTCAGCGTTCTCCGTTTACTGGATGCATTGTGTCGCTAATCAAACGACACACATGCGATATCTGCGCCTTTAGGCCTGACCTATCCCACTTGGGCATAGGCCTTCTCGACTTGTATGTGTCAAGAGTTCTTTAACGTGCGCGCGTGCACACGGAAGCTTCTGTTTTTCGATGTTATCCGAGAGAGCTGGACATTGAATCTCATTACTCAGAGAGAGCTGGACATTGAATCTCATTACTCAGAGAGGGCTGCACATCGAATCTCATTATCCAGAGAGAGCTGCAAATTGAATCTCATTACTAAGAGAGGGCTGCACATTGAATCTCATTACTCAGAGAGGGCGGCACATTGAATCTCATTACTCAGAGAGGGCTGCACATCGAATCTCATTATCCAGAGAGAGCTGCACATCGAATCTCAATACTCAGAGAGGGCTGGACATTGAATCTCATTACTAAGAGAGGGCTAGACATTGAATCTCATTACTCAGAGAGGGCTGGACATTGAATCTCATTACTCAGAGAGGGCTGCACATTGAATCTCATTATCCAGAGAGAGCTGGACATTGAATCTCATTACTCAGAGAGGGCTGGACATTGAATCTCATTACTCAGAGAGGGCTGACATTGAATCTCATTACTCAGAGAGGGCTGCACATCGAACCTCCTTATCCAGACAGATAGCTGGACATTGAATCTCATTACTCAGAGAGAACTGGACATTGAATCTCCTTACTCAGTTAGAGCTTGACATCAAATTTCATTACTCAGAGAGAACTGGACATTGAATCTCCTTACTCAGTTAGAGCTTGACATCAAATCTCATTACTCAGAGAGAACAGGACATTGAATCTCCTTACTCAGTTAGAGCTTGACATCAAATCTCATTACTCAGAGAGAACTGGACATTGAATCTCATTAATTCAGAGACCATGGGAGGGTAAAGCAAAGAAGAAATCACGGATTGCAAGTTATTATAATTATTATTATTGAGTTATTAGCTGGTCATCTCCAGTGCTCTCCGAACATGTCCATAGGTGCTCAGATCCCCTCATCTGCAAGTCTCGCAGTGTCCAGCGACTGACGACACCAGTTCTGTTTTGGTTTATTAGTCTTCTTACACACCCACTAAGTTTCTCGTTTCTGGCTGTGCCCATCTTAACTCCCATCTCTTTCATCCGAAGGAGTGACGTGGACTCATGGTTATCGAAGTCCTGTGTCCTTCCAACTTCCCGGAGGGCATTGGTGATGTCCGCCCGATCCATTGGTTGACCGTCCTCAATAATAGCGCAACTAGCCAACCTGTCCGCCTTTTCATTTCCCCGTACCCCAGCATGTCCTGGAACGTCGATTCGAAGTGACAAATTCCAACCGGCTGTGACGTGATTCGAGCTCAGAACTTTTCTGTTAAGAGGCCCACGTCTTACCTCTACACCACCAAGTCTCCATAATGGTTCCAATCGCTCGCTGGTTAGAAAATGTATCCATTGAGTATGTATTTGCTTACTTATGTATATTAGTGACAGTAAGTAAAGTAAAGAGTTCAGTCTCAACAAATGGCGTAATTGTTTCAGACAGCGACGGTTTCGGCGCCAGACCAGCGTTTTAAATAAACAACTAGGGTTTCTCTAAAGTGTTGCCGCACAAAATGTCAGCTCATTAAACAAAAAAAAATTGAAAAGAAGCTTTAGACATTTTTAGGGCAAATCCGAATAGAGGAAGATTTGAGTACTTGATTACAACTGGAAACATAGGGAAAAAGCGATCGCGGATGACAGAGTGAGAAGATACTGGTCAGCTTGGTGTCGTGGTATGATAAACAGTAAACAGAATTGATACGATTTACTGAGAACAGAGAATTGTGGAAGGACGTTATCGCCTAGGCCAATCGGAACGACACAGGATGATAACGATGACGATCTGGTGTGATATTAAACATATCACTAAAAATATCGGGACCATTGATAACTCAGTGGTTAGTGGATTACAAAGGACATGATATCGGTTTTGATTCTGATCCACGGCTTCAGAATTCACCTAGCCATAAATGGGTACCTGATTTTTTCTGGGAATGTAAAGTGGCAAGGACGTAACCCGACCACATCGCCCCAAAAATCAGGTGCCGAGGGTCTATAACAATTATGGTCACTAACACTATATTCCATATACACCAATTGGCATGACGGGGCTCTTTACTTTTTCTTTTTACTCAAAATATAGATTTTACAGCAAAATACCGACACTGATATATTTTATCACACACATAATGGGGACAAACAAGCTAATTGGCAAATATTTAGACATAAATTGTACATATTTACAGGTCTCGAAAATTTCAGAAACAACAGAACGCGAATAGATAATCCACACTAGGATTTGAACCCGTGCTCTCCAACAAACTGCGTTTACGAATTCTGCAAGCTCATTCTCTTCTCTTGCTTCCTCTTGTAACGGGTCGGTTGTCAACGGAAATACAAAGTTCTTGTTCTCGCCAGCAGCTTCAACTGTTGCCAATTGATGTTGTTTATAACGTTTTTGATGTTGTCTGTAACGTATCTTTAATGTTCTCTGTAACGTTTCCTTGATGTTGCCTATAACGTTTCTTTAATGTTGCCTATAACGTTTTTTAATATTGTCTGTAACGTTCCTTTAGTGTTGTCTGAAACGTTTCTTTAATGTTGTCTGTAACGTTTCTTTGATGTTGTCTGTAACGTTTCTTTGGCATTGTCTGTAACGTTTCTTTAGCATTGTCTGTAGCGTTTCTTTAATATTACTTGCAACGTAAGGATCTTTGATCATCTGCTCCTAGACCGTCTCCTCTTAGAAGATCTGCTCCTAGACCATATGCTCCTAGACCGTCTCCTCTTAGAAGATCTGCTCCTAGACCATATGCTCCTAGACCGTCTCCTCTTAGAAGATCTGCTCCTAGACCATATGCTCCTAGACCGTCTCCTCTTAGACCATCTACTCCTAGACCGTCTCCTCTTAGACCATATGCTCCTAGACCGTCTCCTCTTAGAAAATCTGCTCCTAGACCATATGCTCCTAGACCGTCTCCTCTTAGACCATATGCTCCTAGACCGTCTCCTCTTAGAAAATCTGCTCCTAGACCATATGCTCCTAGACCGTCTCCTCTTAGACCATATGCTCCTAGACCGTCTCCTCTTAGAAGATCTGCTCCTAAACCAAATGCTCCTAGACCGTCTCCTCCTAGACCATCTACTCCTAGACCGTCTCCTCTTAGACCATCTACTCCTAGACCGTCTCCTCTTAGACCATCTACTCCTAGACCGTCTCCTCTTAGACCATCTACTCCTAGACCGTCTCCTCTTAGAAAATCTGCTCCTAGACCATATGCTCCTAGACCGTCTCCTCTTAGACCATATGCTCCTAGACCGTCTCCTCTTAGACCATATGCTCCTAGACCGTCTCCTCTTAGAAGATCTGCTCCTAGACCATATGCTCCTAGACCGTCTCCTCCTAGACCATCTACTCCTAGACCGTCTCCTCTTAGACTATCTACTCCTAGACCGTCTCCTCTTAGACCATCTACTCCTAGACCGTCTCCTCTTAGACCATCTACTCCTAGACCGTCTCCTCTTAGACCATATGCTCATAGACCGTCTCTTAGAAGATCTGCTCCTAAACCATATGCTCCTAGACTGTCTCCTCTAAGAAGATCTGCTCCTAGAGCATATGCTCCTAGACCGTCTCCTCTTAGAAGATCTGCTCCTAGACCATATGCTCCTAGACCGTCTCCTCTTAGAAGATCTGCTCCTAGACCATATGCTCCTAGACCGTCTCCTCTTAGAAGATCTGCTCCTAGACCATATGCTCATAGACCGTCTCCTCTTATAAGATCTGCTCCTAGACCAAATGCTCCTAGACCGTCTCCTCTTAGAAGATCTGCTCCTAGACCATATGCTCCTAGACCGTCTCCTCTTAGAAGATCTGCTCCTAGACCATATGCTCATAGACCGTCTCCTCTTAGAAGATCTGCTCCTAGACCATATGCTCATAGACCGTCTCCTCTTAGAAGATCTGCTCCTAGACCATATGCTCATAGACCGTCTCCTCTTAGAAGATCTGCTCCTAGACCATATGCTCCTAGACCGTCTCCTCTTAGAAGATCTGCTCCTAGACCATATGCTCATAGACCGTCTCCTCTTAGAAGATCTGCTCCTAGACCATATGCTCCTAGACCGTCTCCTCTTAGAAGATCTGCTCCTAGACCATATGCTCCTAGACCGTCTCCTCTTAGAAGATCTGCTCCTAGACCATATGCTCATAGACCGTCTCCTCTTAGACCTTTGCTCATAGATCATGTGCTCTAAGACCGTCTTACTTACACCATCCGCTACAACAACTACTCCTATATCATCTTTTCCTAGAACAACTACTCCTATATCATCTGCTCCTAGAACAACTACTCCTATATCATCTGTTCCTAGAACAACTACTCCTATATCATCTGTTCCTAGAACTACTCCTATATCATCTGCTCCAAGAACAACTACTCCTATATCATCTGTTCCTAGAACAACTACTCCTATACCATCTGCTCCAAGAACAACTACTCCTATATCATCTGCTCCAAGAACAACTACTCCTGTACCATCTGCTCCAAGAACAACTACTCCTATATCATCCGGTCCAAGAACAATTACTCCAATATCATCTGGTCCTAGAACAACTACTCCTATACCATCTGCTCCTAGAACAACTATTCCTATATAATCTGCTCCTAGAACAACTATTCCTATACCATCTTCTCCAAGAACAACTACTCCTATATAATCTGCTCATAGAACAACTACTCCTATATAATCTGCTCCAAGAACAACTACTCCTATATCATCTGCTCCTAGAACAACTATTCCTATATAATCTGCTCCTAGAACAACTACTCCTATACCATCTGCTCCAAGAACAACTACTCCTATACCATCTGCTCCAAGAACAACTACTCCTATACCATCTGCTCCTAGAACAACTACTCCTATACCATCTGCTCCTAGAACAACTAATCCTATACCATCTTCTCCAAGAACAACTACTCCTATATAATCTGCTCCTAGAACATCTACTTCTATATCATCTGCTCCAAGAACAACTACCCCTGGAACCATCTACTTCTATACCATCTGCTCCTAGAACAACTACTCCTATACCATCTTCTCCAAGAACAACTACTCCTATATAATCTGCTCCTAGAACATCTACTTCTATACCATCTTCTCCAAGAACAACTACTCCTATACCATCTGCTCCAAGAACAACTACTGCTGGATCATCTACTCCTATACCATCTGTTCTTAGAACAACTACTCCTAGACCATCTGTGCCTAGAACAACTACTCCTATATCATTTGCTCCAATAACAACTACATCTGGAACATCTACTCCTATACGATTTTCCTAGAACAACTACTCCTATATCATCTTCTCCAAGAACAACTACTCCTATATCATCTGCTCCAAGAACAACTACTCCTATACCATCTGCTCCTAGAACAACTACTCCTATATCATCTGCTCCTAGAACAACTACTCCTATATAATCTGCTCCTAGAACAACTACTCCTATACCATCTGCTCCTAGAACAACTACTCCTATATCATCTGCTCCAAGAACAACTACTCCTATACCATCTGCTCCTAGAACAACTACTCCTATATCATCGGCTCCTAGAACAACTACTCCCAGACCATCTGCTTATTGACAAATTGCTCCTAGAACAACTACTCCTATATCATCTGCTCCTAGAACAACTACTCCTATACCATCTGCTCCTAGAACAACTACTCCTATATCATCTGCTCCTAGAACAACTACTCCTATATCATCTGCTCCTAGAACAACTACTCCTATACCATCTGCTCCTAGAACAACTACTCCTATATCATCTGCTCCTAGAACAACTACTCCTATATCATCTGCTCCTAGAACAACTACTCCTATATCATCTGCTCTTAGAACAACTACTCCCAGACCATCTGCTTATTGACAAATTGCTCCTAGAACAACTACTCGTATACCATCTGCTCCTAGAACAACTACTCCTATATCATCTATTCCTAGAACAACTACTCCTGGATAGTCTACTCCAAGAACAACTACTCCTATATCATCTGCTCCTAGAACAACTACTCCAATATCATCTGCTCCTAGAACAACTACTCCCAGACCATCTGCTTATTGACAAATTGCTCCTAGAACAACTACTCCTATATCATCTGCTCCTAGAACAACTACTCCTATATCATCTGCTCCTAGAACAACTACTCCCAGACCATCTGCTTATTGACAAATTGCTCCTAGAACAACTACTCGTATACCATCTGCTCCTAGAACAACTACTCCTATATCATCTATTCCTAGAACAACTACTCCTGGATAGTCTACTCCAAGAACAACTACTCCTATATCATCTGCTCCTAGAACAACTACTCCAATATCATCTGCTCCTAGAACAACTACTCCCAGACCATCTGCTTATTGACAAATTGCTCCTAGAACAACTACTCCTATACCATCTGCTCCTAGAACAACTACTCCTATATCATCTATTCCTAGAACAACTACTCCTGGATAGTCTACTCCAAGAACAACTACTCCCTCTCTCTGCGATCAGGACTCAATCAGAGTAGGATTCCAGACTCTCACATGAAGTCAGCTGTCAGGTTAGGTGTGTAGATCACCCCTACAGGCAGAACATCACGATTAGAGTCTGCCAGATCCACTCTGATTGAACACCCGTTAAGACGTTGCACTGTTTTCTGCGCCAGTGGCCCAGTGCATCCGATTTCAGCCATCATTTTATTCAGGTTTGCATTCCTTAGCCTTTGATTGTCCCCAATCTTCCTGCAAGGCAGCAGATGATCTTTTCTGTAGGGGGATTCTGCCCTTAGATGGTCGGCCCTCCCAGGTTTACGAGCACCATCTGCCCGAGTCACTAGAGGTGACTAACACAGACATGCACACACAGAGATAGGAGATATGATCAACATAGACATGCACACACAAGGATATGAGATGTGACATACACAGATATGCACACACAAAGACATGAGACATGACTAACATAAACATGCACACAAAGATATGAGATATCTAACCCAAACATGCACACACAAAGATATGACACATGACTAACACAGATACACGTTAAGATATGAGATGAGATATGTAATACAGGAATATTGAGAAGATATAACATTTTGCCATTCTTAGTTTCAGCACTGCTGATATTTATTTTGTTGTTAGTATATTATTCATGGTATTAAAATTACTTTTTGCCATACCTATTCTTTTGTTTATTTAAATTTTACATTTTCCATCATTGGTTATAGTATGTCCCAGGTAGTTGTAACTCTGGACTGTCTCCAGATGTATTCCCTCCACTGTGGTATTTAATTGTAGGTCTTGAGAATTTCTTTGTTTATGATCATAGTTTTAGTCTTTTTGATATTCATATCTAGTCCATATTTTTTGCTTGTTGTGTTTATCACATTAAGCAATTGTTGTAGATCTTTAGGATTTTCTACTAGTAGAACAGTATCATCAGCATATCTTAGGTTATTGATTATCTTTCCATTAATATTTAGGCCTGGCATCTCTGAGATGTTTTTAAAGATTTGATCAGTGTATAGATTGAACTAGCTTGGTGATAGGATGCATCCTTGTCTTACTCCTCTTTTTATGTCCATGAGTGTAGAGTTATCCTTGTTATATTTTATTATTGCTGTTTGCTCCCAGTACAAATTACATATTAGTCGTATGTCTGTGTCGTCCAGATTTATATCCTTTAGGCAATCTATAAGTTGGTTATGGCGTACTCTATCAAAAGCTTTGGTGTAGTCTATGAAGCAGGCATATATTAGTTTGTTTACTTCTATGTACTTTTCAATCAATGTTCTCGTGCTAAATATGGCTTCTTTTGTCCCACTGTTTTTCTTGAATCCAAATTGTTGCTCATCTAATTCAGTATTAATTTTATTCTGAATCCTTCCCTGTATAACTTTTAGTAAAAGTTTTTTTTACTTGGCTCATTAGGCTTATTGTTCTGAAATCACTGCATTCAACTGCACCATTCTTTTTAGGCAATGTAATGAAAGTTGATGTTTTTAGTTTGTTTGGTATGTATCCTGTATGGTATATGTCATTGCATATGTCTGTGATCACTTCGATGTCAAAATCTTCTAGAGCCTGTATCATCTCTATCTGTATATTGTCAGGTCCTGCTGCCTTTCCCTTTTTCATTGTTTTTATAGCTTTTTCTACCTCATATTCAGGATTTTATAGTTGTATATACATTTTATGTCTGGCTTTTTGTCCCTTTCGCCATGAAATAATTCTGTTATATATTCTTGCGGGGGAGCATAAGCGCCTGCGACCTGCGGTCGCAATAGAAGGGCCTGCGCACCATCAGGTGGCCAAGACCTAGCAGATCTACCTCCTCGTGGTCTCCCCTGGTAACAGTCTGCGCCAAAACAGACTGGCTAAAGAAGCTATGATCGACATGTTCCCTGTAGTGGTGGCTGTTACTGATATAGAGGACCCAGTATTGCAGTACCTCTGGGCTGGACTAGTAGTTTCCCAGCATAGCCTGGAACAGACGACCTCCAACCTCCAACCTCCAGTAAGAGCCAGGAATGTCAAGAAAGCCATTACGACCCGCCACATTCTATGAGTCAAAGGGTAAACATGCTCGTATCAACTTGTGGCAATCCATCAACAACAACATATATATTCTTGACATCTATCTATTATATCTTTGTTGTCTGTTAGCATTCTTCCCTCTTTGTTTCCAACACATCCGTTTCCTGCAGCTTTTTTGTCTTTATTAGTCATTCTCTTTATTTCTGTGTGCATCTCTCTTAAGTTTTATTTACTTTCCATTGTTTCAACTTCTAGACATCTTTGGTTGAGCCAGTCTTCTTTTGCCTTTTTGCACATTCTCCGTATTTCATTGTCAATATCCTTGTGTCTGGCAGTGTTTTTCGCTTAACTACTCCTATATCATCTGTTCCTTGAACAACCACTCCTATATCATCTACTCCTAGATCACCTACTCCTATATCATCTGCTCCTAGAACAACTACTTCTGGATCATCTACTCCTAGACCATCTACTCCTATATCATCTGTTCCTAGAACAACTACTCCTATATTATCTATTCCTCGACAATCTGCTCATTGACATTCAGCTCATAGAACAACTACTCCTATATCATCTGCTCCTAGACCATCTGCTCATTGACATTCAGCTCCTAGAACAACTACTCCTTGATCATCTGCTCCTAGACCATCTGCTCCTAGACCATCTGTTCCTAGACCATATGCTCCTAGACAATCTGCTCATTGACAATCTGCTCCTAGAACAACTACTCCTATATCATCTGCTCCTAGAACATCTACTCCGATATCATCTGTTCCTAGAACAACTACTCCTAGATCATCTGTTCCTTGAACAATTATTCCTAGACCATCTGCTCCTTGACAATCTGTTCGAAGAACAACTACTTCTATATCATCTGTTCCTAGAACAACTACTCCTAGATCATCTGTTCCTAGAACAACTACTCCTATATCATCTGTTCCTAGAACAACTACTCCTATATCATCTGTTCCTAGAACAACTACTCCTATATCCTCTGTTCCTAGAACAACTACTCCTATATCATCTGTTCCTAGAACAACTAATCCTAGACCATCTGCTCATTGACACTCTGTTACTAGAACAACTACTCCTAGATCATCTGTTCCTAGAACAACTAATCCTAGACCATCTGCTCATTGACACTCTGTTACTAGAACAACTACTCCTAGATCATCTGTTCCTAGAACAACGACTCCTAGACCATCTGCTCATTGACAATCTGTTCCTAGAACAACTACTCCTAGAACAACTGCTCCTATACAATCTGGTCCTTGACCATCCACCTCTAGACCATCTGTTCCTAGACCATCTGCTCCTAGACCATCTACTCCTAGACCATCTGTTCCTAGACCATCTGCTCCGAGACCATTTGCTACTAGACCATCTCCTACTAGACCATCTACTCCTAGACCATCTGCTACTAGACCATCTGTTCCTAGACCATCTGCTACTAGACCATCCATTTCTAGACCATCTGCTCCTAGACCATCTGCTACTAGACCATCTACTACTAGACCATCTGCTCCTAGACCACTTGCTACTAGACCATCTGCTCCTGTACCATTTGCTCCTAGACCATCTGCTCCTAGACCATCTGCTACTAGAACATCTGCTCCTAGACCATCTGCTACTAGACCATCTGCTCCTAGACCATCTGCTCCTAGACCATCTGCTTCTAGACCATCTGCTACTAGAGCATCTGCTACTATACCATCTGCTCCTAGACAATCTGCTACTAGACCATCTGCTCCTAGACCATCTGCTACTAGACCATCTGCTCCTAGACCATCTGCTACTAGACCATCTGCTCCTAGACCATCTGCTACTAGATCATCTGGTCCTAGACCATCTGCTCCTAGACCATCCGCCCCTAGACCATCTGCTACTAGACCATCCGCTCCTAGACCATATGTTCCTAGACCATCTGCTCCTAGACCATCAGCTCCTAGACCATCTGCTACTAGATCATCTGCTTCTAGACCATTTGCTACTAGATCATCTGCTCCTAGACCATCTGTTCCTAGACCATCTGCTACTAGACTATCTGCTCCTAGGCCATCTGCTCATAGACCATCTGCTACTAGACCATCTGCTCCTAGACCATCTGTTACTAGATCTTCTGCTCCTAGACCATCTGTTACTAGATCGTCCGCTCCTAGACCATCTGCTACTAGACCATCTGCTCCTAGACCATCTGTTACTAGATCTTCTGCTCCTAGACCATCTGTTACTAGATCGTCCGCTCCTAGACCATCTTCTACTAGACCATCTGCTCCTAGACCATCTGTTACTAGATCTTCTGCTCCTTGACCATCTGTTACTAGATTGTCCGCTCCTAGACCATCTTCTACTAAACCGTCTGCTCCTAGACCATCTGTTACTAGACCTTCTGCTCCTAGACCATCTGTTACTAGATCGTCCGCTCCTAGACCATCTTCTACTAGACCATCTGCTCCTAGACGATCTGCTCCTAGACCATTTTCTACTAGACCATCTGCTACTAGACCATCTGCTTCTTGACCATCTGCTACTAGACCATCTGCTCCTAGACCATCTGCTACTAGACCATCTGCTCCTAGACCATCTGCTACTAGACCATCTGCTCCTAGACCATCTGCTACTAGATCATCTGCTCCTAGACCATCTGCTACTAGATCATCTGGTCCTAGACCATCTGCTCCTAGACCATCCGCTCCTAGACCATCTGCTACTAGACCATCCGCTCCTAGACCATCTGCTCCTAGACCATCCGCTCCTAGACCATCTGCTACTAGACCATCCGCTCCTAGACCATCTGCTACTAGACCATCTGCTACTAGACCATCCGCTCCTAGACCATCTGCTACTAGACCATCTGCTCCTAGACCATCTGCTACTAGATCATCTGCTCCTAGACCATCTGCTACTAGATCATCTGCTCCTAGACCATCTGCTACTAGATCATCTTCTCCTAGACTATCTGCTACTAGACCATCTGCTACTAGACCATCTGCTCCTAGACCATCTGCTACTAGACCATCTGCTCCTAGACCATTTGCTACTAGACCATCTCCTACTAGACCATCTACTCCTAGACCATCTGCTACTAGACCATCTGTTCCTAGACCATCTGCTACTAGACCATCCATTACTAGACCATCTGCTCCTAGACCATCTGCTACTAGACCATCTACTACTAGACCATCTGCTACTAGATCATCTGGTCCTAGACCATCTGCTCCTAGACCATCCGCCCCTAGACCATCTGCTACTAGACCATCCGCTCCTAGACCATATGTTCCTAGACCATCTGCTCCTAGACCATCTGTTACTAGATCGTCCGCTCCTAGACCATCTTCTACTAGACCATCTGCTCCTAGACCATCTGCTCCTAGAATCTGCTCCTAAACCATATGCTACTAGACCATCTGCTACTAGACCATCTGCTCCTAGACCATCTGCTACTAGTCCATTTTCTACTAGACCGACCATCTGCTACTAGACCATCTGCTCCTAGACCATCTGCTCCTAGACCATCTGCTACTAGACCATCTGCTACTAGACCATCTGCTTCTAGACCATCTGCTACTAGACCATCTGCTCCTAGACCATCTGCTACTAGACCATCTGCTCCTAGACCATCTGCTCCTAGACCATCTGCTACTAGACCATCTGCTTCTAGACCATCTGCTACTAGACCATCTGCTCCTAGACCATCTGTTACTAGACCATCTGCTCCTAGACCACTTGCTACTAGACCATCTGCTCCTATGCCATCTGCTCCTAGACCATCTGCTCCTAGACCATCTGCTACTAGACCATCTGCTCCTAGACCATCTGCTACTAGACCATTTGCTACTAGACCATCTGCTCCTAGACCATCTGCTTCTAGACCATCTGCTACTAGACCATCTGCTACTATACCATCTGCTCCTAGACCATCTGCTACTAGACCATCTGCTCCTAGACCATCTGTTACTAGACCATCTGCTCCTAGACCATCTGCTACTAGACCATCTGCTCCTAGACCATCTGCTACTAGATCATCTGGTCCTAGACCATCTGCTCCTAGACCATACGCCCCTAGACCATGTGCTACTAGACCATCCGCTCCTAGACCATATGTTCCTAGACCATCTGCTCCTAGACCATCTGCTACTAGATCATCTGCTTCTATACCATTTGCTACTAGATCATCTGCTCCTAGACCATCTGTTCCTAGACCATCTGCTACTAGACCATCTGCTACTAGACCATCTGCTCCTAGACCATCTGCTCCTAGACTATCTGTTACTAGATCTTCTGCTCCTAGACCATCTGCTACTAGACCATCTGCTCCTAGACTATCTGTTACTAGATCTTCTGCTCCTAGACCATCTGTTACTAGATCGTCCGCTCCTAGACCATCTTCTACTAGACCATCTGCTCCTAGACCATCTGTTACTAGATCGTCCGCTCCTAGACCATCTTCTACTAGACCATCTGCTCCTAGACCATCTGCTACTAGACCATCTGCTCCTAGACTATCTGTTACTAGATCTTCTGCTCCTAGACCATCTGTTACTAGATCGTCCGCTCCTAGACCATCTTCTACTAGACCATCTGCTCCTAGACCATCTGCTCCTAGAATCTGCTCCTAAACCATCTGCTACTAGACCATCTGCTACTAGACCATCTGCTCCTAGACCATCTGCTACTAGTCCATTTTCTACTAGACCGACCATCTGCTACTAGACCATCTGCTCCTAGACCATCTGCTCCTAGACCATCTGCTACTAGACCATCTGCTACTAGACCATCTGCTTCTAGACCATCTGCTACTAGACCATCTGCTCCTAGACCATCTGCTACTAGACCATCTGCTCCTAGACCATCTGCTCCTAGACCATCTGCTACTAGACCATCTGCTTCTAGACCATCTGCTACTAGACCATCTGCTCCTAGACCATCTGCTACTAGACCATCTGCTCCTAGACCACTTGCTACTAGACCATCTGCTCCTATGCCATCTGCTCCTAGACCATCTGCTCCTAGACCATCTGCTACTAGACCATCTGCTCCTAGACCATCTGCTACTAGACCATTTGCTACTAGACCATCTGCTCCTAGACCATCTGCTTCTACACCATCTGCTACTAGACCATCTGCTACTATACCATCTGCTCCTAGACCATCTGCTACTAGACCATCTGCTCCTAGACCATCTGCTACTAAACCATCTGCTCCTAGACCATCTGCTACTAGACCATCTGCTCCTAGACCATCTGCTACTAGATCATCTGGTCCTAGACCATCTGCTCCTAGACCATCCGCCCCTAGACCATCTGCTACTAGACCATCCGCTCCTAGACCATATGTTCCTAGACCATCTGCTCCTAGACCATCTGCTACTAGATCATCTGCTTCTATACCATTTGCTACTAGATCATCTGCTCCTAGACCATCTGTTCCTAGACCATCTGCTACTAGACCATCTGCTCCTAGACCATCTGCTACTAGACCATCTGCTCCTAGACCATCTGCTCCTAGACTATCTGTTACTAGATCTTCTGCTCCTAGACTATCTGTTACTAGATCTTCTGCTCCTAGACTATCTGTTACTAGATCGTCCGCTCCTAGACCATCTGCTCCTAGACCATCTGCTACTAGACCATCTGCTCCTAGACCATCTGCTCCTAGACTATCTGTTACTAGATCTTCTGCTCCTAGACCATCTGTTACTAGATCGTCCGCTCCTAGACCATCTTCTACTAGACCATCTGCTCCTAGACCATCTGCTCCTAGAATCTGCTCCTAAACCATCTGCTACTAGACCATCTGCTACTAGACCATCTGCTCCTAGACCATCTGCTACTAGTCCATGTTCTACTAGACCGACCATCTGCTACTAGACCATCTGCTCCTAGACCATCTGCTCCTAGACCATCTGCTACTAGACCATCTGCTACTAGACCATCTGCTTCTAGACCATCTGCTACTAGACCATCTGCTCCTAGACCATCTGCTACTAGACCATCTGCTCCTAGACCATCTGCTCCTAGACCATCTGCTACTAGACCATCTGCTTCTAGACCATCTGCTACTAGACCATCTGCTCCTAGACCATCTGCTACTAGACCATCTGCTCCTAGACCATCTGCTCCTAGACCATCTGCTCCTAGACCATCTGCTCCTAGACCAACTGCTCCTAGACCATCTGCTCCTAGACCATCTGCTCCTAGACCATCTGCTCCTAGACCATCTGCTCCTAGACCAACTGCTCCTAGACCATCTGCTCCTAGATCATCTGCTACTAGATCATCTGCTCCTAGACCATCTGCTCCTAGACCATCTGCTCCTAGACCATCTGCTCCTAGACCATCTGCTCCTAGACCATCTGCTCCTAGACCAACTGCTCCTAGACCATCTGCTCCTAGACCATCTGCTCCTAGATCATCTGCTCCTAGACCAACTGCTCCTAGACCATCTGCTACTAGACCATCTGCTACTAGATCATCTGCTCCTAGACCATCTGCTCCTAGACCATCTGCTCCTAGACCATCTGCTCCTAGATCATCTGCTCCTAGACCAACTGCTCCTAGACCATCTGCTACTATACCATCTGCTCCTAGACCATCTGCTACTAGATCATCTGCTCCTAGACCATCTGCTACTAGATCATCTGGTCCTAGACCATCTGCTCCTAGACCATCCGCTCCTAGACCATCTGCTACTAGATCATCTGCTCCTAGACCATCTGCTACTAGATCATCTGCTCCTAGACCATCTGCTCCTAGATCATCCAGGGTCACAAAAATAGTTAACTAAAATTAAATGTATGTTTATTAATGATAAAGAAGTGATATAGTTCATTGTCATGGATGTCTTAATATGAGACTAAATAGTACTGTGATAAAATATATTTTTGTATTAAATCAAACAAGCACGAACTAAATATGTCAGGCGTGAACAGATGTCACAGTCCTGCTTCATAATGAATCACAATGAACCATTATATACAAATATAAAGTTGTAAAGAATAATATAAGTCGGAAGAAAGTTGAGAAGAAGGAACAATTATACAAATTTAAAAATGTGTGGAATGTAAAAGATGAATTACAAATAAAAAAGAAAGAAGGAAGTAAAAAAAAAAATTAAGTGGAAGGAATAGAAGAAATAGCAAAGAAGAACCTGGAAAGGGGAAAGCAAGAAGTAAAAAAAATGAAGTGGAAGTAATAGAAGAAGGAGCAGAGACGTAGAAACAGGAAAGGAGAAAACAAGAAGTTGTAAAAGAAGAAGAAATTGAAGAGGAGGAAACAAATCTGAACAAGAAAAACAACTGAAATAAAAACCAAAACGAGAACAATAAAAAAGATGAAATAAGAAAAGCAGACGACGAATATGAATGAAGAAAATTAAAGAAAAAAGCTAAAGAGAAAGAAGATAAAGAAAAAAGAGGAAGAAGTGGACGTAACAGAAAATGAATGAAAAGAGGCAAAAGAAGAAGAAGAAACAGACGCAGAATTAAGGGAACAAAATAAACAGAAGAAACAATAAAATCGGATAAATGTAAATGTTAAAAAGAACAAGATAAAGAGATCGATATGAGAGAAGCACGAAATGAGAGGAGATAGGTAGTGAAACATGATAGAGGGAGAACTAAAGAGAGGGACAGACATTCGGGTGTAGGAGTGAACGTTACTTCCTGACACATTTTTTAGCTTCACTCGGTTGCCTAGGTTACCCAATCTCCATATTTTAGAGATTTCAATGCATTTGATTTTCTCACATCGCCGAGGTTTTTCTGTGTCAGTGGTTCTGTGTTTCTGTTGAACGAGTTTCTTTCCTTCCTGGTGGTGTTGTTATTGATCTACAGCGCTTGTGCTATATCCGGTGGCGCAGTCCTGTCTAGCGATATATGCAAATGTTTAGAGGCTATTTTATTTTAATTAGGGTACGTCATTTATCTTGGGAGCAGCGATAGCTCGGTAGTTAGTGAACTGAGCTACAATGAACAAGAGGTAGGGTTCAATTCTGATCGACGGCTTCCGGGTTCACCTAGCCTTAAATAGGTACCGATTTTTTTCTGGGGGAAGTAAGGCGACACGGGCTTAATACCGACCACATTACCCCAAATATCATGTGCCGAGGGTCTGTAAAATTATAGTCACTAACACCATCTTCCCTATACGTCACTTGGCGTGACGGGGGCTCTTTACTTTTTACTACGTTATTTTTCTTGTCTTTAAGAGACATTTTAACGACCTGAAAATGACAAATACATTAAAGCAAATAACAGCAGAACTTAACTACGAATATGAAAATGTTATGTCAATTATGTCTACTCAATATGCATGTATGGTGCTAAAGCATTGGACATTAAATAAGAAAACAGAACTGAAAATTGAAGTCTATGATATGTGAATGTACAGAAATATGGAAGGAAGTGGGTAGAAGGAGAAGAAGACAAACAGTTAAGCTTTTAATCAGTGAATAATGAAGAAGTGCTCAGCACAATTGGGAGCCGCTATAGCTCAGTGGTTAGTAAACTGGACTACAAAGAACAAGCGGTAGGGTTCGATCCCAACCGACGGCTTCCGGGTTCACCCAGCTTTAAATGGGTACCGGATTTTTTTCTGGGAAAGTAAAGCAGCACGGGCGTAAAACCGACCACATTACCCAAAAAACATGTTCTGGTGGTCTGTAAAATGTATGGTCACTAACACCATATTCCCTATACGCCACTTGACGTGACGGCAGTACATTACTTTTTCTTACTTTACTCAACACAATTCGAAAAAGACAGCAACATTTGTTTAGGACATGTGAAAACACACAATACCCTACTGAAAGTGATGTGTCCATGATTCACATCCATATGTTAAGACTGGCTCTACATAACATTTAATAACTCTTTTTCTTATTCCTATTGTCCAAAATGGATTGCACAGAATCTTCCTCATTTTTCGGAAAGCTGCTTTTGCCTGAGCCATTCTGCATCTGACCTCTGTTGTATATCTACCATCTGAGGTTAACAAAGTTCCCAAATATTTTTTTTACCTGTTTTAATATTGTTCCACTTGTCTTTATTGTGCAACGAGGTGATTTCTTTCTCTTTGTTGTCACTGTCTTTTTGTTATTAAGGCTGAGTCCTTAATTTTTTGCTTTCTTTCACTATAATGTCTATCATTTCTTGTAACTCATTTTCACTCTTAGCGATTACGACTGTGTCAGCAGCATACCTTAGATTATTTATATAAATAGTACTTGTCACGCAAAGTCAGGAAGAACTCCAGAGCATGGTACATCGCTTTTCCCATGCCTGCAGAGACTTCGGTCTAACAATAAGTTTGCAGAAAACTGACATACTCGGTCAGGACACCGAAGCAACACCTGAAATCTCTATCGACAACTATAAAATTGATATCGTGCGGCAGTATAACTACCTGTGGTCCATCATCAGCGACAGACTATCTTTAGATACAGAAATTGACACTCGCATTGGTAAAGCTGCTACCACCTTCGCCCGTCTTTCTAGGCGTGTGTGGCAAAACAGCAAACTGACAATTAAAACAAAAGCCGCAGTGTACAATGCCTGCATAATTAGTATCCTCCTGTATGGCAGCGAATCTTGGACAACCTATGTAAAACAGGAGAGAAGGCTAAATGCATTCTATGATGCGATGTCTACGCCGTATTCTTGGTATCACCTGGAAGGATAAAGTGACAAATGTGGAGGTCATGACTTGCACAGGCCTACCGAATATCTACACGCTGCTCAAACAACGTAGGTTACGCTGGCTTGGCCATGTACATCGTGTGAAAGATGGTCGCATACCAAAAGATATACTCTACGGACAACTGGCATATGGTAAAAGAACTAGGGGGCGTCCAAAACTCCGATTTGTAGATGTGTGTAAACGTGACATGAAGACTCTGAACATAAACCCTGCAGCATGGGAAGACATAGCTGCAGACCGAAATCTCTGGAAACACACTCTAAAGGTTCACCTCAAAGAAGAAGCAGACAGATTCATAGAGAAAGAGAATACGCGGCGAAAGAAAAGAAAGGAAAAAAATAACATTTCTAGCGGCGCTGAAAAATCCATAGTCAACTATAACTGACGGAGGCTGCTACTACTATACATTAAAAAATAAAAAAATATAAATATATAATATAAATATATAATATAAATAAGCTGAGGTGTTCTCATATCACTGTTTTTGCTGCTCAGAGTGATGATGAACTAAAGAAAATGATTGATACTACAGTGATTGAAAGTAATAACAAAGATCTTAGCAACAAGAGACAAAAGCAATAGTTCCAACAAAGAAGAAGAAACCATTCAAAAGCACATTTAACATAAATGGAACAGTATTGAAACGTAATTTGAATTTTTTTATTGCGCTGATTGTAGTTTCGGTTAGCAAAGGTTTTTCTTTTTACGTGCTCAAATAGAACATTAAGCATTTTGTGTTGCTGGCCTCCGATAAGGCTAGGATTCAATTCCAATCTGAAAAGAAAGATACAATAACCTCTGAGATGTTGGTCCCATCGAGTCAAATGGAATTATCTTCTGACATTAGTGCAGCCGTGGTCTTGATGTTGACAACTATGACCGTGGAAAGTGTAAGAGGAAACAGAAACATTCAGCAAAAGAAACATTATTAGGGAATTGATTAGAAAAGAAAAAAAAAAAACTTCAAAAACGTGTAGAGAAAGGTCGCCTGGCAAAGTCCGCAATTAAGACCGGAAATAACTATTAGAAATGTAATCCCGGCAAGCCTCAACGCGGAAATAGAACCTGATTGGGTGTTTCTAAGAGTGTTCATGAAATCATGTCCTAGTCTGTTATAATTATCATCATCCGTTTCTTATTGTTAACAGGCGTTGGCGATCATGTAAGCATAACTTGCTGTTCTTAATGCAGTTTCTGATTTCTGTTAAAATTAATATTCGTTCATGTCGAAAAGATGAACGGTTCTTGTGAAAGCTTGAAATCTATCCTGTCCTTAGACAGAAAATGTTATGTTGTGAAAGCTGGAAATCTACCATGTCCTTAGATATGAAATGTTATTTTGTGAAAGCTGGAAATCTACCATGTCCTTAGATATGAAATGTTATTTTGTGAAAGCTGGAGATCTACCATGTCCTTAGATATGAAATGTTATCTTGTGAAAGCTGGAAATCCACTCTGTCCTTAGATATGAAATGTTATCTTGTGAAAGCTGGAAATCCACCCTGTCCTTAGAAAGGAAATGTTATCTTGTGAAAGCTGGAAATCCACCCTGTCCTTAGATATGAAATGTTATCTTGTGAAAGCTGGAAATCCAACCTGTCCTTAGACAAGGAAATGTTATCTTGTGAAAGCTGGAAATCCACTCTGTCCTTAGATAGGAAATGTTATCTTGTGAAAGCTGGAAATCCACCCTGTCCTTAGATAGGAAATGTTATCTTGTGAAAGCTGGAAATCCACTCTGTTCTTAGATAGGAAATGTTATCTTGTGAAAGCTGGAAATCCACTCTGTCCTTAGATATGAAATGTTATCTTGTGAAAGCTGGAAATCCACCCTGTCCTTAGATAGGAAATGTTATCTTGTGAAAGCTGGAAATCCAACGTGTTGTTAGATAGGAAAATGTTATCTTGTGAAAGCTGGAAATCCAACCTGTCCTTAGATAGGAAATGTTATCTTGTGAAAGCTGGAAATCCACCCTGTCCTTAGATAAGAAATGTTATCTTGTGAAAGCTGGAAATCCACCCTGTCCTTTGATAGGAAATGTTATCTTGTGAAAGAAGGAAATCCACCCTGTCCTTAGATAGGAAATGTTATCTTGTGAAAGCTGGAAATCCACTCTGTCCTTAGATAGGAAATGTTATCTTGTGAAAGCTGGAAATCCACTCTGTCCTTAGATAGGAAATGTTATCTTGTGAAAGCTGGAAATCCACCCTGTCTTTGATAGGAAATGTTATCTTGTAAAAGCTGGAAATCCACTGTGTCCTTAGATAGGAAATGTTATCTTGTGAAAGCTGGAAATCCACCCTGTCCTTAGATAGGAAATGTTATCTTGTGAAAGCTGGAAATCCACTCTGTCCTTAGATAGGAAATGTTATCTTGTGAAAGCTGGAAATCCACCCTGTCCTTAGATAGGAAATGTTATCTTGTGAAAGCTGGAAATCCACCCTGTCCTTAGATATGAAATGTTATCTTGTGAAAGCTGGAAATCCACCCTGTCCTTAGATATGAAATGTTATCTTGTGAAAGCTGGAAATCCACCCTGTCCTTAGATAGGAAATGTTATCTTGTGAAAATAAATGTCTCAGAAGAATCTGAAACATACGTTTGAGAGAATACAATCCAGACGATCAAATAAGAGGCGAAATTAAACAAAAATACATGTCGAGCTTTATAAGAAGAAGGAAATACATCGAGCATGACCTGATAATGGGAGCCGCGATAGCTCAGTGGTTAGTGAACTGGACTACAAAGGACAAGGGGTAGGGTTTAATCCCAACCGACGGCTTCTGGTTCACCCAGCCTTAAATGGGTAACGGATTTTTTCTGGGAAGGTAAAGCGGCGCGGGCGTAATACCGACCACATTACCCCAAAAATCATGTGCTGAAGGTCTGTAAAATGTATGGTCACTAACATCATATTCCCTATACGTCACTTGGCGTGACGGGGGCTCTTTACTTTTTACGTTCTACGAATGGAACTAATCGGGCATCCTCACCAAGTATCAAGCTGGGCACCATCTGGCAAATTATAAAGAGGCACACTATTGGGGACATGGCAACGAACAATACATGATGACATGAAAGAGGCTGGCAGGTCCTGGCGAGAGTTGTCCATGCTTGCTTCACATCGAACTGGGTGGAGATCTCTTGTGAGCGCTCTATGCTGCCACCGGAGTTTCGAGGTTTAAGAAGAAGAATAAGACCGTTCCCGGAGGCGAAGGCGCGCCTCACAGCAACAGAGCTGGAAGTTGTCAGCGATCCACAGGTGATGGCTTGCGCCGGGATCGGTGAACCAAAACCATCCAGACCCTGCTCCACCTCTCCGTGTTGCCTCTAGTAACAGACTAACCTGTCTAGTCCGGCCAAGTGAGTAAGGATCGAAGAGGGAAGACAACCCGATACTCAAAAATGTCGTGCTGAAGTCGGATGTGTTGGGCCGAAAGGCGCAAATATCACAGTTATACTGCAAACCACTGCACAACGCAGACACGCCCACTTAACGTCCTTTTAAGGGCGGATGATGAAGAGGTGTACTCCTTTAGTCATCGGGCGAACGCAAGCAAGCAAGACCCTTACCCAGCCTTGGAAGTTTCTCTACTTCTCTCCCGGTGTAGGCCACAGTTCTTACCAATTTCCGTGACTGTTCTTCTCCTCATATTTCATGGACTTTCTAGTTTTTTCATCCCCTGCTGGCTCCAAGACAATGCCTATCTAGCTGTGCTGGCATTATGTTTCTGTATGCGCGTTCAATCCATCTCCATTTTATGGTCATAATCTTATGCTCGACCAGCCCATGTTCTGTTCTTTCCCAAATTACTTCATGTCTGATCTTGTCAAACAATCTGAATGTTCAGAACTTGCATCCAACAACTGGTCATCTCTTGCCCAAGCTAAACTAGTTCATGTGCAGACTTACATGACACAGTAAATTAGGCAAATATATTTGTCTGATCTTTTTCTTACCTCTGATGTAAAAAGGTCAGCTATGAGTCGCTGCACTGTATACACACAGACACAAACATACACACACACATGCCCTATTCTCTGTACCCAATGACCCGAAATCCTGTCAGCTCTTGGAGATAGCGTCATGTATATCTTTCCTGCTCTTTATTTCCTTTCCGTGCTTATCTTCAGCTCCATGTGGTTTGTTTAATATATTCCAGCTTCGTGACTTCATTCTCAAAAGAGCTTATTTCCTGTGAGGCGACATTTACAAGAGATTTCTTTCTTAGAGATAGCATGTCCTATTTATTTATTTTCGTGGCAAGTTTATTTAATTCAACTCCCTTCAACTTGCTTTTATTTACTTTTAAATGTTTTTGCTATTTGCCCCTTCGGCTTTCCAAACATCTGATTATATATAATAGGTGTGGTGTTTCTCCATCGTGGTTACACGAACTTGTGAGTTCAGATTTTAACAGTTCAGAGTTAACAGCTAACAGTTCAGAGTTAACAGCTAACTTGTTATGGTTATGGTTAGTCGAATGCCCAGGAAACACAGAAAACGAATTAAAATCCATAACTGCTCAACCGCCCGTGCCAGTGTAATCATCCGAATTAAAACGTATCTCAACGAAGGATCCAAACAAAGAAAGGTAACTGCAGTCCCCATTACAGCAGCTACACCACACGCCAAAATACACAAGGCCAAGCGGCACCGAAAAGTGAACGCAGCCGAACTGTCCCTCGGCATACCATATTATCTTTAATCGTAAGCAATCGGAATATCGAGACAGGATTCGGATGAAACACACAGCTCACGGTGTGCACAGAGCACCAAACTTAGTAGCTCCGGGCAGCAAGCCGGACCTGCAATATGAAGAAACTGCAACAAGGAACACTTTTCAGACTAGGCCTCAATGATTTTTGTTGCCTGTCCGTCATATTGACCGGAAGTTCTAACAGCCTACTAACAGTTCAGAGTTAACAGCTAACAGCTCAGAGTTAACAGCTAACAGCTCATAGTTAACAGCTAACAGTTCAGAGTTAACATCTAATAGTTCAGAGTTAACAGCTAACAGGTCAGAGTTAACAGCTAACAGTTCAGAGTGAGCAGCTAACAGCTCAGAGTTAACAGCTAACAGCTCATAGTTAACAGCTAACAGTTCAGAGTTAACATCTTATAGTTCAAAGTTAACAGCTAACAGTTCAGAGTTAGCAGCTAACAGCTCAGAGTTAACAGGTAACAGCTCATAGTTAACAGCTAACAGTTCAGAGTTAACATCTAATAGTTCAGAGTTAACAGCTAACAGTTCAGAGTTAGCAGCTAACAGCTCAGAGTTAACAGCTCATAGTTAACAGCTAACAGTTCAGAGTTAACATCTAACAATTCAGAGTTAACAGCTAACAGTTCAGAGTTAACAGCTAACAGCTAACAGTTCAGAGTACTACAATGCTGGTGTTTACACGTCCTGGTGTTGGTACGGAAGTCGAGAAGTGGTTTCTGTAACATTAATGGGCCATCCGGAACGAAATAATCCATTTGATACAATTCTTTCATGAAATAATTGATTCGATATTGGTAATGATAAAAGTAGAATACGTTCTTGAAACAAATTGTGTGCGAACAGCCAGACTTCAATGTATATATAAACATACACACATGTATATGCGTGACCATACTCAAACAGGACATATGAGCTAATTATGTGAGAGTAGGACGGATCCCGTGTGTTACCGGGGCTTCATTATGAGGGAAGTAGAGAATAGTGACACTGTGACCTTCCAGGCATGTCGTAAGAGGCGACTAAGGAGGTTGATCGATGGCTTGACAAGCTGTCATTGTAAAAAGTATTGTTATGGAAACAGAGCCATAGATTTTAGCGGTGATCTCTGCAATATGTGCCATTTTGGCATGCAAGGTTTCTGCTTTTGAGATTGTGGTTCTGCCCTATGTGCCGTCTTCGGCTCGAAAGGACAATAGATAGATAGATAGATAGGACGGATTGATCGAATGGATACATGGACGACCGTTGGAGAATCTCTATTTTGCTGATGGAGTAGACCTCATCTGCAGCCAGATAACAACGATGCAAGAAAACCCAAATGCACTATCTTCGACTATCAGCAAAATAGAGCTTGAGATCAGTTATGAGAAGACTAAATTCATGATGAGAAGACTAAATTCATGATGAGAAGACTAAATTCATGATGAGTAGACTAAATTCATGATGAGAAGACTAAATTCATGATGAGAAGACTAAATTCCTGATGAGAAGACTAAATTCATGATGAGAAGACTAAATTCATGATGAGAAGACTAAATTCATAATGAGAAGACTAAATTCATGATGAGAAGACTAAATTCATGATGAGAAGACTAAATTCCTGATGAGAAGACTAAATTCATGATGAGAAGACTAAATTCCTGATGAGAAGACTAAATTCATGATGAGAAGACTAAATTCATGATGAGAAGACTAAATTCATGATGAGAAGACTAAATTCATGAAAAGCTTGGTTTCAACATATTTTTTTTTCGTTCGCCAGCTTTTGCCTCTGACGAAGTCCCTAGAGACTAGGAACTGAATTTTGCGCTTTAATTAATTTTTCCCTGGCAGCCGTGTGACACAGGGCTCTCTCGCCGCACAGGCAGATAACTTCGACTGCGGAGGTACTCATGTTTATTCCGTCGATGAGTAATTGACGTTTTAAGCCGCGCCTCGCTGCTGAGACCAGGGGTGGTTGCCACAGAGAGAAATCATAAATAAAAATCCCAACTGGTGCAGCCGAGATTTGAACCCGCAACCTCTCAGTATCGAGGCCGGCGTCTCGCCTCGAGATCAACCAGACCCCTTGTTGTCTCAACAGATGAAAGAATAAACATGGAAAACACAACATTGGAAGAGATCGATCACTTTGTCTATCTTGGAAGTCACATTGATCGGGAAAGGAGTACAAGTAAAGAAATAAGAGTCAGAATATTTATCGCAGGCATAGACTCATTAGGTAAGATCAAACATCTCGCCCAGAATAAAGACGGGTGACGACAAACACTACAAGCCCTAAGCGATGTTTAAAAACCGCGACGGTGCGGGAAAAACCACGAATCAAGAAGTGGAGTTTATGTTGCACTTAGTTGTTATGACACGCCTGCCTGTCGCGCCTCTCTGCTGATCCACGTCATATGGCTGCACAGCACGGTTATTTTCATGTGTGTACATAAACTGTAAGTTTAAACACCATAGCTTGTTTGTTTACTCTGGGAGCGAGTGTTGTTTAGTGGTACAGCCATTACAGAAATGCTGTGTTTGGTAGCTAGTTAGAAAATGTGAAATAAACATAGTATGGTATTAAACAGCTAAATTAATAGAGAGAAGAGAAATTACAACCTTTCAACAAAAGACGAAAGAAAGAGAATTAATTGGTAACATTGATTGCTGTGTTGGTGCGATGAATGCCAGAGTACAGCAAAGTACAACGTGAACGATGAATGCCAGAGTACAGCAAAGTACAACGTGAACGATGAATGCCAGAGTACAGCAAAGTACAACGTGAACGATGAATGCCAGAGTACAGCAAAGTACAACGTGAACGATGAATGCCAGAGTACAGCAAAGTACAACGTGAACGATGAATGCTAGAGTACAGCAAAGTACAACGTGAACGATGAATGCCAGAGTACAGCAAAGTACAACGTGAACGATGAATGCCAGAGTACAGCAAAGTACAACGTGAATGATGAATGCCAGAGTACAGCAAAGTACAACGTGAACGATGAGTGCCAAAGTACAGCAAAGTACAACGTGAATGATGAATGCCAGAGTATAGCAAAGTACAACGTGTACGATGAAAATGCCAGAGTACAGCAAAGTACAACGTGAACGATGAATGCCAGAGTACAGCAACGTACAACGTGAACGATGAGTGCCAGAGTACAGCAAAGTACAACGTGAACGATGAATGCCAGAGTACAGCAAAGTACAACGTGAACGAAGAGTGCCAGAGTACAGCAAAGTACAACGTGAACGATGAATGCCAGAATACAGCAACGTACAACGTGAACGATGAGTGCCAGAGTACAGCAAAGTACAACGTGAACGATGAACCAGAGAAGGAAAAGTCTTTGATTTGCCGAAACCTCGTAATATGACTTGTATCTCTTTTAGATTAGTTGCTTAATATCATTCTGTGTGTATTTTACTTTGTTCTCTGCTTAATATCATTATGTGTGTATTTTACTTTGTTCTCTCCTTAATATCATTCTGTGTGTATTTTACTTTGTTCTCTCCTTAATATCATTATGTGTGTATTTTACTTTGTTCTCTCCTTAATATCATTCTGTGCGTATTTTACTTTGTTCTCTCCTTAATATCATTATGTGTGTATTTTACTTCCTTCTCTGAGCTCAACAAGCAGCGGTCTTGCTTATTATATCCGTATCTTATAGTTGGGGTTATCTCCAGCAAAAAGCACAAACTATTTAAGGGCTTCAGATAGCTGAGTTGGCCATGTGCGTTTGGTTTCCCGTGGCAGGGCACAGTGTCGTGGAGTACGGGTTCGATCCTGCTTAGGACCGTCTGTTGTTCTCTGTTTTTTTTTCTTCTGTTAATTATTTGTGATTTTTTTTCCCGAATGTTGTGACTATACCTCTTCCCCTGATATTATTCGTTGATCTATCTCACCGGAAGTTCCCCTCCATTATAATATTCATTTATTAATATCTGTCTCCTATTTATGGACTTACTTGGAGAATGTGACATGTCTCAGGTAAATGCAGGTGAGAATATAGCCAAGCTACAGACAGGTAGACTTCAACAACAAACGATGAAGTCTTAAAAACAACTAAAAATGGCAAGAGAACTACTAAATACAATTAAAACAAGACAAATGCGTTTTTTGGGGCATGTTACAAATTCACAATAGTCTACTAAAAGTTATCCTGGAGGGGAAAATACAAGGTAAAAGAGGCAGAGGCAGACCAAGACAAACATGGAAAAGTAACATCAAAAGATGGACAGATCAGCCTATGACAACCTGCACCATCAAAGCAAGAGATAGAGCAGAATGGCGCTCCATGGTAGCCAACCTTCGTTGCGGAGATGGCACTTGATGATGATGATGATGATGATGACAGACATGTAAAAATAGGCAGACACATTTACTGAACGTAACAAAGAAAATAATATCAGACACCACACCAGGACACACATCGATCGTTCAACAAACATCTAGGACAGACATCGATCGTTCAACAAACATCAAAGAGAAGCGTTGACGACGTTCAATACGTGCAGAGATTGACTTAATTAGGCAGTGATAAGATTAAGAGGTGTCACAGAGAATGTGTGAGGCGAGGTTGTCCACACAAGCGGGAGACACTTGCATCATTCTGTGTCCTTTTCGTTTCTAACCGAACAATAATTAATGAGACGAAAAAAGAATAGCCAGTGCAAGGCTAAAGTAAAAAAAAAAAAAACAACAGCTATTTCTAGAGTCATCATCATCAAGTAGCCTGCAGGCGTAGGTGATCATGTATCTATCGATTATGTATGAACTATCGATCAGGATAGTTTTTTTAATTTCTGTTGTTGACCTTCTACCAAGCCATTCTCTTAAGCTGTCTGGTATTTTTTCTCTTTGCTTCCCGCTATCTCTTCGTCCCTCAATTTTTCCAGTTGTTACAATATATTCCAGTTGTTCTCTTCTCATTACATGGCCAAACAATGATGATTGTTTCTTACTAATATTGGAAATTAGCTCTCTTTTTGCTTTGACCTCTTTCAGAACGTTTTCATTACTCTTCTTACCTGACCATGGTTTTCTCAACATTCTTCTGAACAATAATTCATCATCATTGAGTGCCGTCTCCGCAACGAAGGTTGGCTACCATGGATCGCCATTCTGCTCTATCTTTTGCTTTGATGGTGCAGGTTGTCATCGGTTGATTTGTCCATCTTTTGATGTTACTCGTCCATGTTAATCTTGGTCTGCCTCTGCCTCTTTTACCTTGTATTTTCCCCTCCAGGATTACTTTTAGTAGGCTGTTGTGTCTTTTAACATGGCCAAAGAATCGCATTTGTCTTGTTCTAATTGTGTTCAGAAGTTCTCTTTTCATTTTTAGTTGTTTTAAGTCTTCGTCGTTTGTTTTCTTTTCCTTCCATCCAATTCTACCTATTCTTCTATATATCCACATTTCAAAGGCTTCAATTCTCTGTTCTGTTTTCTTGTCTAATGTCCATGTTTCAGCCCCATATAGGAATATTGGGAAGATGTAACATTTTGCTATTCTTAGTTTTAGCTCTGGTGTTATTTGTTTTGATGTTAGTATGTCCTTCATGACATTAAAATTACTTTTTGCCATTCCTATTCTTTTGTTTATTTCAGTTGTACATTTTCCATCACTGGTTATAGTATGTCCAAGGTAGTTATAGTTCTGAACTGTCTCAAGGTTTATTCCTTCAATTTTGATATCCACTTGTGGGTTTATGGAACAATAATTAATGAGACGAAAAGAGCAGACAGTGCAAGGCTAAAGTAAACACCAAAAAAAAAAACCCAGTTATTTTTAGAGAACAAGAAAGAAAAAAGCAGTGAATTCTTTCACTAATATGGACACAGCATAAAAGTAGTACTTTCAAAAGTACAAGAATGAATAAGTGAAACATCGGCTACAATAGCGCAAACTATAGCAGGCCTTGGAGCCGCGATAGCTCAGTGGTTAGTGAACTGGACTACAAAGGACAAGGGGTAGGGTTTGATCCCAACCAACGGCTTCCGGGTTACCCAGCCTTTAATGGGTACCGGATTTTTTTCTGGGAAATAAAGCGGCACGTGCGTAATACCGACCACATTGCCCCAAAAATTATGTGCCGAAGGTCTGTAAAATGTATGGTTACTAACACCACTTTCACTCTTCCCCTTTTACTCCTCCACTTTTACTCCATAGCTTTTACTCTTCCCCTTTTACTCCTCAACTTTTACTCGTCCACTTTTACTCTTCCCCTTTTACTCCTCAACTTTTACTCTTCCACTTTTACTCTTCCCATTTTACTCCTCAACTTTTACTCTTCCCCTTTTACTCCTCAACTTTTACTCTTCCCCTTTTACTCCTCCACTTTAACTCTTCCCCTTTTACTCCTCCACTTTTACTCTTCTCCTTTTACTCCTCCACTTTTACTCTTCTCCTTATACTCCTCCACTTTTACTCCTCAACTTTTACTCTTCCACTTTTACTCTTCCCCTTTTACTCCTCAAATTTTACTCTTCCACTTTTACTCTTCCCCTTTTACTCCTCAACTTTTACTCTTCCACTTTTACTCTTCCACTTTTACTCCTCAACTTTTACTCCTCCACTTTAACTCCTCCACTTTTACTTCTCCACTTTTACTTCTCCACTTTTACTCCTCCACTTTTACTCCTCCATTTTTACTCCTCCACTTTTACTCTACTTTTATTCCTCCTCTTTTACTCATGGACTTTTCACTCCTCCACTACTTCGTTCAAGTAGTACCTCGCTGTACTCTATTTGGCATTCATTCCATTACATCAATCATTACTACGATTTCATTCTGTTTCTAGTCTTCTCTCTCTAATGATCTTCGTTCCATTACATCAATCATTACTAGGATTTCATTCTGTTTCTAGTCTTCTCTCTCTCTAATGATCTTCGTTCCATTACATCAATCATTACTAGGATTTAATTCTCTTTCTTGTCTTCTCTCTCTAATGATCTTCGTTCCATTACATCAATCATTACTAGGATTTAATTCTCTTTCTTGTCTTCTCTCTCTAATGATCTTCGTTCCATTACATCAATCATTACTAGGATTTAATTCTCTTTCTTGTCTTCTCTCTCTAATGATCTTCGTTCCATTACATCAATCATTACTACGATTTCATTCTGTTTCTAGTCTTCTCTTTTTCTAATGATCTTCATTCCATTACATCAATCATTACTACGATTTAATTCTCTTTCTTGTCTTCTCTCTCTAATGATCTTCGTTCCATGAGTTACTTGTAGAGTCAATTATCGGATCCCAGAAAGCAAAGTTACAAGAGAAATGAATCTTTCATGTTGTGGATGATATAATCGTTTTATTGTAGTTCAGTCTCAGACATCGCTTGTCAGGGCCAGCTCAGACATCGCTTGTCAGGGCCAGCTCAGACATCGCTTGTCAGAGCCAGCCAAGATAATTGTTCACTTTCATCAATGATATTTACGTGCGTCAAAACCAAATCATGAAAACTAAATAATTATAGAATTCGATTTAAACAATGCAGATGAAGCAGAGGCAGACGTGATTATCTGAATGAACTGCTTGTTAAAGGTGAACAAAGGTTAGTAAATGAACGACATGCCCCACAATATACATCTACTTGTGAAAGTCTTTTTTGCATATCGTTTTTTTTTTTTCGCAATCAAGTCTCCGTACATTTCTAGATAGGCGGCCGAGCACATATGGGTGGTAACTAGCGTGCTAAGGCGCCGATTCAAGTCTTGTACTTTACCTTTACCATCACCTTTTTCGCATTCACTTTTGTTGTTTTCCAACTTTCATGTGTGTTGGTCTACTTCTTCTTTCCTTCCTCGTTTGTATTTCAGCGTCGAGGGAAGATATAATTTCAATTTCCCGTCTTTTGGTCTTTTGTCGTCCTTTGCCGCTATTATGTTTTCTAGCATTTGTTCATCTATCCATCGTTCTCGCGGTCGGTGAGTCCGGTGTTCTCGCAACGTTTGTTAAAGGTGCTAACACGACATAGAGTTCTCGTCTCAAGAACTGGCTGTTGGAGCATA
Organism: Megaustenia siamemsis; assembly: GCA_032433765.1. Lineage (NCBI taxonomy): Eukaryota > Metazoa > Mollusca > Gastropoda > Stylommatophora > Ariophantidae > Megaustenia > Megaustenia siamemsis. Next base: position 34,659,490 of record JAVIAB010000159.1, on the reverse strand, counting down.
GACAATGTAAACAATATAGACTGGGAGCGCGATAGCTCAGTGGTTAGTGAACTGAACTACAAAGGACAAGAGGTAGGGTTCGGTCGATACAAAAATCATATGCCGAACGTCTGTAAAATTTATGGTCACTAACACCATATTCCCTATACGCCACTTGACGCGACGGGGGTAAAGAAGAGAGAGAGAGAGAGAGAGAGAGAGAGAGAGAGAGAGAGAGAGAGAGAATATAGACTATATAGACAAACAAATTTTTAAAAAATCGTAACAAATTAAGTAAACAAAAAATTATTAAGGATTGATATTAAGGACTGATTGATTTGTTAATCAAAAGAAAGCATACATTAATGCAATGCAGAGTCGTCCACTCGACTCTTATATTGTTGTAATTGTTTGTAGTTGGGTGTTGTCAGCTTCGTGATCTCATTGAGATCTTGACTTGGACAGATTTATCTGGACGACACTCCTTGACAAACATTGTAACAGGAACGCTCTCGCTGGTGGTTTACTGGACGTTAGGGAGCAGGCTCAAACTGGCCAGCTCTCCAGGAATTTATTAACGTTGCATCTTCTGATTAAATTAAAAACTTTCATTCAAACACAACTTACTCACCAGACAGCTGTCCTATAAAACAATATCTTTACAAACTGCTGTTAAGTTTATATATAACTTCTTAACGAACCTCTAGGATTAGCCAACAAAGCCTTTTAGACTAACAACAGGTTGCTAGATATACAAAGCCCTTTTGACTCACAACAGGTTGTTAGATAAACAAAATCCTTTAGACTCACAACAGGTTGTTAGATAAACAAAACCCTTTAGACTCACAACAGGTTGCTAGATAAATTAAACCCTTTAGACTCACAACAGGCGGCTAGATAAACAAAGCCCTTTAGACTCACAACAGGTTGTTAGATAAAAAAAGCCCATTAGACTCACAACAGGTTGCTATATAAACAAAGGCCTTTAGACTCACAACAGTTTGTTAGATAAACAAAGCCCTTTAGACTCACAACAGGTTGTTAGATAAACAAAGCCCTTAAGACTCACAACAGGTTGTTAGATAAACAAAACCCTTTAGACTCACAACAGGTTGTTAGATAAACAAAGCCCATTAGACTCACAACAGGTTGCTAGATAAACAAAGCCCTTTAGACTCACATCAGTTTGCTAGATAAACAAAGCCCTTTAGTCTCACAACAGGTTGTTAGATAAACAAAGCCCTTTAGAATCACAACAGGTTGTTAGTTAAACAAAGCCCTTTATTCTCACAACAGGTTGTTAGATAAACAAAGCCCTTTAGTCTCACAACAGTTTGTTAGATAAACTAAGCCCTTTAGTCTCACAACAGTTTACTAGAAAACAAAGCCCTTTAGTCTCACAACAATTTACTAGATAAACAAAGCCCTTTAGTCTCACAACAGTTTGTTAGATAAACTAAGCCCTTTAGTCTCACAACAGTTTACTAGATAAACAAAGCCCTTTAGACTCACAACAATTTACTAGATAAACAAAGCCCTTTAGACTCACAACAATTTACTAGATAAACAAAGCCCTTTAGACTCACAACAATTTACTAGATAAACAAAGCCCTTTAGACTCACAACAATTTACTAGATAAACAAAGCCCTTTAGACTCACAACAGTTCACTAGATAAACAAAGCCCTTTAGTCTCACAACAGTTTGTTAGATAAACTAAGCTCTTTAGTCTCACAACAGGTTGTTAGATAAACAAAGCCCTTTAGACTCACAACAGGCTGCTAGATAAACAAAGCCCTTTAGACTCACAACAGTTTGCTAGATAAACAAAGCCCTTTAGACTCACAACAGTTTGCTAGATAAACAAAGCCCTTTAGACTCACAACAGTTTACTAGATAAATAAAGCCCTTTAGACTCACAACAGTTTACTAGATAAAAAAGCCCTTTAGTCTCACAACAGTTTACTAGATAAACAAAGCCCTTTAGTCTCACACCAGTTTACTAGATAAACAAAGCCCTTTAGACTCACAACAGTTTACAAGATAAACAAAGCCCATTAGTCTCACAACAGTTTGCTAGATAAACAAAGCCCTTTAGTCTCACAACAGGTTGTTAGATAAACAAAGCCCTTTAGAATCACAACAGGTTGTTAGTTAAACAAAGCCCTTTATTCTCACAACAGGTTGTTAGATAAACAAAGCCCTTTAGTCTCACAACAGTTTGTTAGATAAACTAAGCCCTTTAGTCTCACAACAGTTTACTAGAAAAACAAAGCCCTTTAGTCTCACAACAATTTACTAGATAAACAAAGCCCTTTAGTCTCACAACAGTTTGTTAGATAAACTAAGCCCTTTAGTCTCACAACAGTTTACTAGATAAACAAAGCCCTTTAGACTCACAACAATTTACTAGATAAACAAAGCCCTTTAGACTCACAACAATTTACTAGATAAACAAAGCCCTTTAGACTCACAACAATTTACTAGATAAACAAAGCCCTTTAGACTCACAACAATTTACTAGATAAACAAAGCCCTTTAGACTCACAACAGTTCACTAGATAAACAAAGCCCTTTAGTCTCACAACAGTTTGTTAGATAAACTAAGCTCTTTAGTCTCACAACAGGTTGTTAGATAAACAAAGCCCTTTAGACTCACAACAGGCTGCTAGATAAACAAAGCCCTTTAGACTCACAACAGTTTGCTAGATAAACAAAGCCCTTTAGACTCACAACAGTTTGCTAGATAAACAAAGCCCTTTAGACTCACAACAGTTTACTAGATAAATAAAGCCCTTTAGACTCACAACAGTTTACTAGATAAAAAAGCCCTTTAGTCTCACAACAGTTTACTAGATAAACAAAGCCCTTTAGTCTCACACCAGTTTACTAGATAAACAAAGCCCTTTAGACTCACAACAGTTTACAAGATAAACAAAGCCCATTAGTCTCACAACAGTTTACTAGATAAACAAAGCCCTTTAGTCTCACAACAGTTTACTAGATAAACAAATCCATTTAGACTCACAACAGGCTGCTAGATAAACAAAGCCCTTTCGTCTCACAACAGTTTACTAGATAAACAAAGCCCTTTAGTCTCACAACAGTTTACTAGATAAACAAATCCATTTAGACTCACAACAGGCTGCTAGATAAACAAAGCCCTTTCGTCTCACAACAGTTTACTAGATAAACAAAGCCCCTTAGACTCACAACAGGCTGCTAGATAAACAAAGCCCCTTAGACTCACAACAGGCTGCTAGATAAACAAAGCCCTTTAGACTCACAACAGGCTGCTAGATAAACAAAGCCCTTTAGTCTCACAACAGGTTGTTAGATAAACAAAGCCCTTTATACTCCTTCTAGGTACATTGAAAACGGATCTCTCCAAAGAGCTCTAAACTTGGATATTTTCTTACCTTCTTTTCCAGTCTAGGTAAACGTTCTTCCCCTTTCTTTTAGTTTTGACTCCAGTAACTGTTTCCAGAGTTGCTTACTTTTCAAGGAACTCGAGTAGTTGATTTTCTTGTCCACGTGTTTGTAACATGCGGGTCTCTTTACAGATGGGAACTTGTTTGTCTATCCTTAAGTCTCACTAGCCGGCTCTTACATCTTCCTAGCAGGTGACATTTGTTCTATTATTTTCTTGTGTGACCATAATCAGAACTCCTGTAGCCACAAGGACGCGGTTGTATATCATTGCACGGGGAAATGAGAGGACATTCAAAACAGTAAATTGTGTTTCCCAATTACAACTAAAGTAACCAGCAGTCTCAGGGACATATGACGGAGAAACACAGGTCATGGTCTTTGTTGGGTCCTTCCATCGTTGCTCAGGTAAGTAAGAGGCAAAGCAAAGAAATGCATTCAAATATGAGTCTGCAGTAAAGTTAACTGTAAGGAGATATGGAAAATAAATATGGAAAACAAACTGAAAAACAACGGTATCGATAAAGCTTTCCGTAATAAGTGAACGATACAGGTGAGAACAACGTTTCGGCTAATATAGGTCTTCAGCAGGAACAAACATACAACACATACAAAGACATGTATTTAAAACAAAGAATAATAAATAATAGAACAATAATAAACTCGAACTAGAAATAAAAAAAAATATGAGAATAAAAGGTTTACCCTGCAAACTGTGCTGTAGCCAGAAGGAAAATGAAGTACCGCATGCGTGTACCGTCCATCTAGCTTCTAGCCACACCACAGTTTGCAGGGAAACCCATTTATTCTTATTTTTATCTTTATTTCTCATTCTACTTCAAGATTTTTATTTTTTATTATTTATTTATTGCTTTGTTTTAAATACATATATGTGTATATGCTGAATGTTTGTCTAGGCTGAAGGCCTCTTGAGCCGAAAAGTTGTTCTAATTTGTGTTGTGCACTAATTACCGAAAGCTTAAACGATACCGCTTTTTTCCATTTTTTTCTCTGTATGTTTTTTTTTTTCATTTCTCCTCAGTTAAATAACCAAAGTGTTAGGCAACGATGTGTGAGTCCACATGTTAAGGAATTCTGTAGTCGAGATTTAAAACAGAAACATCGCAAATAAACATATCTCCAGTAATTTTGTTTATCAGACGGACGATGTACAAAAGAGGTGAGATGCAGAATGGCTCAGGCAAAAGCAGCTTTCCAAAAAAATGAGAAAGATACTATGCAATCCATTTTTGACAACAGAAACAAGAAAAAGAGTTCTTAAATGTTATGTAGAGCTAGTCTTAACATATGGATGTGAATCATGGACAATAGGACAACAGACAAGAAAATCACTGGAGACTGTAGAAATGTGCTTTTACAGAAGAATGTTGAGAATACCATGGACAGCTAAGAAGAATAATGAAAACGTTCTGAAAGAGGACAAAGCAAAACGAGAGCTAATTTCCAATATTAAGAAGAAACAATCATCATTTTTTGGTCATGTAATAATAATAGAACAGCTGGAATATATTGTAACAACTGGAAAAATTGAGGGACGAACTGATAGAGGGAAGCAAAGAGAAAAAAATACCAGACAGCTTAAAAGAATGGCTTGACAGAAGGTCAGCAACAGAAATGATAAATAACTCTCGAGATCGAAAGTTGTTGACAGACACGATCACCTATGCCAGCAGGCCCGGTACTAGACGGTAATGGTGATCTTAGGTAATGTCCCGAAACTTGTATTTTATAATCAAGGAATAAACAATCAGTATAAAACATTCATTAAAAAAAATAAAATTGAAGTATATAAAAGTAAATAAATGTTTTAAAGAATCACTATGTTGTCAATTAAAGGAATTGCAAAGTACCTTCTTTTATTATCTATACTAATTGAGAAAGAGAGTTCATCGGTGCTATATAGAACCAATTCTGACCTATGGAAGCGAATCATGGACAGTAGAAAAACAAATTAAAAGACGATTAGAAGCCACAGAGATGGGTTTTCTCAAAAGAATGTTGAAAGTTCCCTGGACAGCTAAAAAGACCAATGAGGAAGTTCTCAAAGAGGCCAACACAAAAAGGCAGCTCCTAAAAAACATCAGAAAGAAACAATCAACATTTTTCGGGCACATCATGAGAAGAGAAAAGTTGGAATACTTGGTTACAACTGGCAAAATAAAAGGAAAGAGAGATCGCGGACGACAAAGAGAGAAAATACTGGATAGCTTGGTGTCATGGCATGGAAAGCAGTCAACAACAGAACTGATACGATGCACTGTAGATAGAAGATTGTGGAAGGACATGATCGCCAACGCCAACCGGTATGGTACATGATGATGATGTTGTCACTGGATGCCAAGCCTAGAAATGAAACATTCGAATCGTACCTACCGGGACATCATTGTCGTTTATTCTGCTGAGTAAATCAAATGTCGATTCAACGTTTCTCTTCTGTTTTCAGTTTGTTCCGGTCGCTGGACAAGATTCTCTCTGATGCCTACGCTCCCAGTGATTTCGACATTTTGAGGGTTCGACAGAAAACTGATGGACTCAGTGAGATTTTGTTTCATTTCAAGGGATTTGAATTCAGGCAAGTTTTACCTGTAATTGTCCAGTTTGTTTAATTTCAAGGGATTTGAATTCAGGCAAGTTGAGTCTGTAATTGTCCAGTTTGTTTCATTTCAAGGGATTTGTATTCAGGCAAGTTGTATCTGTAATTGTCCAGTTTGTTTCATTTCATGGGATTTGAATTCAGGCAATTTTTACCTGTAATTTTCCAGTTTGTTTCATTTCAAGGGATTTGAATTCAGGCAAGTTGTGTCTGTAATTGTCCAGTTTGTTTCATTTCATGGGATTTGAATTCAGGCAAGTTGTGTCTGTAATTGTCCAGTTTGTTTCATTTCATGGGATTTGAATTCAGGCAAGTTGTGTTTGTAATTGTCCAGTTTGTTTCATTTCATGGGATTTGAATTCAGGCAAGTTGTGTCTGTAATTGTCCAGTTTGTTTCATTTCATGGGATTTGAATTCAAGCAAGTTGTGTCTGTAATTGTCCAGTTTGTTTCATTTCATGGGATTTGAATTCAGGCAAGTTGTATCTGTAATTGTCCAGTTTGTTTCATTTGTTAGAACACCACTCACAGATTTCATCAACTGGGGATTCGTTGGGGTACCAACGTTGAGGTCCCTACCTCTCCAAACATCTGACCTATATCTCCAAACAGCTTACCTGTATCTCGAAACATCTTCCCTAAAGCTCGAAACATCTTCCCTAAAGCTCCAAACATCTTACCTATATCTCCAAACATCTTACTTACATCTCCAAATAGCTTACCTGTATCTTCAAACATCTTCCATATATCTCCAAACATCTTCCCTATATATCCAAACAGTTTCCATACATCTCCAAATAGCTTCCCTATATCTCCAAACATTTTCCCTGAAACTCCAAACATCTTCCCTTTCATCTCTTCTATTTCAAGTACGAGTTAATCCAATAAATATCGGTCTCATTAAATCAAGTCACTGAATCCTGTTCGGGCCTTCCATTCTCGGTACCCTATTTGTGAATTAATATGAAGCTATTAGTTGCAAAGCTTCTTTCGCGGTTACGTCACACAGGCGTTAATGAAGTGAATAGGATGCAATGTCCTGAAGGCTATAGATACCCAAAAAATAGAGACTACCAAAAGAGGATTTAAAATTGTTAATTAGAGGACAGAACAACAAATGATAAATAGCATTTTCATACCAAATTTGTGCTATGAAAGTCAAACATGGACCCTTTCTAAATCATATTTAAGAAAGATCAATGCATGTGAGATGTGATGCTTGAGAAAAGTAACAAACAACACACAAAAAGAGATAGAATACCAAATGAAAGCATAAGAAAAATGGTGGGAATAAAACCCTGCCAAGAATATTTAGAACAACAACAACTTAAATGGTTTGGCCACCTGGTCAGAATGAATCCTCACCAATCACCATCAAGGGCGTTCTTCTCGAGAATACATGGAAAAAGACCAAGAGGAAGACACAGAAGAAGATGGATAGATGCAGTGACAGAGACATGTAACAACAAAGGAAAATCACTAATTCAGACAGTTCGAGCAGCTCAAGAACGACAAATGATATAAACCACGACACCTTTTAGATATCAGTGAAAAGAGAACAGAAGAAGATGGATAGATGCAGTGACAGAGACATGTAACAACAAAGGAAAATCACTAATTCAGACAGTTCGAGCAGCTCAAGAACGACAAATGATATAAACCACGACACCTTTTAGATATCAGTGAGAAAGAGAAAAAAAGAAGAATTAGAGGACAGTTTCCATCATGCTTGCAATGAACCATCGATCTGTGATCTAACATGTCAACACTGCTAATTAAACGTCCAATGTTTCTGGAACTAAAAATCATGATTCTTAAATGAAATGACGAGAATGAATTCAACTTGGCCTCTTAGAAGTCAGATACATGATCACAATCTTACACAAGAGCTCACAACTAATAGCTTCAGAACGAAACAAAATGTACAAAACCTAGTGGTGACGTTAAACATGGATAGTTTTCATGGACAGTTATGAATTCATGGATTGTTATGAATTCATGGATAGTTATGAATTCATGGATAGTTATGAATTCATGGATAGTTATGAATTCATGGACAGTTATGAATTCATGGATAGTTATGAATTCATGGATAGTTATGAATTCATGGACAGTTATGAATTCATGGATAGTTATGAATTCATGGACAGTTATGAATTCATGGATTGTTATGAATTCACGGACAATTATGAATTCATGGATAGTTATGAATTCATGGACAGTTATGAATTCATGGACAATTATGAATTCATGGACAGTTATGAATTCATGGATAGTTATGAATTCATGGACAGTTATGAATTCATGGATTGTTATGAATTCATGGACAGTTATGAATTCATGGATAGTTATGAATTCATGGACAGTTATGAATTCATGGACAGTTATAAATTCATGGACAGTTATGAATTCATGGATAGTTATGAATTCATGGACAGTTATGAATTCATGGATTGTTATGAATTCATGGATAGTTATGAATTCATGGACAGTTATGAAATCATGGACAGTTATGAATTCATGGATAGTTATGAATTCATGGATAGTTATGAATTCATGGACAGTTATAAATTCATGGACAGTTATGTGCCGCCATCGATTCCAGAAGAACTATCCTACAATCATATTTTTTTACAGCGCTTTTACAATCTTCATCTCAACGTTGTGTTACCAACGCCAGTCCTGAACTCTACAATACAATCTTCATCCCAACGTTATTGTACCAATGCCAGTCCTGGACTCTACAATACAATCTTCATCTCAACGTTGTGCTACCAACGGCAGTCCTGGACTCTACAATACAATCTTCATCTCAACGTTGTGCTACCAACGGCAGTCCTGGACTCTACAATACAATCTTCATCTCAACGTTGTGCTACCAACGTCAGTCCTGGACTCTTAAATACAATCTTCATCTCAACGTTGTGCTACCAACGTCAGTCCTGGACTCTACAATACAATCTTCATCTCAACGTTGTGCTACCAACGGCAGTCCTGGACTCTACAATACAATCTTCATCTCAACGTTGTGCTACCAACGTCAGTCCTGGACTCTACAATACAATCTTCATCCCAACGTTATGCTACCAATGCCAGTCCTGGACTCTACAATACAATCTTCATCCCAACGTTGTGCTACCAACGCCAGTCCTGGACCCTAGATGCAAGAACAATAAGAAAATAACCTCTACAGAGATTAAATTTGTTAAACGAATGACAGGAAACAGTCTGAGAGATAAGATCAGAAATGAAGAACTGAGAAAAAAGCTAGGAATAGCCCCCGCCATAGAATATATAGAAACAACAGATATAATGGTTTGGCCACGTGACAAGGCAGACAGTTCAAAACACAACACAACGAGCCTAAAACAAGCGTTGTGAGAATACCAGACCCAAGGGTCGACCACGAAAAAGATGGATCGATGGGATATTACAAGCACTAGGAAACATAACAGCAACTGAGGCGAACAGAAGAGCAAGAGGCAGCAAATTATATCTCCCCTCGACGCTGAAAGGCAAATAAGGTAAGAAGAGGAAGAAAAACACCTCTGCGATAGGATAGTGGGAATGAATATAGAAGTAATCTTGGAAGGGAAAAAACAAGGTAAAAGAAGAGGAGACAGAGCAAGACTAACGTGGACGAGTAACATCAAAAGATTGACAAGTCAGCCCATGACAACTTGCACCATCACAGCAAGAGACAGCGGAATGGCGCTCCGTGGTAGCCAACCTTCGATGTGGAGACGATGCTCAATGATGATGATGATGATGATTGTGTTTATAAATAGAGGATGGAGGTGGAAGTAAACGATTTCATGTCCAGATTGTACATCCAGCCATTATTCTACGTCACAACTTGACTGTTTTCAATCACTTTAGTATTTCCTCCTGCTTTACTGGGAAGTCTCTACGAAAGATGGTCGATATCTGTAGGTCTCTGAACATACTTTGCGTTTTGAATTTATTTAGACTAATTCTGTTTGTCCGAGATGGACTTTCTTTCTGGTGGCCTGGTGATTCATATAGTGCGTCTATGTTTCTCCTTCTTGTGCTTCTTTTTCTTTCTGTCAACACCACATGAAGCACATGCTCTTTGGTACCATTCTCTTAAGATAAAGCCAAGTCTTCTCCATCTCCTTTATCTCTGTATCCAGCTGTCTTCTCCATCTCCTTTATCTCTGTATCCAGCTGTCTTCTCCATCTCCTTTATCTCTGCATCCATCTGTCTTCTCCATCTCCTTTATCTCTGTATCCAGCTGTCTTCTCCATCTCCTTTATCTCTGTATCCAGCTGTCTTCTCCATCTCCTTTATCTCTGCATCCATCTGTCTTCTCCATCTCCTTTATCTCTGTATCCAGCTGTCTTCTCCATCTCCTTTATCTCTGCATCCAGCTGTCTTCTCCATCTCCTTTATCTCTGTATCCATCTGTCTTCTCCATCTCCTTTATCTCTGCATCCATCTGTCTTCTCCATCTCCTTTATCTCTGTATCCAGCTGTCTTCTCCATCTCCTTTATCTCTGTATCCAGCTGTCTTCTCCATCTCCTTTATCTCTGCATCCATCTGTCTTCTCCATCTCCTTTATCTCTGCATCCAGCTGTCTTCTCCATCTCCTTTATCTCTGCATCCAGCTGTCTTTTCCATCTCCTTTATCTCTGTATCCAACTGTCTTCTCCATCTCCTTTATCTCTGCATCCATCTGTCTTCTCCATCTCCTTTATCTCTGCATCCAGCTGTCTTCTCCATCTCCTTTATCTCTGCATCCAGCTGTCTTTTCCATCTCCTTTATCTCTGCATCCAGCTGTATTTTCCATCTCCTCTATCTCTGCATCCAACTGTCTTCTCCATCTCCTTTATCTCTGCATCCAACTGTCTTCTCCATCTCCTTTATCTCTGCATCCAACTGTCTTCTCCATCTCCTTTATCTCTGCATCCAGCTGTCTTCTCCATCTCCTTTATCTCTGCATCCAACTGTCTTCTCCATCTCCTTATCTCTGCATCCAACTGTCTTCTCCATCTCCTTTATCTCTGCATCCAGCTGTATTTTCCATCTCCTTTATCTCTGCATCCAACTATCTTCTCCATCTCCTTTATCTCTGCATCCAGCTGTCTTATCCAAATATTTTTTTTTCGCTATCCCTTTTCTCTCATTCTTCTTCTTCTACTTTTTAGCTCCAAGTGGAGCAAAGGTCTTTAACAAACATTTTCCAAGTCGATCTGTTTTTTGCCATTCTTTTAAGATCATTTCATGTTTTCCCCATCATTTTCATCTTTGCTTCTATCTGTCATCTCCAAGAATTCCTTGGTCTTCCTCTTTGTCTCATCCGCTGGGCATTAAAAGAAAGAACTTGTCGCGTAATGCTCTCAGTTGGCTTCCGCAGTGTGTGTCCTATCTTGTGCCATCGTCTTCACTGTAATGCTCTCAGTTGGCTTCCGCAGTGTGTGTCCTATCTTGTGCCATCGTCTTCACTGTAATGCTCTCAGTTGGCTTCCGCAGTGTGTGTCCTATCTTGTGCCATCGTCTTCACTGTAATGCTCTCAGTTGGCTTCCGCAGTGTGTGTCCTATCTTGTGCCATCGTCTTCACTGTAATGCTCTCAGTTGGCTTCCGCAGTGTGTGTCCTATCTTGTGCCATCGTCTTCACTGTAATGCTCTCAGTTGGCTTCCGCAGTGTGTGTCCTATCTTGTGCCATCGTCTTCACTGTAATGCTCTCAGTTGGCTTCCGCAGTGTGTGTCCTATCTTGTGCCATCGTCTTCACTGTAATGCTCTCAGTTGGCTTCCGCAGTGTGTGTCCTATCTTGTGCCATCGTCTTCACTGTAATGCTCTCAGTTGGCTTCCGCAGTGTGTGTCCTATCTTGTGCCATCGTCTTCACTGTAATGCTCTCAGTTGGCTTCCGCAGTGTGTGTCCTATCTTGTGCCATCGTCTTCACTGTAATGCTCTCAGTTGGCTTCCGCAGTGTGTGTCCTATCTTGTGCCATCGTCTTCACTGTAATGCTCTCAGTTGGCTTCCGCAGTGTGTGTCCTATCTTGTGCCATCGTCTTCACTGTAATGCTCTCAGTTGGCTTCCGCAGTGTGTGTCCTATCTTGTGCCATCGTCTTCACTGTAATGCTCTCAGTTCTTCTACCTTTCAGCTCCCTGTGGAGCATAGGTCTTCAACAAGCATTTTCCAAGTCGTTCTGTTTCTTGCCATTATTTTAAGAACATTCCATATCTTCCCTATCATCTTCATCTCTGCTTATGTCTGTTTTCTCCAAGAATTTCTGGGTCTTCCTCTTTGTCTTTTCCCCTGGGGATTCCAAAAAGGTCCTGTTGTGTAATACTCTCAATTGGCTTCCGCAGTGTGTGTCCTATCCTGTGCCATAGTCTTCGTTGTACTACTCTCAGTTGGCTTCCCATTAATGATCCTGTCCATCGCCGTCATCTTTGTCCCATTTCTTTGTAAATTATTCTTGAGTTATTGAGTTGCGGATCATCACCCATTACACTCCGAACCTATCTATAGATGCTCAGATCCCCTACTAATTACGTCTCGCAGTGTCCAGCGACTGGCGACTCCAGATCTGTGTTGGTTGATTACTGGTCCACTAAGTTTCTCGTTTCTGGCTGTGCCCATCTTAACTCTCATCTTTTTCATCCTAAGGAGTGATGTGAACTCATGGTTGTCGAAGTCATGTGTCCTTCCCACTTTCCGGAGGGCATTGAAGATGTCCGCCAATTCCATTGGTTGACCATCCTCAACTATAGCGCAGCTAGCCAATCTGTCCGCTCTTTCATTTCTCCGTACTCCCGCATGTCTTGGGACGTAGACAAAGGTGACCTTATGTATTTTTGACTTCTGCAATGACTCTACCCATTGCATAGAGCCCTACTCCACTTTTCTTATCATGCTCATCGAATCACTCAGTATACAGGCGTGAGTGTAGTCTTGTGACTCTAACCAGATGAATGCTTTGCTCACTGCCATCTCCTCCATCGTCATGCTTCTCATGGTCAACTATTATTTGCTGTTTAGTTACATTTTTTGGTTCTTTGTTTATGAAAGGCCCCGGTATCACTGCAAACGAATTAAAATCAATAATTGCTCAACCGCCCGTGCCAGTGGAATCATCCGAATTACTAACTCATCTCCAAATCAAAGAAAGGTAGCTGTAGTCCCCATCATAGTAGTCTTAACACACGCCAAAAGACATAAGGTGAAACCGCACAGAAAGTTAACACAGCCAACTGTGCCCTGCCATACAATATCACCATTCATCGTAAAGAACTGGAATATCGAAACATGATCAAAACGGATGAAACACACAGCTCTCGGTGTGCACAGAGCACCTAACTCAGTAGCTTCTGCAACAAGCCGGACTTGAAATATGAGGAAACTGCAACAAGGAACACTTTCATACATAGCCTTCAATGGTTCCTGCCGCTTATTCACCATATTGACTGATGTGGTTAGTTGCATTGCTTTTAGTTAATGATTTTGTTCTCTCATTTTCCTCCTTTTATTCTACATTTATGCTGAACTGTTGTTTGTCCTTCTGTTTGGTTAAATATCTAAACCACCTCTTTCTCTCATTTTCAATATAATCATTTACAGAAATGATCTTAGGTAGTTTCTCACAGCTCTATTTTTACTCTATTCCAAGCTTTATTTGCAGGATTTCGTTCATGCATTTCATTTTCGCATGATGCGATTTAAAGGAGTTATTGGCATAATTAAAATCAATAAAAACATTGTTAAATTGGCTGCACTGTACTGAACGAGTTACGAGTTTACGATGTATTTTCACTGAATTACAGGGAGATGCATTCATCATTCCATACTGGAAGTGATCAATGTGTAAATAGCGTCGTTACACACTTCGCTCAATAACATACACGACCCGCTCCAGTTTAAGGAAATCTTAAAACGTGAAAGTCTGTAAATGTTTATTTTCTCAGTACTGATGTGTAGATTAAAACTACGATTAACCGAGATCAGAGAAACCAAGGTTCAACAAGATCGGAGAAACAAAGACTAAACAAGATCAGTTAAATCAAGATTAACATCGGAAAAAAAACAAGATTAATTAACATCAACATTAATAAAGGTCGGAAAAACCATGACTAACCAACATGAGAGTGACGCACAGTGCGGCGAAACGTAGGCGTTCGAAATAGAAATGTCGCACAGTGCGGCGAGACGTAGGCGGTCGAAATAGAAATGTCGCACAGTGCGGCGAGACGTAGGCGGTCGAAATAGAAATGACGCACAGTGCGACGAGACGTAGGCGGTCGAAATAGAAATGACGCAATGTGCGGCGAGACGTAGGCGGTCGAAATAGAAATGTCGCACAGTGCGGCGAGACGTAGGCGGTCGAAATAGAAATGATGCACAGTGCGGCGAAACGTAGGCGGTCGAAATAGAAATGACGCACAGTGCGGCGAAACGAAGGCAGTCGAAATCAAAATGACGCACAGTGCGACGAGACGTAGGCAGTCGAAATAGAAATGTCGCACAGTGCGGCGAGACGTAGGCGGTCGAAATCGAAATGACGCACAGTGCGGCGAAACAAACGGAAAGAGTTAACCGAATGATCATATTGTCGTATTGTGCGAATGCACAGCATAATGCTACACAAAGAAGGGCATAGAGACAAACATGACAGTCAAAGAGCAGTGGAAGGGATAGTTGCAGTACAGGAAAGCTAAACATTGTGAGCGGGCCATATAAGGTAAAAGTTGTGACTGGGCTAGGAACGATAAAAGTTGTGAATGGGCCAGGAATGGTAAAGGTTGTGACTGGGCTATGAATGGTAAAAGTTGTGAATGGGACAGGAATGGTAAAAGTTGTGACTGGGCTAGGAACGATAAAAGTTGTGACTGGGCTAGGAATGGTAAAAGTTGTGAATGGGCCAGGAATGGTAAAAGTTGTGACTGGGCCATGAAATGGTGAAAGTTGTGACTGGGCTAGGAATGGTGAAAGTTGTGACTGGGCCATGAAATGGTAAAAGTTGTGACTGGGCCAGGAATGGTAAAAGTTATGAATGGGCCAGGAATGGTAAAAGTTGTGACTGGGCCAAGAATGTTAAAAGTTGTGACTGGGCAATGAAATGTAGAAAATTGTGACTCGGCCTTGAAAGGTAAACGTTGTGAATCGGACAGGAAAAGTAACAGTTGTGACAAGACCATGAAAGGTAAACGTTGCAACCTGGCCATGAAAGGTATAAATCGTGACTCTGGCATTAAAAGTAAAAAAAATGTGGATCGGCATAGAAATGCAAATTTTGTGAAAGTCGGACGTAAAAGGTAAAAGTTGTGAATCAGCCATGAAAGGTAAAAGGTGTGAGTCAGTCATGAAAGGTAAAAGCTGTGAGTCAGTCATGAAAGGTAAAAGTTGTGAGTCAATCATGAACGGTAATAGTTGTGAGTCAGTCGTGAAAGGTAAAAGTTATGAGTCAGTCATGAAATGTAAAAGCTGTGAGTCAGTCGTGAAAGGTACAAATTGTGAATCGGCCATGAAAGAAAGAAAGTTGTGACTCGACTATAACAGTCAATTATAGCATCAGTAGCCATACCCTTAAGCGCCCAGTTAAAGACCACAAACGTTCTACTGCTGTCGTGTTCAGCACTAACACCGTAGCGATGTCGACATTCTTCGACCTAACTCTATTAGACTGTAGATAATTTAGCACGCCGAAGACTTTACCATTCAGAACTAATGTTAAATGGCCAGTGTTTTTTTTTTTCTTCACATTGTTCTTTTAGTAAGATTTCATAAAGTCGCTGAGATTTCAGATAAATTATTCACTTCGCTAATTTACGCTTCATTGTTTTAATAAAACAGAACAGAGAATTAAAGCTTTTGAAATGTGTATATATAGAGGAATTGGTAGAATTGGATGGAAGGAAAAGAAAACAAACGACTAATTCTTAAAACAACTAAAGATGAAACGAAAACTACTAAACACAATTCAAACAAGACAAATTCAATTTTTGGGCCATGTTAAAAGACATAATAGCCTACTAAAACTAATCCTGGAGATGAAAATACAATGTAAAAGAGGCAGAGCAGACCAAAACTAACATGGACGAGTAACATCAAATGATGGACAAATCAACCTATGACAACCTGCACCATCAAAGCAAGAGATAGAGCAGAATGGCGCTCCATGGTAGCCAACTTTCGTTACTGAGTCGGCACTCGATGATGATGATGATGTTTTAATAAACTGATGACTTATAGATTGCTGCGATTGCTGCGATAGAAAAGCTGTTGGCCAATAGTTAGTGAATGGTTAGTCCATTGACAGTTGGAATAAAGACAGAGGGACATCTGGAAAAGCTGATGACTCTGGGAAAAACAAAGAAAATACACACAACGCTGACGAGGTGTGGGAGTCCAGTACTTGCAGTTTAAGAGCGCGCTATCAAAACAGATTAGGCGTCAGATCTGAGTCAGAAGTCAACCCACAGAACTGAGAATATTAAAGTCGAGCTGTTCGAGTTCGTTCACTCTCTCTCTCTCTCTCTCTCTCTCTCTCTCTCTCTCTGCAATCAAGACTCATTCAGAGTAGGATTCCAGACTCTCTCATGAAGTCAGCTGTCTGTTTAAGTGAATCGATTGCCCATATAGTTTCTCCTCTAGGGAGGTGGGTGTGGACCACATTGCTCTTCTCAGGTCTGTGTACTGGGGGCAATCCTGTAGAACATGTTTTGTAGTCATATTGTCCAGTGTACAGTGGCATAGGCTGGTTGTACCTATTTTGAATTTGGTGTACATGTGATTTCTCATTCTATTGTGGCCAGTGCGTAGGCGAAGTATGATGACTTGATCCCTCCTTGATAGTTGGTGGTATCCGTCACTCTCGTTATGCTTTGGGTGTTCTCGTTTCCATGTTCACTTCATGAACGGAAATACGTCACAATCAGTGCGTGACGAGACTTCTTCTTTCTTTATTGCTTATTTATTGTATTGATAAGGTCGAATTATAACATTTGTTATTTATTGTATTGATAAGGTCGAATTATAACATTTGTTATTTATTGTATTGATAAGGTCGAATTATAACATTTGTTATTTATTGTATTGATAAGGTCGAATTATAACATTTGTTATTTATTGTATTGATAGGGTCGAATTATAACATTTGTTATTTATTGTATTGATAAGGTCGAATTATAACATTTGTTATTTATTGTATTGATAAGGTCGAATTATAACATTTGTTATTTATTGTATTGATAAGGTCGAATTATAACATTTGTTATTTATTGTATTGATAAGGTCGAATTATAACATTTGTTATTTATTGTATTGATAAGGTCGAATTATAACATTTGTTATTTATTGTATTGATAAGGCCGAATTATAACATTTGTTATTTATTGTATTGATAAGGTCGAATTATAACATTTGTTATTTATTTTCTCAGATTATGTGACGTAGACGGCCATTGTACAGTCAAGAAAAAATGGCTTCAAAACTTTGAGAACGTTTCGGCAATTCTGTTCACAGTCTCCCTCAGCTCGTATGATACCAAAAGTAGAGATCACGACGAAAAGGTTGGATTTTTTAATATTAAATTGACATTTACAATCTTACAATCTTACAATCTTACAATACCGACTAGATTACGATAAGAGTTGTATATCCCTAGGACGGTCGTACAATCTCTCTCTCTCTCTCTGCGATCAAGACTCAAACAGAGTAGGATTCCAGACTCTCTCATGAAGTCAGCTGTTTAATCGACATTAAATATATGTTAAAACGTTGCACTGTGTTCTGCGCCAGGATTATCGTACTGTAATCAGTGAAAGACGGAGTGGGGTTTCGTACATGACTTGTCAGCATCGGTGAGACTCCGGGAGGTTCGTCTTGGTTATGAGGGACTTCACAATTCGCATTGCTAGAAGACCTAATAGACCGTTGTTTGATGTGTGATGGTGATAGTCTAATGACCAACTAATAACCATATCAAGTTCGGGCAGATGGTGCTCGTAAACCTGGGAGGGCCGACCATCTAAGGGCAGAATCCCCCTACAGAAAAGACAGTCTGCAGTCTTGTAGGAAGATTGGGAACAATCAAAGGCTAAGAAAAGGAAACCTGAATAAAATGCTGGCAGAAATCGGATGCACTGGGCCACTGGCGCAGAACACAGTGCAACGTTTTAACAAGTAATCAATCTGGATAAGATTACAATAAGAAAAGATCATTCCAGAAAAACAGATGGAAGTCACTGCTCTTTGTCAGTTATGCTTTAGTTGTTTTGATCATTTGTTTCTCTCCAGATAACACACACACACACACACACATGAGTTATCAGTTATACTTTAGTTATTTTGATCATTTGTTTCTCTCCAGATAACACACACACACACACACATGCGTTATCAGTTATATAGGGTGTTTTTATCAGTTATACTTTAGTTGTTTTGATCATTTGTTTCTCTCCAGATAACATACACACACACACATGCGTTATCAGTTATATATATACAAAGTGGTTAGATGACGCTGCATCATCAAATTGAAAACAAAAACAACTTTTGTGGTTAAAAATGGAATAATGCATCCCATCATGGCAACACCTGGGAGTAGTAGACTACAGTGGCAGGGTCGTGGAAGATGAATTGCAAACATTCGTATTCACAAACACAAATTGTATAGCGAACTTAAGGACGGAAAGAGACCAAAGGGCAGACCTGTGCTAATATATATATAGATGTTTGCAGGACTTCCTTGGGGGAATTCCCTATCAGTGAAAGAAACTGGGAAAATCTGGCTGCAGATCATAGCTCATGGAGAACAAAAATAAAACAAAATGACACAGCAACTTTAGAGGCAGTTCTGATATCAAATTCAGAAAACAAAAGGTGCAGGAGAAGGAGACGAGGCCAGGTACCACGAAGACATCTTGCTCGTTTTGTGAATGGATTTGTCTGTCCAACATGGGCAGGTTGGACCACCAGAGAAACTGCTCACCAAAGCAGCGTCCAGCAGAAGACACTAATACTCTAACGAAACTACTGACTTATCATGCTTGCTTGTTACCAACCGCCTGTCAGGACGCCAAAGGCCATATATATATATATATATATATATATATATATATATATATATATATATATATATATTTATCATCATCATCAAGTACCGAGCCTGCTGGCGTAGGTGATCATGTCTCTCCACAACTTTCGATCTAGACAGTTATTTGTCATTTCTGTTGTTGACCTTCTGCCATGCCATTCTAATAAGATGTCTGGTATTTTTTCTCTTTTCTTCCCTCAGTTTTCCCAGTTGGTACAATATATTGCAGTTGTTTTCTTCTCATTCTTCTTCCTCTTCTTTAACCTTTTAGCTCCTGGTGGAGCATAGGTCTTCAACAAACACTTTCCAAGTCGTTCTGTTTTTTGCCATTCTTTTAAGATCATTCCATGTCTTCCCCATCATCTTCATCTCTGCTTCTATCTGTCTTCTCCAAGAATTCCTTGGTCTTCCTCTTTGTCTTTTCCCCTGGGGATTCCAAAAAAGGGCCTGTTGTGTAATACTCTCAGTTGGCTTCCGTAGTGTGTGTCCTATCCATCGCCATCGTCTTCGCTGTATCTCTTTATCCACTGGTATTTGACCGGTATATTTCCATAATTCCACGTTAGTGACTTTGTCCTGCCATTTCCATCCCTTTATTCTGCGCAAGCATCCATTAATGAAAGTCTGTACTTTCGTGATTGTCAATTTTGTCATTCTCCATGTTTCACAGCCATATAATAGGACCGACTTAACATTTGATTTGAAAATTTTTATTTTTGTATTTAGCCTAATTTCTTTGGATTTCCATATGTTTCCCAGTGCAATGAAAGCTCCTCTTGCTTTTGATATCCTTATTTTGGCATCATTTTCTGTTCCTCCCTCTTTATCTATATTACTGCCCAGATATATATAAGATTGTACGTCTAGTAGAGGTATTTCTCCTAGTTTTATTTGGTTATTGCCAACTGCATTAATTCTCATAATGTTGGTCTTATCTCTATTAATCTTTAGTCCTAGCTGTTGTGATCTCTCATCTAATATACTCATTTTATCCTGCATCTGTTGATAGCTGTGTGATAGGAGAGCTATGTCATCAGCAAAGTCTAAATCATCAAGTTGTTTGGTCAGTGACCACTGGATCCCATTTCTGTTGTTTTGAGTTATTTTCATAATCCAATCTATGGCCAGTAGAAAGAGAAATGGAGACAGGAGGCATCCTTGCCTTACTCCTGTTCTTATTTCAAATGCTTCTGTAAGCTGTCCTTCATGCACCACACTACATTTTGTTCCTTCATACATTGTTTTTATCAGGTTAATAAACTTTATGGGGATTCCGTAATGACTCAGCAACTTCCAAAGCATTCTTCTGTCTAAACTATCAAATGCCTTTTCGTAATCTATGAATCCAATATATAGTGGGGATTTTAGTTCTAAACTTTGTTCAACTATTATACGTAGGGTAGTTATTTGATCAGCACATGATCTGTTCTTCTTAAAACCTGCTTGTTCATCTCTCAAGTGTTTCTCTATAGCCACTTTTAGTCTCTCCAGAATGATTCTGCTAAATATTTTTCCTGGCACTGATAGTAGCATAATTCCCCTATAATTTGTGCACTCCTGTAAACTTCCTTTCTTTGGTAGTTTGATCATATAACCTTCTCTCCAGTCTTTAGGTATTTCTTCCCTCTCCCAAATTTTATCCAATAGATCCTGTAACATCTTGGTAGAGGTGTTAATATCTGCTTTGATGGCTTCCGGAGGAATTTCATCTGGTCCTGTGGCTTTACCATCTTTTAATAATTTGATGGCTTTCATTATTTCTTCTTTGCTTGGTTTTCCGCAGTTAACTTGTAACTCTTCTTCTGCTGGTAGTATATCTGGAGGATTATTTGAGCCGGGTCTGTTCAAAAGTTCTTCAAAGTGTTCTTTCCATCTCTCCATTTGTTCCCTTATATTACTAAGCAGTAATAAGCATTTCTTCTCATTACATGGCCAAAAATGATGATTGTTTCTGCCCAATATTGGAAATTAGCTCTCTTTTTGCTCTGACCTTTTTCAGAACATTTTCATTACTCTTCTTAGCTGTCCATGGTATTCTCAACATTCTTCTGTAAAACTAAATTTCTACAGAGTAGTAATTTTCTTGTCTGTTGTCCTATTGTCCATGATTCACATTCATATGTTAAGACTGACTCTACATAACATTTAAGAACTATTTTTCTTGTTTGAAATATATATATATATATATATATATATATATATATATATATATATATATATATATATCATCACATAAACTTTCAGAATTGCGAATGTTTGATAACTTCTTTAGTTTAAGGGACATTAACTACTAGAGTATAAATCACAATTAAATATTGACTTTACCTATTAATTTTACTTGTTTCTATCTAATATCAGAAATTAAAAACCATTTGTACAAAAACTCAATTTTAAAAGAAATGATATTATAGACTAAAGTGGGAACGGGCACATAAATTCATTGCTGCGGTAAAGCTCTAGATAAGGAGCCAGTAGTGGGGTGTAAAGTGCACTCTTACATCGATAAAGCTGGTAGCAATGAGCTAGTTGTGGTGTTTAAAGTGCACTCTTACATCGATAAAGCTGGTAGCAAGGAGCTAGTTGTGGGGTGTAACGTACACTCCTACATCGATAAAGCTGGTAGCAATGAGCTAGTTGTGGGGTGTAAAGTACACTCCTACATCGATAAAGTTGGTAGCAAGAAGCTAGTTGTGGGGTGTAACGTACACTCCTACATCGATAAAGTTGGTAGCAAGAAGCTAGTTGTGGGGTGTAACGTACACTCCTACATCGATAAAGCTGGTAGCAAGAAGCTAGTTGTGGGGTGTAACGTACACTCCTACATCGATAAAGCTGGTAGCAAGAAGCTAGTTGTGGGGTGTAACGTACACTCCTACATCGATAAAGCTGGTAGCAAGAAGCTAGTTGTGGGGTGTAACGTACACTCCTACATCGATAAAGTTGGTAGCAAGAAGCTAGTTGTGGGGTGTAACGTACACTCCTACATCGATAAAGTTGGTAGCAAGAAGCTAGTTGTGGGGTGTAACGTACACTCCTACATCGATAAAGTTGGTAGCAAGAAGCTAGTTGTGGGGTGTAAAGTACACTCTTACATCGATAAAGTTGGTAGCAAGAAGCTAGTTGTGGGGTGTAACGTACACTCCTACATCGATAAAGTTGGTAGCAAGAAGCTAGTTGTGGGGTGTAAAGTGCACTCTTACATCCATAAAGCTGGTAGCAATGAGCTAGTTGGGGGGTGTAAAGTGCACTCTTACATCCATAAAGCTGGTAGCAATGAGCTAGTTCTGGGGTGTAAAGTGCACTCCTACATCGATAAAGCTGGTAGCAATGAGCTAGTTGTGGGGTGTAAAGTGCACTCTTACATCCATAAAGCTGGTAGCAATGAGCTAGTTGTGGGGTGTAAAGTGCACTCCTACATCGATAAAGCTGGTAGCAATGAGCTAGTTGTGGGGTGTAAAGTACACTCCTACATCGATAAAGCTGGTAGTAAGGAGCTAGTTGTGAGGTGTAAAGTACACTCCTACATCGATAAAGCTGGTAGCAATGAGCTAGTTGTGGGGTGTAAAGTACACTCCTACATCGATAAAGCTGTTAGTAATGAGCTAGTTGCGGGTGTAAAGTACACTCCTACATCGATAAAGCTGGTAGCAATGAGCTAGTTGTGGGGTGTAAAGTACACTCCTACATCGATAAAGCTGGTAGCAATGAGCTAGTTGTGAGGTGTAAAGTACACTCCTACATCGATAAAGTTGGTAGCAAGGAGCTAGTTGTGAGGTGTAAAGTGCACTCTTACATCGATAAAGCTGGTAGCAAGGAGCTAGTTGTGGGGTGTAAAGTGCACTCTTACATCGATAAAGCTGGTAGCAAGGAGCTAGTTGTGGGGTGTAAAGTGCACTCTTACATCGATAAAGCTGGTAGCAAGGAGCTAGTTGTGGGGTGTAAAGTGCACTCTTACATCGATAAAGCTGGTAGCAAGGAGCTAGTTGAGGAGTGTAAAGTGCACTCCTACATCGATAAAGCTGGTAGCAAGGAGCTAGTTGTGGGGTGTAAAGTGCACTCTTACATCGATAAAGTTGGTAGCAAGGAGCTAGTTGTGAGGTGTAAAGTGCACTCTTACATCGAAAAAGTTGGTAGCAAGGAGCTAGTTGTGGGGTGTAAAGTGCACTCCTACATTGATAAAGTTGGTAGCAAGGAGCTAGTTGTGCGGTGTAAAGTGCACTCCTACATCTATAAAGCTGGTAGCAAGGAGCTAGTTGTGGGGTGTAAAGTGCACTCTTACATCCATAAAGCTGGTAGCAAGGAGCTAGTTGTGGGGTGTAACGTACACTCCTACATCCATAAATCTGGTAGCAAGGAGCTACTTATGGGGTATAAAGTGCATTCCTACATCGATAAAGCTGGTAGCAATGAGCTAGGTGTGGTGTTTAAAGTGCACTCCTACATCGATAAAGCTGGTAGCAATGAGCTAGTTGTGGGGTGTAAAGTGCACTCCTACATCGATAAAGCTGGTAGCAATGAGCTAGTTGTGAGGTGTAAAGTACACTCCTACATCGATAAAGCTGGTAGCAATGAGCTAGTTGTGAGGTGTAAAGTGCACTCCTGCATCGATAAAGCTGGTAGCAATGAGCTAGTTGTGGGGTGTAAAGTGCACTCCTTTATCGATAAAGCTGGTAGCAATGAGCTAGTTGTGGGGTGTAAAGTGCACTCTTACATCGATAAAGCTGGTAGCAAGGAGCTAGTTGTGAGGTGTACAGTGCACTCTTACATTGATAAAATTGGTAGCAGTGAGCTAGTTATGGGGTGTAATGTGCATTCCTACATTGATAAAGCTGGTAGTAAGGAGCTAGTTGGGGGGTGTAAAGTGCATTCTTACATCGATAAAGCTGGTAGTAAGGAGCTAGTTGTGGGGTGTAAAGTGCACTCCTATATTGAAAGCGCTGGTAGCAAGGAGCTAGTTGTGGGGTGTAAAGTGCACTCTTACATCCATAAAGCTGGTAGCAAGGAGCTAGTTGTGGGGTGTAAAGTGCACTCTTACATCGATAAAGCTGGTAGCAAGGAGCTAGTTGTGGGGTGTAAAGTGCACTCTTACATCGATAAAGCTGGTAGCAGTGAGCTAGTTGTGGGGTGTAAAGTGCACTCTTACATCGATAAAGCTGGTAGCAAGGTGCTAGTTGTGGGGTGTAAAGTGCACTCTTACATCGATAAAGCTGGTAGCAAGGAGCAAGTTGTGGGGTGTAAAGTGCACTCTTACATCGATAAAGCTGGTAGCAAGGAGCTAGTTGTGGGGTGTAACGTACACTCCTACATCGATAAAGCTGGTAGCAGTGAGCTAGTTGTGGGGTGTAACGTACACTCCTACATCGATAAAGCTGGTAGCTGTGAGCTAGTTGTGGGGTGTAACGTACACTCCCACATCGATAAAGCTGGTCGCAGTGAGCTAGTTGTGGGGTGTAACGTACACTCCTACATCGATAAAGCTGGTAGCAATGAGCTAGTTGTGGGGTGCAACGTACACTCCTACATCGATAAAGCGGGTAGCAATGAGCAAGTTGTGGGGTGTAACGTACACTCCTACATCGATAAAGCTGGTAGCTGTGAGCTAGTTGTGGGGTGTAACGTACACTCCTACATCGATAAAGCGGGTAACAATGAGCAAGTTATTAGCTCTCTTTTTGCTCTGACCTTTTTCAGAACATTTTCATTACTCTTCTTAGCTGTCCATGGTATTCTCAACATTCTTCTGTAAAACTAAATTTCTACAGAGTAGTAATTTTCTTGTCTGTTGTCCTATTGTCCATGATTCACATTCATATGTTAAGACTGACTCTACATAACATTTAAGAACTATTTTTCTTGTTTGAAATATATATATATATATATATATATATATATATATATATATATATATATATCATCACATAAACTTTCAGAATTGCGAATGTTTGATAACTTCTTTAGTTTAAGGGACATTAACTACTAGAGTATAAATCACAATTAAATATTGACTTTACCTATTAATTTTACTTGTTTCTATCTAATATCAGAAATTAAAAACCATTTGTACAAAAACTCAATTTTAAAAGAAATGATATTATAGACTAAAGTGGGAACGGGCACATAAATTCATTGCTGCGGTAAAGCTCTAGATAAGGAGCCAGTAGTGGGGTGTAAAGTGCACTCTTACATCGATAAAGCTGGTAGCAATGAGCTAGTTGTGGTGTTTAAAGTGCACTCTTACATCGATAAAGCTGGTAGCAAGGAGCTAGTTGTGGGGTGTAACGTACACTCCTACATCGATAAAGCTGGTAGCAATGAGCTAGTTGTGGGGTGTAAAGTACACTCCTACATCGATAAAGTTGGTAGCAAGAAGCTAGTTGTGGGGTGTAACGTACACTCCTACATCGATAAAGTTGGTAGCAAGAAGCTAGTTGTGGGGTGTAACGTACACTCCTACATCGATAAAGCTGGTAGCAAGAAGCTAGTTGTGGGGTGTAACGTACACTCCTACATCGATAAAGCTGGTAGCAAGAAGCTAGTTGTGGGGTGTAACGTACACTCCTACATCGATAAAGCTGGTAGCAAGAAGCTAGTTGTGGGGTGTAACGTACACTCCTACATCGATAAAGTTGGTAGCAAGAAGCTAGTTGTGGGGTGTAACGTACACTCCTACATCGATAAAGTTGGTAGCAAGAAGCTAGTTGTGGGGTGTAACGTACACTCCTACATCGATAAAGTTGGTAGCAAGAAGCTAGTTGTGGGGTGTAAAGTACACTCTTACATCGATAAAGTTGGTAGCAAGAAGCTAGTTGTGGGGTGTAACGTACACTCCTACATCGATAAAGTTGGTAGCAAGAAGCTAGTTGTGGGGTGTAAAGTGCACTCTTACATCCATAAAGCTGGTAGCAATGAGCTAGTTGGGGGGTGTAAAGTGCACTCTTACATCCATAAAGCTGGTAGCAATGAGCTAGTTCTGGGGTGTAAAGTGCACTCCTACATCGATAAAGCTGGTAGCAATGAGCTAGTTGTGGGGTGTAAAGTGCACTCTTACATCCATAAAGCTGGTAGCAATGAGCTAGTTGTGGGGTGTAAAGTGCACTCCTACATCGATAAAGCTGGTAGCAATGAGCTAGTTGTGGGGTGTAAAGTACACTCCTACATCGATAAAGCTGGTAGTAAGGAGCTAGTTGTGAGGTGTAAAGTACACTCCTACATCGATAAAGCTGGTAGCAATGAGCTAGTTGTGGGGTGTAAAGTACACTCCTACATCGATAAAGCTGTTAGTAATGAGCTAGTTGCGGGTGTAAAGTACACTCCTACATCGATAAAGCTGGTAGCAATGAGCTAGTTGTGGGGTGTAAAGTACACTCCTACATCGATAAAGCTGGTAGCAAGGAGCTAGTTGTGAGGTGTAAAGTGCACTCTTACATCGATAAAGCTGGTAGCAAGGAGCTAGTTGTGGGGTGTAAAGTGCACTCTTACATCGATAAAGCTGGTAGCAAGGAGCTAGTTGTGGGGTGTAAAGTGCACTCTTACATCGATAAAGCTGGTAGCAAGGAGCTAGTTGTGGGGTGTAAAGTGCACTCTTACATCGATAAAGCTGGTAGCAAGGAGCTAGTTGAGGAGTGTAAAGTGCACTCCTACATCGATAAAGCTGGTAGCAAGGAGCTAGTTGTGGGGTGTAAAGTGCACTCTTACATCGATAAAGTTGGTAGCAAGGAGCTAGTTGTGAGGTGTAAAGTGCACTCTTACATCGAAAAAGTTGGTAGCAAGGAGCTAGTTGTGGGGTGTAAAGTGCACTCCTACATTGATAAAGTTGGTAGCAAGGAGCTAGTTGTGCGGTGTAAAGTGCACTTCTACATCTATAAAGCTGGTAGCAAGGAGCTAGTTGTGGGGTGTAAAGTGCACTCTTACATCCATAAAGCTGGTAGCAAGGAGCTAGTTGTGGGGTGTAACGTACACTCCTACATCCATAAATCTGGTAGCAAGGAGCTACTTATGGGGTATAAAGTGCATTCCTACATCGATAAAGCTGGTAGCAATGAGCTAGGTGTGGTGTTTAAAGTGCACTCCTACATCGATAAAGCTGGTAGCAATGAGCTAGTTGTGGGGTGTAAAGTGCACTCCTACATCGATAAAGCTGGTAGCAATGAGCTAGTTGTGAGGTGTAAAGTACACTCCTACATCGATAAAGCTGGTAGCAATGAGCTAGTTGTGAGGTGTAAAGTGCACTCCTGCATCGATAAAGCTGGTAGCAATGAGCTAGTTGTGGGGTGTAAAGTGCACTCCTTTATCGATAAAGCTGGTAGCAATGAGCTAGTTGTGGGGTGTAAAGTGCACTCTTACATCGATAAAGCTGGTAGCAAGGAGCTAGTTGTGAGGTGTAAAGTGCACTCTTACATTGATAAAATTGGTAGCAGTGAGCTAGTTATGGGGTGTAATGTGCATTCCTACATTGATAAAGCTGGTAGTAAGGAGCTAGTTGGGGGGTGTAAAGTGCATTCTTACATCGATAAAGCTGGTAGTAAGGAGCTAGTTGTGGGGTGTAAAGTGCACTCCTATATTGAAAGCGCTGGTAGCAAGGAGCTAGTTGTGGGGTGTAAAGTGCACTCTTACATCCATAAAGCTGGTAGCAAGGAGCTAGTTGTGGGGTGTAAAGTGCACTCTTACATCGATAAAGCTGGTAGCAAGGAGCTAGTTGTGGGGTGTAAAGTGCACTCTTACATCGATAAAGCTGGTAGCAGTGAGCTAGTTGTGGGGTGTAAAGTGCACTCTTACATCGATAAAGCTGGTAGCAAGGTGCTAGTTGTGGGGTGTAAAGTGCACTCTTACATCGATAAAGCTGGTAGCAAGGAGCAAGTTGTGGGGTGTAAAGTGCACTCTTACATCGATAAAGCTGGTAGCAAGGAGCTAGTTGTGGGGTGTAACGTACACTCCTACATCGATAAAGCTGGTAGCAGTGAGCTAGTTGTGGGGTGTAACGTACACTCCTACATCGATAAAGCTGGTAGCTGTGAGCTAGTTGTGGGGTGTAACGTACACTCCCACATCGATAAAGCTGGTCGCAGTGAGCTAGTTGTGGGGTGTAACGTACACTCCTACATCGATAAAGCTGGTAGCAATGAGCTAGTTGTGGGGTGCAACGTACACTCCTACATCGATAAAGCGGGTAGCAATGAGCAAGTTGTGGGGTGTAACGTACACTCCTACATCGATAAAGCTGGTAGCTGTGAGCTAGTTGTGGGGTGTAACGTACACTCCTACATCGATAAAGCGGGTAGCAATGAGCAAGTTGTGGGGTGTAACGTACACTCCTACATCGATAAAGCTGGTAGCAATGAGCTAGTTGTGAGGTGTAAAGTACATTTCTGTTCTAGAACTGCACGTTAAAACCTACTACTGGCTATTAGACTCCAGAAGTCTTCATCTATAAATTTGCAAATTTTCCCAGATTAGAACTAAAATTCCACATTGAGATAAAAATAAACAGCTGTGAAGTTTAACAAAACAGATCATCTGTCCTTCTTCGGTTTGCTAGATATTACCCCAACACCAACAAGACCGATACCACGTGATCATAGACTTAAATGATAAATATCATTTTCATACTAACTTTATGCTATGAAAGTCAAACTTGGACCCTTTCTAAATCACATTTAAGAAAGATCAATACATTTGAGATATGATACTTGCGAAAAGTAACAAACAACACAAAAAGAGATAGAATACCAAATGAAAGCATAAGAGAAATGGTAGGAATAAAACCCTGCCAGGAACATATAGAACAACAACTTAAATGGCTTGTCCACCTGGACATAATGAATCCTTACCAATCACCATCAAGGGCGTTCTTCTCGAGAATGCATGGAAAAAAACCAAGGGGAAGACCGAGAAGAAGATGGATAGTTGCAGTGATAGAGACATGTAACAACAAAGGAAAATCACTGACTCAGACAGTTCGAGCAGCTCAAGAACGACAAATGATATAAACCACGACACCTTTTCTGTATCATTGTAAAGAGAAAAGAAGAAAGAAGAAAAAAGTGTTTAAAAGCTTTGGATAGAGTTTAGCATGCAACTCTATGGATGACAATAAGGGTGTGTAACTTCGGTACTAAAAATAGTGCGCTAAATAAAAGTGTGCTACAGTGCTACAGGCGATATATTTATATAATTGGAAACCGAGGGGAATTACCCAGAACAACAGCTGTTGCTTGACAAGGCTGTTTACACACTCCCACATTATTGAGCATCTTCTTGGGGAAAAATCATGACGGATGCTTTAGAAAAATCATGACGGATGCTTTAGAAAAATCATGACAGATGCTTTAGAAAAATCATGACGGATGCTTTAGAAAAATCATGACGGATGCTTTAGAAAAATCATGACGGATGCTTTAGAAAAATCATGACAGATGCTTTAGAAAAATCATGACGGATGCTTTAGAAAAATCATGACGGATGCTTTAGAAAAATCATGACGGATGCTTTAGAAAAATAATGACGGATGCTTTAGAGAAATCATGACGGATGCTTTAGAAAAATAATGACGGATGCTTTAGAAAAATTATGACGGATGCTTTAGAAAAA
>JAVIAB010000159.1:34397313-34624813 GCA_032433765.1 Megaustenia siamemsis | reverse complement strand
GCGGAACACTTCAAAGAAATTCTTAACCGTCCACTACCTCACAGTTTAATAGATTTTGAAGCTGAAACACCAGCAGCAGAATTAGATGTAAATTTAGATGACTTCACCTTGAGTGAAATAGAAACCACCTTAAAGCTAATGACCAATAACAAGGCTGCTGGAGAGGATAAGTTAACAGCTGAGATCCTCAAGGATAGCCATAATTTAATACATCTCCAAAAAATGTTCAACATCATTTGGAAAACAGAGAAGACGCCTCATAAATGGAAAAAAGGAATCATTGTTAAGATCCCAAAAAAGGGCAATCTTAGAGATTGTAACAACTGGAGAGGCGTGACACTTTTGTCAGTTGCCTCAAAGTTATTCTGTAAAATCATCCTAAATAGAATAAAGGATTCAATAGATACAGTAATGCGTGAAGAACAGGCTGGGTTTAGAAAAGGGAGAAGCTGTCTTGACCACATTTTCACTCTACGACTTATATTGGAGGAACACATTGAAAAGCAAAAACCTTTTGTACTTAACTTCATCGACTTCAAAAAAGCATTTGATAGTATTCATAGAGATTCTTTGTGGAAAATTCTGAAGCAATATGGCTTACCATCAAAAATCATAAATATTATCAAAGACATGTATGATGGTTACACATGTGCAGTTCGAACGGAGGAAGGACTGAGCGAATGTTTCCCAATAGAAACTGGGGTTAAACAAGGATGTATTTTATCGCCCTTGTTATTTGGAATTGTTATGGACTTCATAATGAAGAAATGCTGCACTGGTAATAAAGGCATTGAATGGTTACAAGGAGACCATTTGGAGGACCTCGACTTTGCTGATGACATAGTTCTCAGCAGCAGTCAGATAAAAACGATGCAGGAAAACACAAATGAACTATCATCAATAGCCAGCAAAATTGGGCTTGAGGTCAATCATGAAAAGACTAAAGTCATGAAAAGTTTAATTCCAACAAGTGACAAAATATACATGGAAAACAAACCAGTAGAAGAGATCGATCACTTTATCTATCTTGGAAGTCACATTGATCGAGAAGGGGATACGAGCAAAGAAATTAGAATCAGACTGGCTAAAGCAGCAATGTCTTTCAGAAGCCTTGAAAAGTTGTGGAAATCAAAACTCATTAGCACAAACACAAAACTTAGGCTATTCAAATCAAATGTACTATCAACCCTTACGTATACGTGTGAAAGCTGGAAAACAACAAGAGATATAGAAACAAAGTTGAACGCATTCGAAAATAAATGTCTAAGGAAAATACTTGGTATAGAATGGAACGAATTCAAAACAAACGAGGAAATTAGAGAAATCGCCAATCAACCACTAATATCTTCAGTAATAAAGAAAAGACGATGGTCATACGTTGGACATGTGATGAGAAGAAATAATAATCGAATAGCAAAGCAAGCCCTCATATGGGAAACAACAGGTAAAAGAAAAAGAGGAAGACCCAGGGAGACACTGAGAAGAACATTGATGAGAGAGGCAAGAGCAGCAGGAATCGGCTCCCTCAATGAGATAGAACTGCTTGCACAGAACAGAGACAGATGGCGTTTTGATAAAATATCTTTAAAAGAAAACTGCTAGAACAAAAATTCATATAGGAGAAGGTGTATCTTGGTCTACGCCCTATGGGCCGGTTACGGCTCGAAAGGTCAATAGATAGATAGAATTCTACCTATTCTTCTATATATCCACATTTCAAAGGCTTCAATTCTCTGTTCTGTTTTCTTGTCTAATGTCCATGTTTCAGCACCATATAGGAATATTGAGAAGATGTAACATTTTGCTATTCTTAGTTTTAGCTCTGGTGTTATTTGTTTTGATGTTAGTATGTCCTTCATGACATTAAAATTACTTTTTGCCATTCCTATTCTTTTGTTTATTTCAGTTGTACATTTTCCATCACTGGTTAAAGTATGTCCAAGGTAGTTATAGTTCTGAACTGTCTCAAGGTCTATTCCTTCAATTTTGATATCCACTTGTGGGTTTTGAGTATTTTCTTTGTTTATGATCATAGTTTTAGTCTTTTTGATATTCATATCTAGTCCATATTTTTTGCTTGTCGTGTTTATTTCATTAAGTAATTGTTGTAGGTCTTTAGGATTTTCTGCTAGTAGTACAGTATCGTCAGCATATCTTAGGTTATTGATTATCTTTCCATTAATTTGTAGGCCTGGCATCTCTATGATGTTTTTAAAGATTTGCTCAGTGTATAGATTGAACAAGCTTGGTGATAGGATGCATCCTTGTCTTACTCCTCTTTTTATATCAATGGGTGTAGAGAACTCTTTGTTATATTTTATTATTGCTGTTTGCTCCCAGTATAGATTGCATATTAGTCGTATATCCATGTCATCTAGATGTATCTCTTTTAGGCATTCTATAAGTTGTTTGTGGTGTACTCTATCAAAAGCTTTGGTGTAGTCTATGAAGCAGGCATATATTGGTTTGTTTACTTCTGTGTATTTTTCGATTAATGTTCTCATGCAGAATATGGCTTCTTTTGTCCCGCTATTTTTCCTAAATCCAAATTGCTGCTCATCTAATTCAGTATTGATTTTATTCTGAATCCTTCCTTGTATAACTTTTAGCAAGATTTTTGTAACATGGCTCATTAGGCTTATTGTTCTAAAGTCACATATAATATAATATAATATAATATAATATAATATAATATAATATAATATATATATAATATAATATAATATAATATAATATAATATAATATAATATAATATAATATAATATAATATAATATAATATAATATAATATAATATAATATAATGTAATGTAATGTAATGTAATGTAATGTAATGTAATGTAATGTATAATATAATATAATATAATATAATATAATATAATATAATATAATATAATATAATATAATATAATATAATATCATTTCATATCAAATCATATCATATTATATCATATCATGTAATTTAATGTAATCTAATGTAATATAATTATATTGCTATTTTCTTGTTGGGCAACAATCTATGTAGGAAAAATAACGATCCAAAGACACAGTTCTGGTAGCGGTCACTTCATAAGTGAAAGTTGAACACATTCGTCAGGTGAACACACAACACACCCACTTACTCATTCACTCCAGAACATTTGACTCACCAACCGTCTCCTAACTATCATCGACAAAAGATAAACCATAGAAACCCTCGCTCGCACCTCGTTCAATACCCTTTGTTTGTTTCTTTCCTCAGACAGAAATCCACGACGCTCTGAGCGTATTCCGGACAGTCACGGGTCATGCCGGATTCTCCCGATCACCAATTGTACTGTTTCTCAACAAGAAAGATATTTTCCAGCAAAAGCTCAAGAAGGTTCCACTGACAGTGGCTTTTTCTGATTACCAAGGTGGATTCTTGACTCTGTGTGTGTGTGTGTACTGCCTCTAACTAGAATTGTTTCCTAAATGTATCAAGACAAACAACACCAGGGCAGGTGAGAAATAACACCAGGGAAGGTGAGAAATAACACCAGGGAAGGTGAGAAATAACACCAGGGCAGGTGAGAAATAACACCAGGGCAGGTGAGAAATAACACCAGGGCAGGTGAGAAATAACACCAGGGCAGGTGAGAAATAACACCAGGGCAGGTGAGAAATAACACCAGGGCAGGTGAGAAATAACACCAGGGAAGGTGAGAAATAACACCAGGGCAGGTGAGAAATAACAACAGGGCAGGTGAGAAATAACACCAGGGCAGGTGAGAAATAACACCAGGGCAGGTGAGAAATAACACCAGGGCAGGTGAGAAATAACACCAGGGCAGGTGAGAAATAACACCAGGGCAGGTGAGAAATAACACCAGGGTAGGTGAGAAATAACACCAGGGCAGGTGAGAAATAACACCAGGGCAGGTGAGAAATAACACCAGGGCAGGTGAGAAATAACACCAGGGAAGGTGAGAAATAACACCAGGGAAGGTAAAACTGAGAATAGCAAAATGCTATGTCTTATCAACATTCCTATATGGAGCAGAAATGTGGACATTAGACAAGAAAACAGAACAGAGAATTGAAGCCTTTAAAATGTGGATATATAGAAGAATAGGTAGAGTTGGATGGAAGGAAAAGAAAACAAACGATGAAGTCTTAAAACAACTAAAAATGAAAAGAGAACTACCAAACACAATTCAAACAAGACAAATACGATTTTTGGGCCATGTTAAAAGACACAACAGCCTACTAAAAGTAATACTGGAGGAGAAAATACAAGGTAAAAGAGGCAGAGGCAGACCAAGACTAACATGGATGAGTAACATCAAGAGATGGATAATTCATCCTATGACAACCTGCACCATCAAAACAAGAGACACAGCAGAATGGCGCTCCATGGTAGCTAACCTTCGCTGCGGAGATGGCACTCGATGGTTATGGTGAAATATTTCTTAGTCACCCCAAGTATTAATTCTTGCGTGCTTTATTTTCTTGTTCATCTTAAGCTGCAAACGTACACCCCTTCATATTTTGATGTTTAGAGTCTCGATGGGTTAGTGGTTAGTGCGCTGGCTTTCTGATCATAAGTTCCCGAATTCAATTACCAGCGGTGAAGATTTTATTCCCACCAACGAGACCACAGGTTTCACCCAGCCTTTAAAAATGGGTGTCAGATATTTTGTTCTGGGAAGTAAAGGCGACCTGGCGCAATGCCGACCATAAAAAAAGCAAGGTACCCTCAACACGCCAAGTGGCGTATAGGGAGTATGGTGTTAGTGACCATACATTTTACACACCTTCGGCACATGATTGTTGGGATAACCGACCATTCCACCCAAAAATGTGTGGTCGTGTTGGAAAACTACTCCCCTTACGCTTAACAAGGCAGAGGTTGGAACCTTTTATATTTTAACATATTCAATTACAGATCACCACATTGTTTTTTTTTTACTTCACTCATTTACTATTTTCAAGCTTGGGCAGACGGTGCTCGTAAGCCTGGGAGGGCGGACCATCTAAGGGTAGAATCCCCCTACAGAAAAGACAATCTGCTGCCTTGCAGGAAGATTGGGGACAATCAAAGGCTAAGGAAAGTAAACCTGAATAAAATGCTGGCTGAAATCGGATGCACTGGGCCTCTGGCGCAGAACACAGTACAACGTTTTAACAAGTCAGCTGACTTCCTAAGAGAGTCTGGAATCCTACTCTGATTGAGTCTTGATCGCAGAGAGAGAGAGAGAGAGAGAGAGAGAGAGAGAGAGAGAGAGAGAGGCTATTTGTTATTGAGCATTACTCTTTATTTTATGGGTTTGATATTTTCTATTTTCATCAATGCCTTGTTCTTTGATTAATCAAATTTCGTTTGTTCTTTGTCTTCCTCTCCATTCGTCTTTTCGATTGTCCGCGTTATTCATTCTCCTTTCCCACTTCAACCTTCTTTACAACTTTCTTTCTAATTTTTTTCACACTGTTTTAATCTTCTCATATTTCCACTGCTTTAATCTTCTCATATTTCCACTGTTTTAATCTTCTCATATTTCCACTATTTTAAACTTCTCATATTTCCACTGTTCTAATCTTCTCATAATTTCACTGTTTTAATCCTATCATATTTCCACTATTTTTATATTCTCATATTTCCACTGTTTTAATCTTCTCATATTTTCACTGTTTTAATCTTGTCATATTTCCACTGTTTTAATCTTGTCATATTAACACTGTTTTAATCTTCTCATATACATCTGCATCATAAACCACTTTCTTTTAAATCAACCTTGTGACTTTTTCCTCTTTCATTTACCACTTGCGAATCCCATAAGACAGCAAACATAACTAACGAAGAATGTTTAAAAAGTTCAAGAAAAACCAGATAAATAATCAGAATAATAACACCGGGTTGCAGATGCACTGTAGAAATTAGAAACAGAATAGGACAACAAAGACAAACAATTCCATAGAAGGAAAAACATCCTATGTAACAAATAAAAAAATGAAAGTAACCCCGTCACGCCGCCAAGTGGCGTATAGGGAATAAGGTGTTAGTGACCATAAGTTTTATAGACCTTCGGCACATGATTTTTAGGGTAATGTGGTCGGTATCTTTATTCAACACTAACAATCTTCTCTCTCTCCATTTTTATTCAACACTAACAATCTTCACTCTCTCCATCTTTATTCAACACTAACAATCTTCTCTCTCTCCATCTTTATTCAACACTAACAATCTTCCCTCTCTCCATCTTTATTCAACACTAACAATCTTCTCTCTCTCCATCTTTATTCAACACTAACAATCTTCTCTCTCTCCATCTTTATTCAACACTAACAATCTTCTCTCTCTCCATCTTTATTCAACACTAACAATCTTCTCGCTCTCCATCTTTATTCAACACTAACAATCTTCACTCTCTCCATCTTTATTCAACACTAACAATCTTCACTCTCTCCCTCTTTATTCAACACTAACAATCTTCACTCTCTCCATCTTTATTCAACACTAACAATCTTCTCTCTCTCCATCTTTATTCAACACTAACAATCTTCACTCTCTCTATCTTTATTCAACACTAACAATCTTCTCTCTCTCCATCTTTATTCAACACTAACAATCTTCACTCTCTCCATCTTTATTCAATACTAACAATCTTCACTCTCTCCATCTTTATTCAACACTAACAATCTTCACTCTCTCCATCTTTATTCAACACTAACAATCTTCACTCTCTCCATCTTTATTCAACACTAACAATCTTCTCTCTCTCCATCTTTATTCAACACTAACAATCTTCACTCTCTCCATCTTTATTCAATACTAACAATCTTCACTCTCTCCATCTTTATTCAACACTAACAATCTTCACTCTCTCCATTCTTATTCATCACAAACAATCTTCTCTCTCTCCATCTTTATTTAACACAAACAATCTTCTCTCTCTCCATCTTTATTCAATACTAACAATCTTCACTCTCGCCATTCTTATTCATCACAAACAATCTTCTCTCACTCCATCTTTATTCAACACTAACAATCTTCACTCTCTCCATTCTTATTCATCACAAACAATCTTCCCTCTCTCCATCTTTATTTAACACTAACAATCTTCACTCTCTCCATCTTTATTCAACACTAACAATCTTCTCTCTCTCCATCTTTATTCAACACTAACAATCTTCACTCTCGCCATTCTTATTCATCACAAACAATCTTCTCTCACTCCATCTTTATTCAACACTAACAATCTTCACTCTCTCCATTCTTATTCATCACAAACAATCTTCCCTCTCTCCATCTTTATTTAACACTAACAATCTTCACTCTCTCCATCTTTATTCAACACTAACAATCTTCTCTCTCTCCATCTTTATTCAACAGTAACAATCTTCTCTCTCTCCATCTTTATTTAACACTAACAATCTTCACTCTCTCCATCTTTATTCAACACTAACAATCTTCTCTCTCTCCATCTTTATTCAACACTAACAATCTTCTCTCTCTCCATCTTTATTCAACACTAACAATCTTCACTCTCTCCATCCTTATTCATCACAAACACTCTTCTCTCTCTCCATCTTTATTCAACACTAACAATCTTCTCTCTCTCCATCTTTATTCAACACTAACAATCTTCACTCTCTCCATCCTTATTCATCACAAACAATCTTCTCTCTCTCCATCCTTATTCATCACAAACAATCTTCTCTCTCTCCATTCTTTTTCATCACAAACAATCTTCACTCTCTCCATTCTTATTCATCACAAACAATCTTCACTCTCTCCATCCTTATTCATCGCAAACAATCTTCTCTCTCTCCATCTTTATTCAACACTAACAATCTTCTCTCTCTCTCCATCTTTATTCAACACTAACAATCTTCACTCTCTCCAGCTTTATTCAACACTAACAATCTTCACTCTCTCCAGCTTTATTCAACACTAACAATCTTCACTCTCTCCAGCTTTATTCAACACTAACAATCTTCACTCTCTCCATCCTTATTCATCACAAACAATCTTCTCTCTCTCCATCTTTATTCAACACTATCAATCTTCTCTCACTCCATCTTTATTCAACACTAACAATCTTCACTCTCTCCAGCTTTATTCAACACTAACAATCTTCTCTCTCTCCATCTTTATTCAACACTAACAATCTTCTCTCTCTCCATCCTTATTCATCACAAACAATCTTCTCTCTCTCCATCTTTATTCAACACTAACAATCTTCTCTCTCTCCATCTTTATTCAACACTAACAATCTTCTCTCTCTCCATCTTTATTCAACACTAATACTTGCTCTTCTCTTACTCCTCTATCTTCCTCATTCTCTTATACTTTTCTTCAGTATCGTTCTCTGAGTGTCTATGTTACCCCCCCCCCCCGTACTGCAATACTGCGGCTTTCTCCTATATTTATTACCCAACTGTCTCCTATATCTATTATCCTACTGTCTCCTATATCTATTGTCCCACTGTCTCCTATATCTATTGTCCCACTCTCTCCTATATCTATTGTCCCACTCTCTCCTATATCTATTACCCAACTGTCTCCTATATCTATTGTCCCACTGTCTCATATATCTTTTACCACACTGTCTCCTATATCTATTACCCCACTGTCTCCTATATCTATTACCTCAATGTCTCTTATATCTATTACCCCACTGTCTCCTATATCTATTACCCTACTGTCTCCTTTATCTATTATACTACTGTCGCCTTTATCTATTACCCTACTGTCCCCTTTATCTATTATACTACTGTCGCCTTTATCTATTACCTTACTGTCTCATATATCTTTTACCCTACTGTCTCCTATATCTTTTACCCCACTGTCTCCTATATCTATAACCTCAATGTCTCCTATATCTATTACCCCACTGTCTCCTATATCTATTACCCTACTGTCTCCTTTATCTATTGCCTTACTGTCTCATATATCTATTACCCTACTGTCTCCTATATCTATTACCCCACTGTCTGTTATATCTATTACCCCACTGTCTCCTATATCTATTACCCTACTGTCTCCTATATCTATTACCCCACTGTCTCCTATATCTATTACCCCACTGTCTCCTATATCTATTACCCAATTCAGCGACATCTCAATCTTTCCTCCTCTCTTGTACCCTGTATTCTTTTGGTCCTTTGTTTGCGCTTTGTGCATGCACATGGACCTGTGTGTAGGAACTTCTGTTTCCGTAGTTGGAATTGTTTGACGCCAGTTACTTACATGTTAGTAAAGTAAACTAAAGTACTCCCGTCACGCCAAGTGGCGTATAGGGGAATATGGTGTTAGTGACCATAACTTTTACAGACACATGATTTTTGGGGTAATGTGGTCGGTATTACGCCCGTGCCGATTTACTTTTCCACGAAATATCCGGTACCCATTAAAGGCTGGGTGAAACGGTAGCCGTCTGTTGAATCGAACCCTACCTCTTGTCCCTTGTAGTCCAGTTCACTAACCACTGAGCTATCGCGGCTCCATATATTTACATGTTACAACTCTTTAATGTGGACTGCTCCCGTCAAGTCAATCGAAGTTTTTTTCTCTTTAAGAAATTTGCACCGTGTTTCGTTCGTTGTAGGCTGCATTCACTCGAGTAATCGGGAATCTATGGGCGCAGCCATTGTTGTGTGTGCTACGTCACTATTATGGCTCATCGTATATCCCTAGACCGGCCATACGTTAATCCTACGGTATGTTGTTTGATGTGCGACGGGGATAATCTTACGAATAACTGTGTATTATATGTTCGGAATTGGAGTCAACAACGATGTCCTAACATCATCAAGCGTTATACATAAAAAAATATATGACGATCATCATTTTCAGGAGGACGTGAACTTCCGGTCAATATGGTGGATAGGCGGCAGGGACCATTAAAGGCTATGTCTGTAAAGTGTTCCTTGTTGCAGTTTCCTCATATTCCAAGTCCGGCTTGTTGCAGGAGCTACTAAGTTAAGTGCTCTGTGCACATCGTGAGCTGTGCGTTTCATCTGTTTTGATCGTGTTTAGATGTTCCGATTGTTTACGATGAATGATGATATCGTATGACGGAAAACAGATCACTGTGTTCACTTTCCGTGTGGTTTCGCCTTATGTCTTTTGACATGTGCTGAGGCTGCTATGATGGCGACTTCAGTTACCTTTCTTTGTTTGGGAGATGAGTTAGTAATTCGGATGCTTCCATTGGCACGGGCGGTTGAGCAATTATGGATTTTAATTCGTTTACAGTGATACCGGGGCCTTCCATAACCAAAACTTCTGGTTATTCGTGCTGTGTGCGCACATTTTCAATGTGTAAGTGCGTGCACCGTGGCGTTCATTTTCTTTTGACCACAGCACAGTTTGCAGGAAGGATCTTTTATTCTTATTTTATTGTTATTTCTCCTTCTAGTTCTAAATTATTATTATTATTATTATTTTGTAATTATTTATAGTATTTTGTGGTTTTAAATAAATATATATGTGTGTGTTTTATGTTTATTCCTGCTGAAAGTCTATTCAGCCGAAACGTTGTCCAAATTTGTGTCGTCCACTTATTATGTACAGTTTTAAGCATGTTTTCTCTATGTATTTGTTTTCTTTTCTCCTTACAGATAGCGGCACTGGATCTTCATATTTATATGCATTTCTTTGCTTTGACCATACCATGTACTCATTGTTTGTTGGATTTGTACTGTCTTCATTGTTAATGGGAGCCGCAATAGCTCAGTGGTTAGTGAACTGGACTACAAAGGACAAGGGGTTAAGGTTCGATCACAACTGACGGCTTCCGGATTTACCCAGCTTTATATGGGTATCGGAATTTTTTACTGGGAAGGTAAAGCGGCACGGGCGTAATACCGACCACATTATCCCAAAAATCATGTGCTGAAGGTCTGTAAAATTTATGCTTACTAACACCATATTCCCTATACGCCACTTGGGCTCTAACAGGTGCTCTTTACTTTGTATTTATTGTTAATGATTTTAGACTGACTTTTTGCACTTGAAACGTATATTATCTTGGTTTTCTGATAAAATAGATACAGATTGTGATCTGCACTGTTTATTTTTACACAATCAATTCTCTTTTTTAGCCCATTTGCACTGTACCTTATATTTATCTTAAATGCTCCCATAATCAAGACGTTTCATTGCTGATGTTAAATTGTTCATTCTACTTCTCGTTGTCGTACTAATATTTGACCAGATATGTACATGAACTTTTCTATTGCAGGCCAAAACGATTTCACAGAGGCTTGCCAGTTTGTGCAGCACAAATTTGAGTCCTGTTTAACCCACTCGCCAGATCGCCTAAATGTGAATTTCACCAACGCCACAGACACCCCCAGCATACGGTCCGTGTTCGATTCTTCTTTGGCGGTCATCCTGGAGCAAGCCTAGTTAACTCCCCTGTTTGCTTGAGATATGATTATCTCCCGTGTTAGAGAGATGGGTGATACATTTTCAGGAATATGTCTATGTTGCAAGCTGTTTTTATTTAAGATTAGAATTTAATTATTGGCAGAAGGTAACGACTGACAAAATATAATCTGCCAAATGAATAATGTTTGGAGAACGCATAAGCAGCTAATCTAAGGTTACAATACACTGTTTGGGATCAGTGTTCTTGCCTGTATTTCAATACCGCAATATGTTAGAGATGTAAGCGTCAATTTCCTTGCTACCTGTCTCAATAAAAGTACGGACTCTCTTTGTTAATCAAAGTGATCCATCAAGAACTGGTTAAGAGGTGCAGTCAGGACTAGACAAGGGTGGTTGGATGGTCACTTGGTCAAGTGACGGTCATTGATTGTCACAGAAACTGTCAGCCATCACTGTAATCATGAGAGAAAGGGCGGGAGGGAAGCAAAAAAGAAAAGTTCATGAAGAATAATAGCAATGCAAAGTGTAGGACAGATGTGGGGCACCAAGAAGACAGATGTGGGGCACCAAGAAGACAGATGTGGGGCACCAAGAAGACAGATGTGGGGCACCAAGAAGACAGATGTGGGGCACCAAGAAGACAGATGTGGGGCACCAAGAAGACAGATGTGGGGCACCAAGAAGACAGATGTGGGGCACCAAGAAGACACATGTAGAGGAAGGTTAATATGGAAGAATTTTACAAAGAACTTAAAAAAGAAGACAAAGTGGTATGAACGTTCTGAAACCATGAAACGTTTACTTGTTGCAGCCTATTAATTAGATTTCCTCTTGGATGTAGGCAATACACGCAACCTAGAGACATGGACAACTCAAAGGTATAGTTATAACGTAAAAAGTTCTATAAATAAATCCCATTTTCTCGATGCTGTTTTCCAATGTTCATTTTTCTAACGTTAACGCCGCCTCAATGAATGTAAGATTATCTCCCCCGTACCCCCTCCCCCATTAATCCCGCTTCAAGTGAATATATTTTCCGGTTGTCTTACGCCATGACGATAACACGCGATGACGATAACACGCGATGACTGTAACACGCCATGACGATAACACGCGATGGCTACTCATCGTTTTATTTGTTCATGAGTAAAGGTTGTGTGAGGGAATAGAAAGGCACAATAATCAACGTTATTATCCTAATGACTTTGTTAGAGGTAGCAAAGAATATTAAGAATAAACACAATTGAAGAACAAATAAATCCAACGTGTTCAAATGTGTTAACGTCATTCATTTATGAAAGAATCTTGTTTGCTTGTTGCTGTGATCTCATATTGTGTCATTTCGACTATTTGCGTTTTGTTTCAATTGTTTATTTAGCTCGATGAGATCAACATATACAGTCGTTTATAATCATCACTATCGTTAGGGTACATGTCCTTTTCAGAAAGTTGCATTCACCACAGTCCGTCAGAAAGTTGCATTCACCACAGTCTGTCAGAAAGTTGCATTCACCACAGTCTGTCAGAAAGTTCCATTCACCACAGTCCGTCAGAAAGTTGCATTCACCACAGTCCGTCAGAAAGTTGCATTCACCACAGTCCGTCAGAAAGTTGCATTCACCACAGTCTGTCAGAAAGTTGCATTCACCACAGTCCGTCAGAAAGTTGCATTCACCACAGTCCGTCAGAAAGTTGCATTCACCATAGTTCGTCAGAAAGTTGCATTCACCACAGTCCGTCAGAAAGTTGCATTCACCACAGTCCGTCAGAAAGTTGCATTCACCACAGTCCGTAAGAAAGTTGCATTCACCACAGTCCGTCAGAAAGTTGCATTCACCACAGTCCGTCAGAAAGTTGCATTCACCACAGTCCGTCAGAAAGTTGCATTCACCACAGTCCGTCAGAAAGTTCCATTGACCACAGTCCGTCAGAAAGTTGCATTCACCACAGTCCGTCAGAAAGTTGCATTC
The DNA here is from genome assembly GCA_032433765.1 of Megaustenia siamemsis. Lineage (NCBI taxonomy): Eukaryota > Metazoa > Mollusca > Gastropoda > Stylommatophora > Ariophantidae > Megaustenia > Megaustenia siamemsis. Next base: position 34,611,488 of record JAVIAB010000159.1, on the reverse strand, counting down.
ACCACAGTCCGTCAGAAAGAATCCCTGCCTTTGGCTACACTACTGACAAACTTTGTCATCTCATAACTCTAGGTGTCGTTGTGACTCTACTGACAAACTTTGTCATCTCATAACTCTAGGTGCCATGTCTCTACTGACAAACTTTGTCATCTCATAACTCTAGGTGCCATGTCTCTACTGACAGACTTTGTCATCTCATAACTCTAGGTGCCATGTCTCTACTGACAGACTTTGTCATCTCATAACTCTAGGTGCCATGTCTCTACTGACAGACTTTGTCATCTCATAACTCTAGGTGTCGTTGTGACACTACTGACACATTTTGTCATCTCAAAACTCTAGGTGTCGTTGTGACACTACTGACAAACTTTGTCATCTCAAAACTCTAGGTGTCGTTGTGACTCTTCTGACAGACTTTGTCATCTCATAACTCTAGGTGTCGTTGTGACACTACTGACAAACTTTGTCATCTCATAACTCTAGGTGTCGTTGTGACTCTAATGACAGACTTTGTCATCTCATAACTCTAGGTGTCGTTGTGACACTACTGACAGACTTTGTCATCTCATAACTCTAGGTGTCGTTGTGACACTACTGACAGACTTTGTCATCTCATTTCTCTAGGTGCCATGACACTACTGACAGACTTTGTCATCTCATAACTCTAGGTGCCATGACACTACTGACAGACTTTGTCATCTCATAACTCTAGGTGCCATGACACTACTGACAGACTTTGTCATCTCATAACTCTAGGTGTCGTTATGACACTACTGACAGACTTTGTCATCTCATAACTCTAGGTGTCGTTGTGACACTACTGACAGACTTTGTCATCTCATAACTCTAGGTGCCATGACACTACTGACAGACTTTGTCATCTCATAACTCTAGGTGCCATGACACTACTGACAGACTGTGTCATCTCATAACTCTAGGTGTCGTTATGACACTACTGACAGACTTTGTCATCTCATAACTATAGGTGCCATGACACTACTGACAGACTTTGTCATCTCATAACTCTAGGTGCCATGACACTACTGACAGACTTTGTCATCTCATAACTCTAGGTGCCATGACACTACTGACAGACTTTGTCATCTCATAACTCTAGGTGCCATGACACTACTGATATACTTTGTCATCTCATAACTCTAGGTGTCGTTATGACACTACTGATATACTTTGTCATCTCATAACTCTAGGTGTCGTTATGACACTACTGATATACTTTGTCATCTCATAACTGTAGGTGCCATGACACTACTGACAGACTTTGTCATCTCATAACTGTAGGTGCCATGACACTACTGACAGACTTTGTCATCTCATAACTCTAGGTGCCAGAACACTACTAACAGACTTCTATATTTCTCACAATATTCAGATTTCCATGACAGATCACCAGAGTCAAAGACCCCAAACAAAATACGATAATATTTCGGTCTCACATGTTGACGTCATTATTCTTTCCTTTTGTTTCTCATGTAAATCTGATCAAACATAAACTTCATGTGTCCTTTTCGATTAACTTTGTTTACAAATTCACTTATTCTCTGTTATCTGGTAGGAAAACTGTACCTGATGCTGAAATGACACTACGTTACCCTCACAAATCATCACACAGATACTACCACCGCGTTTATCATACATCAATGTCAAGGCTATTACCCTCAACGATTTCCTGCTTCGTTAATAGACGTATCATTCTTGTAGCGAAGGAGCGATAACAGCGAACTGACTGCCCGAGATCGGACAAATGGAAGTATCTAATTACCTGCCTATCTTGTCTTATGTTTGGTTGACATGAGATGGTCGGTGTTTACGATACTGGCCAAGCTCTGTTGATGATTACTGTTTATTGTGAGCACAGCGATTTTCTGGGTAAATGTGCAGTAAGCGAAGAGCTTGTCAAGCAACACCGTGTCGGTCGCTGCATGTTGAAGGATGTACTCTGGGGGAGGTCTCAGCACTTATTGACTTGCTCGGTGTGCAGTAAGGGCGGCCTGTTCAAGAAATGTAAACTGAACAAAAACTAAACTAAACTAAACTTAAACTGAACTAAACTAGACTAAACAAAACTAACTTAAATTAAACTAAACTAAACAAAACTAACTTAAATTAAACTGAACTAAACTAAACTAAATTAAACTGAACTAAACTAAACTAAACAAAACTAACTTAAATTAAACTGAACTAAACAAAACAAAACTAAACTAAACTGAGCTAAACTAAACTAAAATAAACTGCACTAAACTAAACTAAACAAAACTAACTTAAATTAAACTGAACTAAACTAAACAAAACTAAACTAAACTGAGCTAAACTAAACAAAACTAACTTAAATTAAACTAAAACTAAACAAAACTAACTTAAATTAAACTGAACGAAACTAAACTAAATTAAACTGAACTAAACTAAACTAAACAAAACTAACTTCAATTAAACTGAACTAAACAAAACTAAACTAAACTAAACTGAGCTAAACTAAACTAAATTAAACTGAACTAAACTAAACTAAACAAAACTAACTTAAATTAAACTGAACTAAACTAAACTAAACAAAACTAACTTAAATTAAACTGAACTAAACTAAACTAAACAAAACTAACTTAAATTAAACTGAACTAAACAAAACTAAACTAAACTAAACTAAACTGAACTAAACTAAACTACCATGTACCATGGACAGCTAAGAACAGCAATGAAGATGTTCTGAGAGAGGTCAAAGCAAAAAGAGAGCGAATTTCCAATATTAGGAGGAAACAATCATAATTTTTTTGGCCATGTAATGAGAAGAGAACAACTGGAATATATTGTAACAACTGGACAAATTGAGGGACGAAGAGATAAAGGGAAACAAAGAGAAAAAAATAACAGACAGCTTAAGAGAATGGCTTGGCAGAAGGTCAACAACAGAAATGATAAATAGCTGCCGAGATCAAAAGTTGTGGAGAGACATGATCACCTACGCCAGCAGGCCCGGTACTTGATGATGATGATGAAACTAAACTAAAGTGAACTGAACTAACCTGAAATGAGATACACTGAACTAAACTTAACTAAACTAAATTTAGCTAAACTAAACTAAACTAAATTGAAAGAACAAACTAAGTTAAACTAAACTAAACTAAACTAAACTAAATTGAAACAAACTAAGCTAAACTAAACTAAATTGAAATAAACTAAGCTAAACTAAACTAAACTAAATTGAAACAAACTAAGCTAAACTAAACTAAATTGAAACAAACTAAACTAAACTAAACTAAACTAAATTTAGCTAAACTAAACTAAACTAAATTGAAACAACAAACTAAGCTAAACTAAACTAAACTAAACTAAACTAAACTGAAACAATCTAAGCTAAACTAAACTAAACTAAACTGAAACAAACTAAGCTAAACTAAACTAAACCAAACTAAACTGAAACAAACTAAGCTAAACTAAACTAAACTAAACTAAACTGAAACAAACTAAGCTAAACTAAACTGAAAAACATTTTCACGATTCGAACGTGTTATGACCTACTCATGTTTTTCTTGATCCTTCCAGTACCGCTAGACGGTACCTTGGGCTCCTAGAGACACCCTCCAATTGGCTTTATTCTGTTCGTTTATAGAGAGTATGTATATGCCTGCCAATCTTGCCTCTTTTGTTAGAATTCTTTTCAGTGACTCTTGAGGTCGTCCTCTTTTCCTCTGACCTGAGGTTTCCCATTTGAAAGCTGTTTAGTAATTCGTTGGTCGTTTCTTCTAAATACATGCCTGACATATGTCCATCTTCTACTCTTAATAGTGGACGAGATACATGGTTGCATGGCCATTTCTCTTATTTCGGCATTAGTCTTGAACTCATTCCATTTAATGCAAAGTAACTTTCTTATGCAATTGTATTCAAATTTGTTGAGCTTTTCCTCAATCTCCTTGGTCGTTTTCCAGCTTTCACTCACTCACATATAAGTGAGGGAGGAGAGTACGTTGGAGTTGAAACTTATCATTTTAGTTTTCGTGCTTGGTGTCTTTGATCTTATGCAACAAGTCTATGTCAATAGAAGTGAGAAAGTAAGTTCATCGTTGCTATATAGAGTATATACATAGATCTGACCTATGGAAGCGAATCGTGGACAGTAGAAAAACAAATGGAAAGGCGATTAGAGTTCACAGAGATGGGATTTCTCAGGAGAATGTTGAAAGGTCCCTGGACAGCTAAAAAGACCAACGAAGAAATTCTCAAAGACGCCAACACAAGAAATGGAGCTCCTGTAAAACATCAGAAAGAAACAATCAACATTTTTCGAGCACATCACGAAAAGAGGAAAGTTGGAATACTTGGTTACAACTGGGAAAATGCAGGAGAGATCGCGGACAACAAAGAAAAAATGTATTAGTTAGATCGGTGTAATGACATGGGAAACAGTCAACAACAGAACTGATACGATGCACTGTAGATAGCAGATTGTGAAAGAACTTGATCGCCTATGTCAACCGGTATGGCACATGGTGTTGATGATCTTTGATCGCCATATTTTTTCTAGGTTTTTAAAACGTAAAGCCGTTTTTGCTGTTCTGATTGTGATCTCCTTTCAAGTTTCTCCCTATTGATCTACAACCAAATAGTCCTGTACATTCTTCCCATCCAGGTAAATATTGCCAGCTCCGGTTGTCATTATTTTGGTCTTCTCTCATTCTGTTATTTTCAATTTCTATTCTGCCAGCCAACGATGATAGAGAAACTTGTGGTGTCCTGTATCTCATGTATTGAGTTGTTGAGTTATTGAGTTGTTGAGTTATTAGCAGGTCATCATCATTGCACTCCGAACATGTCCATAGGTGGTGAGATCCCCTCCTCAGCAAGTCCCACAGTGTCCAGCCACTGACGACTCCAGTTCTGTGATCTTATGTATACTGTTACTAAGGAGTACAATGTCGTCTGAAAGAAATCCATCTCTCCCAGTTGTGATGTAATCATGTAAGATATACTCTGGAGTTTGTCTGCATGCTGGCAGTCAAATGTTGCAAAGTTACAGAGTTCTGTCTTGTGTAGATATGCTGTGAAGGCACAATGACCTGTTCTGAGACTAACAGTCTTGGTCCGCCCATGTTCCCTGAGTTTGTTTAAGCTATCATGTTCTGGCTTATTTTTTCCATATCAATCTCTCCATTCTATTTTCCTATCTTTTTACGGGATTGTGTTTATTTTTTTATTTTATTTTTTTTTTAGTCTCCGGTGTTGATTTAACTATTGAAGGCTCCCACCTGCTTCTGCCACAGTGTGTTGATGTCTACCGGCGAAGAATTGTAAGGGAGATCATTCTTGCCAAGCCATCAAAACAATTCAAGAGTTAATGTATGTTCCTTATTTTGGTAACTGATTAACCCAAGCAGAACACGATTACAAGAAATAATAAAATGAAAAAACAACCACACGAAGTAAGTATTGGTAAGATTTCTTTATTTAAAAATACAATATAACGGTGAGGATGTAACGGAAAGAGCCTCATCGCATCAAGTGCTGTTTAGGGAACATGATGTTAGTGACCATAATTCTGACATGAGTAGAGTTTCTATCTATGGCTTTACTTGCAATAGTACGTGATGAAGCTCCATTCTCCATCACGGTGGTCAGCCATATTCGTCACATTAGGAATGGCGGAAAGTAATTTTAATGGCATGAAAAATATACCAACATCAAAACAAATCACACCAGGGACTAAGCAAAATCTTCTCAACAATCCTGTCTGGTGCAGAAACAAGGATATTAGACAAGAAAACAGAACAGAAAATTGAATCCCTTGAAATGTGGATTTGTAGATGAATTAGAATGAAATAAAAGAAAAAAAATGGTCTTAAAATAACTAAAAATGACAAGAGATCTACTAAATACAATTCGAACAAGACAAATGAGATTTTTGGGGCAATTTAAAGGATTCAGCGGCCTACTAAAAGTAATATTGGAAACGAAAATACAAGGTAAAGGATGCAGAGGAAGACCAAGACTGACATGGACGAGTAACATCAAAAGATGGACAAGTCAGTCTATGACAATCTGCATTATTGAAAGCAAGAGACAAAGCGGAATGCGCTCCATGGTAGCCAACCTTCGATGCGGAAACGGCACTCAGTGGTGATGATGATGATGATGAGTTGTGTCATAAATATGATTTGTTATTGTTTTCTCCGTCTCTTTTATGTTTTATCGAATGTTGAATATATAATACTATAGTCTCTGAGTTCAACATGTCACGTTCACTGTGTTGTATGGAAACACGTTTTGGTCAAGTTTACTCTACAAAGCGTTCTTGCCATTTATTTTAGCGTTGAAACGTTATACCTTGCAGCGATTACATTATCATCAAATTAAAATCCCAAAATGTTTATTATGGTGTAGCTGTTATCAGAGACGCGTTATTAAAACATGTGATGATAATGTTGTTCATGAAAAGAAGGAATGAGGCGTGCGGAGGCATATATACAGAGAAATATGTCTGGGAGAATATTGAGAGACTGATGAGTCCAGAAATATGTTTGGGAGAAAATGGAGAGACTGATGAGTCCAGAAATATGTCTGGGAGAATATAAAGAGACTGATGAGTCCAGCAATATGTCTGGGAGAATATAAAGAGACTGATGTGTCCAGCAATATGTCTGGGAGAATATTGAGAGACCGATGTGTCCAGCAATATGTCTGGGAGAATATTGAGAGACTGATGAGTCCAGCAATATGTCTGGGAGAATATTGAGAGACTGATGAGTCCAGCAATATGTCTGGGAGAATATAAAGAGACTGATGAGTCCATCAATATGTCTGGGAGAATATTGAGAGATTGATGAGTACAGCAATATGTCTGGGAGAATATTTAGAGACTGATGTGTCCAGCAATATGTCTGGGAGAATATTGAGAGACTGATTTTTCTAGATGTGGAAAAGGGATCTATTCGATTGCGATTGTTTAGTGAGAAAAGATGCATCTATATTCGATCCGGAGTATTTCGCGAGAAAAGATGTATGTACATTCGATCTAGAGTATTTAGTTATAAAAGATGGGTCTATATTCGATCTAGAGTGTTTAGTTATAAAAGATGGGACTACATTCGATCTAGAGTGTTCAGTTATAAAAGATGTATCTACATTCGATCTAGAGTGTTTAGTTAGAAAATATATATCTACATTCGATCTAGAGTGTTTAGTTATAAAAGATGTATCTACATTTGATCTAGAGTGTTTAGTTAGAAAATATATATCTACATTCGATCTAGAGTGTTTAGTTAGAAAATGTATATCTACATTCGATCTAGAGTGTTTAGTTAGAAAAGACGTATCTACATTCGATCTAGAGTGTTTAGTTAGAAAAGATGTATCTACATTCGATCTAGAGTGTTTAGTTAGAAAAGGTGTATCTACATTCGATCTAGAGTGTTTAGTTAGAAAAGATGTATCTACATTCGATCTAGAGTGTTTAGTTAGAAAAGATGTATCTACATTCAATCTAGAGTGTTTAGTTAGAAAAGATGTAACTACATTCGATCTAGAGTGTTTAGTTATAATAAAAGACGTATTTTCATTCGATCTAGAGTGTTTAGTTATAAAAGACGTATTTATATTCGATCTAGAATGATTAGTTATAATAAAATACATATCTAAATTCGATCTAGAGTATTTAGTTATAAAGACGTATCTACATTCGATCTAGAGTGTTTAGTTAGAAAAGTCGTATCTACATTCGATCTAGAGTGTTTAGTTAGAAAAGACGTATCTACATTCGATCTAGAGTTTTTAGTTAGAAAAGTCGTATCTACATTCGATCTAGAGTGTTTAGTTAGAAAAGTCCTATCTACATTCGATCTAGAGTGTTTAGTTAGAAAAGACATATCTACATTCGATCTAGAGTGTTTAGTTAGAAAAGTCGTATCTACATTCGATCTAGAGTTTTTAGTTAGAAAAGTCGTATCTACATTCGATCTAGAGTGTTTAGTTAGAAAAGTCCTATCTACATTCGATCTAGAGTGTTTAGTTAGAAAAGATGTATCAACAATCAACACCTTCAGTCTGGATACTTTTAAGAACAGGTTGCACCTCAGGTAGAGCGTATATGAAGACGCCTCGACTGCAGTGAACTTTATTGCAATAATAGAATAGAAAAGAATAGAATATAGTAAGTTTTTATTTTAATAAAAGTAACTAAAATTATAAAGCGAAGAGAAATACCATATCGTCTTCAATTTTGACGCAAAAAAATATATACCACTGTCATAAATAAAATATTTTAAAATCTAAGATTTATTGTTATATGTTTCAATATGCGTAAACGCAATAAAATATATGAGTTAAAAATGTGTACAACTTTACTATAAACTTCTTCTACTTATATCCTTCCTCTGCTGCCGTTGGCGTCGAGGGGAGAAACAATCTGCGATTCTTTGCTCTTCTGTTGGCCTCTTCTGATGTTATTCCTCCTAGTGACTGTAGTAATCCCTTTATCCATCTCTTTCTCGGTCTTCCTCTTAATCTGGCGTTTTCGTAACGTTTATTTAAGGCTCTTTGAGTCATTGTTAGTTCTTTTTGTCTTGTTATGTAGCCGAACGAATTTATCTGTTGTTTCTTTATGTATTCGATGGCTGGTTCAATTTCGAGTTTCTTCCTCAGGTCGGTGTTTCTAACTCTGTCCCTTAAGCTGTTTCCTGCCATTCTTCTGACACATTTCATTTCGGTGGTCGTTATCTTTCTTATTGTTCTATAGTTTACTATAAACACAGTGACTTTATCCAAGCACATATCGAATAATTCTTGTTCATTTTACGTTTCGGCGTTAACACGGCCGGAAATAAGTCTAGAGGCAAAACGGGCACTTTACAATACAATCTTCATCCCAACGTTGTGCTACAAATGCCAGTCTTGGGCCCTACAAGCAAAAACAATAAGAACAATAACCTCTACTAAGAAGAAATGTGATAGACAAATGACAAGAAACAGCCTGATAGACAAGATCAGAAATGAAGAACTGAGAAAAGAGCCAGGAATAGCCCAAGCCATAAAATATATAAAGGAACAATAGATAAAATGGTTTGGTCACGTGACAAGGCAGAGTAATCAAAACACAACGGGCCCTCAATAAACGTTGCGAGAATACCAGTACACGAGTCGACCACAAAAAAGATGGATCGATGTAATATTTTGTTTTTTCGTTCGCCAGCTTTGACCTCTGACGAAGTCCCTAGATACTAGCAACTGAATTGTGCGTGTTAATCCATTTTTCCCTGGCAGCCGCGTGCACAGGGGTCCCTCGTCGCACAGGCAGATAACTCCGACTTAGGAGGTACTCATATTTATTCCGTCGATGAGTAATTGACGTTTTAATCCGGACCTCGCTGCTGATACCTGGGGTGGTTGTCGCAGAGAGAAATAATAAATAAAAGTCCCAACCAACCGGGATTTGAACCCACAACCTCTCTGTCTCGAGGTCGGCATCTTACCTCGAGAGCAACCGGTTATCCCCCCCCCCCCCGATGGAATATTAGAAACACTAGGAAACATAACAGCAGCATAGGCGATAAAAAGAGCTAATGACCGCAAATTATATCTCCCCTCGACGCTGAAAGGCAAATGAGGAAGGAAAGAAGATAAAAAAATATCGTCATGATCATTATCATTATCATCATCATCATCATGTTGACTTCCAATCAATTCTGAGAGACATATGACTGGAAGTCGTTGTAGTATTCAGCTAGGCTACTCAAAACATTGCCACACAATAACCAGTTCTAACAACGCTCGAGTTTCTTTTCCTCTGTGAGCCCTAACCTCAATGAAGGTATGTCTGTCTGTCTGCGATCAAACTCGGTCAGAGTAGGATCCCAGACTCTCACATGAAGTCAGCTGTCAGGCTAAGTGTGTTGATCGCCCCCACAGACAGAATATCACAGTTAAAGTCTGCCATATCCACTCCGACTGAACACCCGTTAAAACGTTGCACTGTGTTCTGCGCCAGTGGCCCAGTGCATCCGATTTCAGCCATCATTTTATTCAGGTTTCCTTTCCTTAGCCTTTGATTGTCCCCAATCTTCCTGCAAGGCAGCAGATGATCTTTTCTGTAGGGGGATTCTGCCCTTAGACAGTCGGCCTTCCCAGGTTTACGAACACCGTCTGCCCGAGTCACTAGAGGTACAATGAAGGTATAATAGTATACCTAGCCATATTGGAGACTGACGATACAAAAATAAATAATATGTTGAAATTGGGCTGGTAGAAAAACTCTTGACAGAATAAAACAATCGGTTATTTGACGTCTCTAGGCCCACATTTTACATGTAAAATTCTCACTATCTTTCACATTAACTTAACAGTAAAATTTACACCACATTTCACATTAATTAACTATCAAAATAAAATAAATGCAATATTTCACATTAATTAACAAATAATATTAAAATCATCTTTTGCAATAATTAACCAGTAAAATTAATACTATTGTCCATATTAAGTAATTTTAAATACTCTCACCACCTTTCACATTAATTCATTCATTCATTGAGCGCCGTCTCCGCATCGAAGGTTGGCTACCATGGAGCGCCATTCAGCTTTGTCTCATGCTCTGATGATACAGGTTGTCATAGGCTGACTTGTCCATCTTTTGATGTTACTCGTCCATGTTAGTCTTGGTCTGCCTCTACCTCTTTAACCTTGCATTTTCCCCTCCAAAGTTACTTTAGTAGGCTGCTGTGTCTTTTAACATGTCCCAAAAATCTCTTTTTGCACGCGAAAAAACCCCATTTTGGCACGCAAGGTTTCTGTTTTTGAGATTGTAGTTCTGCCCTATGTGCCGTCTTCGGCTCGAAAGGACTATAGATAGATAGATAGAAAAATCTCTTTTGTCTTGTTTGAATTGTGTTTAGTAGTTCTCATTTAATATCTAGTTGTTTTAAGACTTCATCGTTTATTTTCTTTTCTTTCCACCCAATTCTTCTGAATAAATTAATAATATTCTTAATAAATTATTCTCTCTGAATAAATATCGGGCAGATCACTGGTCCGGAGAGGACATTGTCCTATTCCAACTATTTTTTGGTTTCCCGTGAGAAAAGACCTGGACTCGACCTCTAAAGCAGGCCAAAAATTATACACGTTTAAATGACCGTCTCGTTGTGTTACTCCTAAACTTAACGGTCACGACCTACGGTGAAACTGCCTGCTGATATTGTTCTAACTGTGAACAGATTTAATGACAATTATACCTTACATTATCATTCTCATATTGACCACTCTTATGTACAACATGTTCAAATGTAGAAACATATCCACATGAACAATGGACTTTGTTTTATTTTAGATGTTTATTGTCGTGCAACAAATAGTAGCAGACAAACAACAATAGAAAAAGAAGAGAAAACGAACAACACATCAAAATGGAAGATCTAACACATTGTTGAGAAAAGCAAAGTTTTGGAGGCACGCATAAAATGTTGCTGACAAGTACAGCATCAACAAACATATTTTGGAGAACGTGTCTCTCAACAAACTTCTGTCTCCATAGTTGTTGATCAGTTATGGTGACTTTCGACCTAGTCGTTCTCTTAAACTGAGGGTCATCTTTTTCTGCTTCTCCCTATCACTTCTTCTCTCAAGACGATGGCATGTCGAACAAGGAAAAGATTCTGTGGCCCGTCAAATGTCGTAACATTTTCATTTAAAACAGAAAATTACGGTAACTGCTGATTGTTGATCACGAGGGAACATTTTTATTTGAAATACGACAATATATTGGGGGCGGTTTGATCGTGTTTCGATGTTCCAATTGTTTACGATGAATGATGACATCGTATGACAGGGAACAGTTCGCTGTGTTCACATTCTGTGCGGTTTTGGCTTATGTCTTTTGGCGTGTGCTGAGACTGCTATGATGCGGACTACAACTACCTTTCATTGTTTGGGAGATGAGATATTAATTCGGATGATTCCACTGGCACGGGCGGTTGAGCAATTATGGGTTTTAATTCGTTTGCAGTGACACCGGGGCCTTCCATAACTAAAGAACCAATATATGGGGGGGGGGGGGGGGGTTTGCTAGTTAAACTAGAGTGAAGCTTTACATTCTAGAAAAAATAAAATGAAACTCACAATATCCCAGTCCTTATTGCAGCTGATATCGCAGGGTTCATATAGAAATCATCATTCATCTTCCAACCCAGTCTGATAGAGAACAATATCTGTTAGGTTCGCATGGACTCAGAGTTAGGTTTGATTGATGTTGATCGACCGCCACGTTTGAGCTGTTCCCACTTGTCCATCAGGGCAGGGATCGTGTACAAGAATGGGTTTGCTGCTGAGTTTAAAGGAAGAACAAAACCATTGTCCAAGAGTATACGTCATTGCTGATCTGGTATTTGCCAAGAGACAGTAACCCCATTAATCCTATTGGAAACCAACAGAGAAAGTTAAAGAGAGCTATCAGAGAGAGCTGTTTACCTATTACCAGATCGTTAGCACGACGGGATGATGTGCTTGATGCTGTCCCCTTAATTCTGTTCTCTGATATGGCTTGAAAGATTGCCCTCTGAGAGAAAGCGATAACAAGACAGAGCAGTAAATTAAGAACAATGAAAACACCAAATGAGTACTCCCAACCCTTCAGCCGTTTTGTTGTCAAAGGCAAGCCCAGGCATATGGCACTGGAAGAAAATATTTCAAAGTCAAAAACAACTGGCGACAATGCAATAAGAATCCCAATGAACCAAGTCAAAAGTAGAATAACAACTTTGTTTCTTTTAGAAAATTGCATTTGTCCAAGTGGAAACTTCATCAATAGAAACCTATCAATAGTAACAAGGAGAATGAAGAATGTAGATGTTTCGCTGGAGAGAGTGGCTAGCGATCCCGCAAATCTACAGACAACACTTTCTCTCCATTCTTTGTCATTTAGTACATACGTTTCTCTGTAGTAATAATCGGCTCCAGCAATAATGAACATATAGATTCCCATAACAAAGTCAGATATACCCAAGCTGGTCACAAAAAGTCCATATCCCGTTCTAAGAGCAGACCTGTCCCAGAAGACACGATACACAATAACAGCCGTGTTCCCCAGAACGGCAAGAGACGCAACAACCCAGATAAGTATACGGTGAACGTTGACGCCAATGAGATCTAAGCAAGAGGAAATGGGCACGTCAGGGGCGTGGCATGTTTGATACGGGATGTTTGGTCCTTTAATTTGTGGACAACACAACTCAAAACTGTCAGTGTAAAGATGTTGACTGATCGTAAGGCTGTTAAAGAAATCTACAGAGAAATCAGTGATCGTTAGTCCTCGAACATCTAGCGACTGTAAGATTAAATTGGAGGGAAATGTGTTTTTGTTGACATTTACGATCAGCGTAAAGCTGACGTCCAAGTTTCTCAGGTTGGGGAACTTTACAAGAAATGAACTGTCAATATTTGACATGGCCGTGTGGGACAGATCTAGCGTTTCCAGGAAATCAAAGTTCAGATATTTCAAGAAATAGAACTCATTGTTATGTGACAAGTTCAGTCGACGAACGTTTTCCAACACAGTGCCACCAAAATTTCTTCCATCCAGCGATTGTATAAGATTGTAGCTGATGTCAAAGTCTTGCACTGTAGTAAAATACCATCTGCTAAACACCACTAACTTACGGAGGTTACAGTTAGACATAACAACGACTGACAAATAAGAAAAGTCCATAAAAAATGTCATTCCCGATGAGGACATATCTAACCCAGACAGGTCAACGTATCTTGTTCTGATGTCAACTGGTTCTAGGTCAAAAAGTGGTATTGATCTGTTATAATTGTCCACTGTGGTTGTCCCTGCGATACAGCGGAAACCAGCAGCACATGTCACATGACAATCAACTTCGTCATCCCGATGTGGACAGTCAGCATGTCCGTTACAAACTAGGCTCGGATGAAGGCATATTTTGCTGTTCCAGCAGGCAAAGTTTCCAGAACAAGGACCAATAATATCTTGTTGCTCATCCTCTCTTGTAGGACAGTCTACCTTTCCGTCCCGGACGTAATGTTGTGGGATACAATAAGCATGGAGACATTTAAAGTAGCCCTCTGGACAGACCATGTTGTCACAATCTTTCAGATGTGACATATCCCTACACCCCCAAACACCTCCGTATAAGTCTCTGACGTAGACACACTTCGGGGCCCAGATCCTATGTCCCAGTATGTTGTGACAAGTGTCCGCTATTTCCAGTTTCCCTATTGTTTCGTCCAATGGTCCCTCTGGTCCCCTACAGTCTACACGTCCATTATTTAGTTGGGAGAAGTGCACACACAGATAACCATCACAAATAAAAGCACACGTTATGCCCTGCTTCAAATATTTGTGAAGTATCAGACTTTCATCGGTTGATATATTCCCGGTGCTGTAATCACAAACGGTGCAGTCAAATTCCCCGTCATTAACCAGTTGTAGAGGTAAACAAGAACCATCACAGCAGGTAATGCCTTTACATCGCTCAATTTCTTCTCTAATTGTAAATACTTTTCTTCCACAAAACGTTTCATCTTGTGTGTCGCTGCACTGGTTAATGGAGTCACAGACAAACACATAGGAAATATACCTCAAATTATTTGCTCCCACCCCGCAGTCAAAAATGGGAAACAATTGTATATCGTTGTTTTCTATTAATTGTTTTAGTTTTGTATTGGCAATGTTGGCCGAGATAGACACAATATTAGAATGAAACATAACGACATATCCTTTAGCTAAAGTTTTACTCAAACATTCACCTGTGGCGGGATTTATTCTCAAGATATTCTCGGACTCGACTCTACGTGTAAGTCCGACCTCACACAAACTTAAAGAACCTGCTTTGCTATAGCAATTGACATCCACCCACCCATCAATAAAACCACCCCCACTGCTCGAGATATTCTTTCCATCAGTCACGTGATTAGTCCAGTCAAAGACCCACACAGCACAATCGTTGCTGTCGCCACCATGAGGCTCCCCACGCAACCATTTATTTACTACCACAGGTCGAGATGTTGTAGCCATTTCCATTCTCCATACAAACCTTCTTGTTCCAAATATTATATCTTTACCAAGACCGATATACATCTGGATACGGAACTGAGACATTGAGTTATTGTTGTTTCCTTGATTAACACATTTTTGGAGATAATAACTCATGTGGTTCTGTATAAAGGTTAATTCCTCCTTAGTTTCTATAGCAACCAGCGGGCCCTCTTGGCCAAACCTGCACTCATGTGAAGCTGCATATCCGTTTATGGTTGCGCCATGTTCCAGCAACTTATAACAAGAGAGGTGTTGATTGCTGTCCTTGTGTTTAAACATGAACCAACCTTCCTTACATTGACTACACATTGCCAAGACTAGAGTATGTTTACATGGAGACATTATGATGAGTGTATCGTTCAGATAAACAGTTTCAGTGTCATAATCATTTGTACTTTCAATTACCACGACAAATATCTTGATATCTATTTTGTGCTGACCAACAAGATGTGGTATACTTCTGCTTTCTTCAAACGATAAACCATCACCACTCAGAAATATAACAGCGATGTGGGTCACGTTCTCCCTGACCCCGGACATCTCGGCAAACAAGCGCTGAACAAATTGTATTTTTGACTGAATGGCTTCCTGGATATTCTTGTATTCTTGTTTCCTGTAGCTCTGGTCATCGACACCGAACGGTACTGGCCTATAAGATGTTTGGAAGTGCCAAGCGCTGACGTCAACGTTAGGGTTGCTGGAGGAGAAGCTGTCGTAGACTTGAGCGAACTGGACACGTGGGGTGGTCTTCCTGTGGGGGAAGCTCAGAAGATGCTCGACTAACCCGAAGAAAGATTTATTTTGAAACAAAAGTATTTGATCAAGTGAACCATCGGAGTACAAGCTCAGTACGTCCATCTCATCTGTTGAGCAGCCATCTATTGGGAAGTGACTTGACTTACAACCTGGAATAGCTGATACATGAAATTGAAATAATACAAATAAATATTAATATGAGATATGGTGAGGACAAGACATGAAGAAGAAAATATCGAGATCTGAGAAAATAGAAAACATGGGAGTCAAACCGGGAAGATTCTACAAGCAACAATCGTAGCACGCTGGAAACAGCGTAACAAACATACAAACATACAAACACTGTGTATACAAACGGCAATTAAAGCCATACACTATTACAAACAAGAATTATATGTATATATATATATATATATATATATATATATACACACACTCATATTAGTAATAGGAAACTCTTTGTACAGATCTTCGCAGCAGGGGCAATCTGATCATCAGAAAATTACCCCCGTCGAACAAGTGTTCCGGCTATCATATATGTATATATACACACACGTTCATATATATATGTATATATATACATATCAAATAACATGCGCACGCATATATATATATATATGAACGTGTGTGTGTGTATATATACATATATGATGATATGTATACAATATATATATATACATATATGATAGCGGAAACACTTGTTCGACGGGGGTAATATATATATATATATATATATATATATATATATATATATATATATATATATACATATCAAATAACATGCGCACGCATATATATATATATTCGTATATGTATGCAATTATGTATATATTATTATGTTATTTTTATATATGTATGTATACATCTTCGTTTTATGTCCGTGTACATATACGGACTTCCGGTGTCATGGCGACTACGTGTTGTCTTTTTTATAATTCGGCTCTTGTTGATATATTTAAATGATTTACGCGACAGTTTAGTTGTGAAATTATGTGTTGCTATTCCCCACTTGGTGTAATGTTTTACTTCTGACTGGAGGATGGACTGTGAACGTTATCGATATTTAAGTGGATTTATTCTTTCTTTGTGTCGTGTGTTCGCGGTTCGATAGGCAAGCACATGGTTCGACAACAATGTCGTCGTTAGTCGGGTGTGTTCAACCCGTATGTGAAAAGTCTGCGACCGTGGATGGGGCGGAAGAATTTGAAATAATCAACGGCCCAGAAAGCGAAAACAGCAAAGTGTGTGGTACACAAGAGGCATATTCAGAACACGAAAGACGAATATGGCAGACCACCGTGAAAGAGATTGGAGCCTCATCACGTAACAATCCAAAGAAAGCCAAGGAGAAAAATTCTAACTACTGTTTTAGGAAAGAAATAAAAATAGCCACATGGAATGTTAAAACCTTATACCAACAAGGAAAACTAGAAAATCTTATGGTAGAAGCAGAGCGACTAAACTTAGATATAATAGGAATATCGGAAACAAGATGGAAGAAAAGTGGATACATACAAGACGATAAATATACATTTATATACTCAGGTAACACTACAGAACACCAAAGAGGGGTAGGCATACTAATAAAACGAGAACTACAAAAATATATAAATACTCAAGTGACATACAATGATAGGATTATATTAATAAAAATGGAGGCAAAGTCATTTGACATAGTAATAATACAAACATACTCACCTACTCAAGACTATACAGATGAACAAATAGAAGCATACTATGAAGATCTAAATACAGTTATGAAGCAAGTGAAATCTTCAGACATCTTGATTGTAATGGGTGACATGAACGCTAAAGTAGGAAACGGCAGATATAAGACCACTATAGGAAATCATGGTTTACGAAAAAAGAAATAACAGAGGAGAAAGATTAATTCAATTTTGTGAAGAAAACAGACTAATAATATGTAACACCTTCTTTGAGCAAGATAAAAGGAAATTATACACATGGAAAAGCCCTGGAGATGGAAAGAGGAGTCAAATAGATTACATAATGATAAAAGACAGATTCCGGAACAGCGTCAAGAAAGCCAAAACCTACCCAGGAGCAGATATTAATTCAGACCACAATCCTGTAATGATTAAAATGAAAATCAAATTAAAGAAAAAGAAACAAAATACTACTTCAGCAACACCAATAGATATAACAGCGTTAAACCAGAAAGATGTAAAAGAAACTTATACTGTACAAGTAAAGAACACATATCAGAAGCTGCTAGAAGAAGGGATTGAGCAGTACAGAAGAGAAAATCCTGAAGAAAAAGTCACAACCAAATGGCAATGCATAAAAAACAGCATACAAGAATCCTGCATCACCTTACCGAAAAAGGAAAGTAACAAAAAACAAAAATGGATAACTGACAACATTTTAGAAAATATGGAAGAGAGAAGATAAGCGAAGAACACTGCCAGATACAAGGAAATTGACAATGAAATACGAAAAATGTGCAAAAAGGCAAAAGAAGACTGGCTCAACCAAAGATGTCTAGAAGTCGAAACTATGGAAAGTAAACAAAACTTAAGAGAGATACACACAGAAATAAAAAGAATGACTGAAAAAGACAAAAAAGCTGCAGGAAACGGATGTATAGCAAACAAAGAGGGAAGAATGCTAACAGACAACAAAGATATAATCGATAGATAGCAGGAATACATAACAGAATTATTTCATGACGAAAGGGACAAAAAACCATTCATAAAATGTACATCCAGCTATAAAACCCTGAAATCTGAAGTAGAAAAAGCTATAAAAACAATGAAAAAGGGAAAAGCAGCAGGACCTGATAATATACAGATAGAGATGACACAAGCACTAGAAGATTTTGGAATTGAGGTGATCACAGACATATGCAATGACGTATACCATGCATGATACATACCAAATGAACTAACAACATCAACTTTTATTGCATTGCGTAAAAAGAATGGTGCAGTTGAATGCAGTGATTTTAGAACAATAAGCCTAATGAGCCAGGTAACCAAAATTTTACTAAAAGTTATACAAGGAAGGATTCAGAATAAAATTAATAATGAATTAGATGAACAGCAATTCAGATTCATGAAAAACAGTGGGACAAAAGAAGCCATATTCAGCATGAGGACAATGATCGAAAAGTACATAGAAGTAAACAAACCAATATATGCCTGCTTCATAGACTACACCAAAGCTTTCGATAGAATACACCATAATCAACTTATAGACTACCTAAAAGATATAAATCTAGCTGACACAGACATACGACTAATATGTAATTTGTACTGGGAGCAAACAGCAATAATAAAATATAACAAAAAGAACTCTACACCCATTGATATAAAAAGAGGAGTAAGACAAGGATGCATCATATCACCAAGCTTGTTCAATTTATACACTGAGGAAATCTTTAAAAACATCACTGAGATGCCAGGCCTACAAATTAATGGAAAGATAATCAATAACCTAAGATATGCTGATGATACTGTACTACTAGCAGAAAATCCTAAAGATCTACAACAATTGCTTAATGTGATAAACATGACAAGCAAGAAATATGGGCTAGATATGAATATCAAAAAGACTAAAACTATGATCATAAAGAAAGGAAATTCTCAAGACCTACAATTAAATATCAAAGTTTAAATAATACACCTAGAGACAGTTCAGAACTACAACTACCTGGGACATACTATAACCAGTGATGGAAAATGCACAACTGAAATAAATAAAAGAATAGGTATGGCAAAAAGTAATTTCAATGCCATGAAAAATATACTAACATCAAAACAAATAACAACAGGGCTAAAACTAAGAATAGCAAAATGTTACATCTTCTCAATATTCCTGTATGGTGCAGAAACATGGACATTAGACCAGAAAACATAACAGAAAATTGAGGCCTTTGAAATGTGGATTTACAGAAGAATAGGTAGAATTGGATGGAAAGAAAAGAAAACAAACGAGGAAGTTTTAGGGCAACTAAGGGCGAAAAAAGAACTACTAAACACAATTAGAGCAAGACAAATAAAATTTTTTGGTCATGTTAAAAGACACAACAGTCTAATAAAAGTAATATTAGAGGAGAAAATACAAGGTAAAAGAGGCAGAGGCAGACCAAGACTAACATGGACGAGTAACATCAAAAGATGGACAAGTCAGCCTATGACAATCTGCACCATCAAAGCAAGAGACAGAGCAAAATGGCGCTCCATGGTAGCCATCCTTCGATGCGGAGAAGACACTCAATGATGATGATGATGTATACATATATAATGTACATATACGTGTATAGATGTGAACACATGTACATAAGTACACACACACTTGTATTCTATTTGTTACCTTTTTGTTTTGTTGTTTGTTCCTGAGGGAGGTCGTATGAATGTAAAGCCGAAACGTTATTTATTGTGTATCATTCTTGTAATAAAACAATCATGGTCCATGTTATTCTGTTACTTCATATTTTGTATCCTTGTAATAAAACAATCATGGTCCATGTTATTCTGTTACTTCATATTTTGTATCCTTGTAATAAAACAATCATGGTCCATGTTATTCTGTTACTTCATATTTTGTATCCTTGTAATAAAACAATCATTGTCCATGTCATTTTGTTACTTCGTTCCTTATTTTGTTAAGTAATGGGTACCATCTTTTCAGTTTAAGTTTGGCTAGCGGAAGATGTACCATTACAAGATAGTGAGCTGATTCCTTTATTGCTCTACTATCTACAGATAATTGATGATTAATATCTAAGTCGTCCCCTGTGTCATGCCTGCTTTCGTAATACCCGGGTATCCCTTTCACACAGTTTTCCTTAACCTGCTGGTTTGGCCTCATTTAATGCCGCTGTTATGTCTCGTCAGTTATTTTCCCATGAGAGCAGTTATTTTGCCTGGTCTATTTCAATTGTGTTATTATTATCACTGAGCTAGATTCTGTTTCGTAAGACTCCTCTAGACTTTCTTGACCAAGGCATTCAAATGGTTAGAGTCACAAGACTACACCCACGCATGTATACTGAGTGATTCGATGAGCATGATAAAAAAAAGTGGAGGCGGGCTCTGTACGCATGCAATGGGTAGAGTCGTTGCAGAAATCCAAAATACGTAAGGTCACCTTTGTCTATGTCCCTGGACATGCGGGAGTACGGGGAAATGAAAGAGCGGACAGGTTGGCTAGCTGCGCTGTCGTTGAGGACGGGCAACCAATGGATCGGGCGGACATCACCAATGTCCTACGAGATGTGGGAAGAGCACAGGACTTCAACAAACACAGATCCACGTCACTTCTTCGGATGAAAGAGATGGGAGTAAAGATGGGCACAGCCAGAAATGAGAAACTTAGTGGGCGTGTAAGAAGACTTATCAACTACATAGAACTGGGGTCTTCAATCGCTGGACACCGAAGGAATTGCTGAGGAGGGGATCTGAGCACCTATGGACATGTTCGGAGTGCAATGATGATGACCCGCAAATAACTCAATAACAATTCTTGACCGAGCCAGGATGTAGTATGTCAAGTCCAAAGTCAAAACAACAAACACAAAGCAATAATTGACCAATACTTTAGCCACATTAAGAACCGAGGTTCCGAATAAATTATTTGGCTCGCTCCACCTATTGATTGCCGAAAAAAACTAGAAGAAGCGTATACATTGACACCAGCTTTAGTTGAAAGTGTATTTTATTTTACTTACCTCTACAAAACATAACTATTACCAAGACTATGGAAAACATCATTAGCACAGCCATATCTTGATACTAGACCATGCGTGGAAATCACTGGAAGGTCTTACTAAAGCTGATCTATACGCAATGAAGATAAATGTATCGAGCTAATAGAGACACCGATATATGTTCACAATTTCTTAGAAATATTTATTTTATGTCATTGGACTACGTAATATATGAGAAGTGTCAATCTAGAACGTTCTCCAAGCTTCCTTCAAGAACATTCTCCACTCTCATTCATGTTTCATTCTGTGGAAGGCGTGGTCAAGGAAGTGCGGACAGAAAACCAAACAGTGCACGTGATCAAATCAAATAAACATTGTTATATCACACAATATTATCTCTCGTCATGAGACAAAATAAGGAAAACTAGAACACATTAATCAGCTTAATAGTAATAGAGATAAGGAGAGTAGGTGGCCGGAAGTAGTATATCAGGAAGGATTTGATTATCATTTAGGCGCTAAATTAAAAAAGATATATAGTAGGCGCGCGGCGCGCCTAATGTACACGCTAGACAGGGGGAGTTGACCGTGACATTTCGTGGTCGGATGTTGACCTCTAGGCCCGGTGACCCCGGAAGTGCGCTGTTTATGTCTGGTGTGTGCTGACTTTGGAGCGCTTGGTGTACTTGAGCGATAGTGATAGGTTAGTAGATTATACAACATCAGGTTTCTCATAATGAGGTTTCTTCTGGGCGCCTAATGTACTGTAGGCGCAGGGGGAGTTAACGGTGACATTTCGTGTCGGGATGTTGACTGGGGGTTTATGTCGGCGTGACCTCGGCGCTCCGTATTTTAAAAATTCCGAATTATTTTAAAAAAACAGTCTCCATCTGATTTCGAACACGGGTCTACGGCGTGCCAGGCCAGACACTTACCACTATGCTACAGGCGATCACAGAATTAGAGGCTGAATGAGACAGGTGAATCGTGAGGCTTTTGTTGGTGCCTGACAGCTAGCTAGTAGTAGAGAAAGATTGACCCGCATTTAGGCGCTAAATTAACGAAGATATATAGGGCGGCGCCCCGCGCGCATAACGCGTGCGGCGGAGGGGGAGTTAACCGTGATATTTCATGTCGGGATACCCGGTGACCTCTCGTTGACCTCTCAACCTCTCGGCGCCATGGTCGGGGTGAGCTCTCGCCGTATGTATGTCATGTCGAGGTAGTAGACACGTATGTCATGTCATTGTAACAGTCATGTCAATGTAACAGTCATTTCGTTGTAATAGTCATCTCGTTGTAACAGTCACGTGTGTCATGTCGTTTTATCAGAGACGTATGGTATGTCGTTGTAACAGTCATTTCGTTGTAATAGGCATCTCGTTGTAACAGTCACGTATGGCATGTCGTTTTATCAGACACGTATGGTATGTCGTTGTAACAGACATGTTGTTGTATCAGTCATGTCGATGTAGTAGACACGTATATCATGTCATTGTAACAGTCATGTCAATGTAACAGTCATGTCAATGTAACAGGCTTTTCGTTGTAATAGTCATCTCGTTGTAACAGTCACGTATGTCATGTCGTTCTATCAGACACGTATGGTATGTCGTTGTAAAAGACATGTCGTTGTATCAGTGATGTCGATGTAGTAGATACGTATGTCATGTCATTGTAACAGGCATATCAATGTAACAGTCATGTCAATGTAACAGGCATTTCGTTGTAATAGTCATTTCGTTGTAACAGTCACGTATGTCATGTCGTTTTATCAGACACGGATGGCATGTCGTTGTAACAGACATGTCGTTGTATCAGTCATGTTGATGTAGTAGACACGTATGTCATGTCATTGTAACAGTCATATCAATGTAAAAGTCATGTCAATGTAACAGTCATTTCGTTGTAATAGTCATCTCGTTGTAACAGTCACGTATGTCATGTCGTTTTATCAGAGACGTATGGTATGTCGTTGTAAGAGACATGTCGTTGCATCAGTCATGTCGATGTAGTAGACACGTATGTCATGTCGTTGTAACAGACACGTATGGTATGTCGTTGTAACAGACATGTCGTTGTATCAGGCATGTCGATGTAGTAGACACGTATATCATGTCATTGTAACAGTCATGTCAATGTAACAGTCATGACAATGTAACAGGCATTTCGTTGTAATAGTCATCTCGTTGTAACAGTCACGTATGTCATGTCGTTTTATCAGACACGTATGGCATGTCGTTGTAACATACATGTCGTTGTATCAGTCATGTCGATGTAGTAGACACGTATGTCATGTCATTGTAACAGTCATGTCAATGTAACAGTCATGTCAATGTAACAGTCATTTCGTTGTAATAGTCATCTCGTTGTAACAGTCACGTATGTCATGTCGTTTTATCAGAGACGGAGGGTATGTCGTTGTAACAGACATGGCGTTGCATCAGTCATGTCGATGTAGTAGACACGTATGTCATGTCGTTGTAGCAGACACGTATGGTATGTCGTTGTAACAGACATGTCGTTGTATCAAGCATGTTGATGTAGTAGACACGTATGTCATGTCATTGTAACAGTCATGTCAATGTAACAGTCATGACAATGTAACAGGCATTTCGTTGTAATAGTCATCTCGTTGTAACAGTCACGTATGTCATGTCGTTTTATCAGACACGTATGGTATATCGTTGTAACAGACATGTCGTTGTATCAGTCATGTCGATGTAGTAGACATGTATGGCATGTCAATGTAACAGTCATGTCAATGTAACAGTCATTTTCAATGTAACAGTCATTTCGTTGTAATAGTCATCTCGTTGTAACAGTCACGTATGTCATGTTGTTTTATCAGACACGTATGGTACATCGTTGTAACAGACATGTCGTTGTATCAGTCATGTCGATGTAGTAGACATGTATGGCATGTCAATGTAACAGTCATGTCAATGTAACAGTCATTTTCAATGTAACAGTCATTTCGTTGTAATAGTCATCTCGTTGTAACAGTCACGTATGTCATGTTGTTTTATCAGAGACGTATGGTATGTCGTTGTAGCAGACATGTCGTTGTATCAGGCATGTCGATGTAGTAGACACGTATGTCATGTCATTGTAACAGTCATGTCAATGTAACAGTCATTTCGTTGTAATAGTCATCTCTTTGTAACAGACACGTATGTCATGTCGTTTTATCAGACACGTATGGTATGTCGTTGTAACAGACATGTCGTTGTATCAGGCATGTCGATGTAGTAGACACGTATGTCATGTCATTGTAACAGTCATGTCAATGTAACAGTCATGTCAATGTAACAGTCATTTCGTTGTAATAGTCATCTCGTTGTAACAGTCACAGATGGCATGTCGTTTTATCAGACACGTATGGTATGTCGTTGTAACAGACATGTCGTTGTATCAGTCATGTCGATGTAGTAGATACGTATGTCATGTCATTGTAACAGTCATGTCAATGTAACAGTCTTGTCAATGTAACAGTCATTTCGTTGTAATAGTCATCTCGTTGTAACAGTCACGTATGGCATGTCGTTTTAGCAGACACGTATGGCATGTCGTTGTAACAGACATGTCGTTGTATCAGTCATGTCGACGTAGTAGACACGTATGTCTTCTCATTGTAACAGTCATGTCAATGTAACAGTCATGTCGATGTAACAGTCATTTCGTTGTAATAGTCATCTCGTTGTAACAGTCACGTATGTCATGTCGTTTTATCAGAGACGTATGGTTTGTCGTTGTAACAGACATGTTGTTGCATCAGGCATGTCGATGTAGTAGACACGTATGTCATGTCGTTGTATGCTATGTCGTTGTAACAGACATGTCGTTGTTCCAGGCATGTCGATGTAGTAGACACGTATGTCATGTCATTGTAACAGTCATGTCAATGTAACAGTCATGACAATGTAACAGGCATTTCGTTGTATAGTCATCTCGTTGTAACAGTCACGTATGTCATGTCGTTTTATCAGATACGTATGACATGTCGTTGTAACATACATGTCTTTGTATCAGTCATGTCGATGTAGTAGACACGTATGTCATGTCATTGTAACAGGCATGTCAATGTAACAGTCATGACAATGTAACATGCATTTCGTTGTAATAGTCATCTCGTTGTAACAGTCACGTATGTCATGTCGTTTTATCAGAGACGTATGGTATGTCGTTGTAACAGACATGTCGTTGCATCAGTCATCTCGATGTAGTAGACACGTATGTCATGTCGTTGTAACAGACACGTATGGTATGTCGTTGTAACAGACATGTCGTTGTATCAGGCATGTCGATGTAGTAGACACCTATGTCATGTCATTGTAACAGTCATGTCAATGTAACAGTCATGACAATGTAACAGGCATTTCGTTGTAATAGTCATCTCGTTGTAACAGTCACGTATGTCATGTCGTTTTATCAGACACGTATGGTATATCGTTGTAACAGACATGTCGTTGTATCAGGCATGTCGATGTAGTAGACACGTATGGCATGTCATTGTAACAGTCATGTCAATATAACAGTCATGTCAATGTAACAGTCATTGCGTTGTAATAGTAATCTCGTTGTAACAGGCACGTATGTCATGTTGTTTTATCAGAGACGTATGGTATGTCGTTGTAACATACATGTCGTTGTAGCAGGCATGTCGATGTAGTAGACACCTATGTCAAGTCATTGTAACAGTCATGTCAATGTAACAGTCATTTCGTTGTAATAGTCATCTCGTTGTAACAGACACGTATGTCATGTCGTTTTATCAGACACGTATGGTATGTCATTGTAACAGACATGTCGTTGTATCAGTCATGTCGATGTAGTAGGCACGTATGTCATGTCATTGTAACAGTCATGTCAATGTAACAGTCATGTCAATGTAACAGTCATTTCGTTGTAATAGTCATCTCGTTGTAACATTCACGTATGTCATGTCGTTTTATCAGACACGTATGGTATGTCGTTGTAACAGACATGTCGTTGTATCAGTCATGTCGAGGTAGTAGACACGTATGTCATATCATTGTAACAGTCATGTCAATGTAACAGTCATGTCAATATAACAGTCATTTCGTTGTAATAGGCATCTCGTTGTAACAGTCACGTATGTCATGTCGTTTTATCAGAGACGTATGGTATGTCGTTGTAACAGAGATGTCGTTGTATCAGTCATGTCGATGTAGTAGACACGTATGTCATGTCATTGTAACAGTCATGTCAATGTAACAGTCATTTCGTTGTAATAGTCGGCTCGTTGTAACAGACACGTTGGTCACCAGTACAATGAGTATTCTGTTATTGGATCATAGGTCACAATCTATTTTTAGTAACTAATCAGGTATTGCATCAGAGATCAAAATCTATTTTTAGTAACTCAACATCCCCATTATAGGGGAACTGAGTAACACCATCTCTTTTTGTGAAAATTTCAGATTTCAATGCTGGAGCAAAAAAGAGATGGTGTTACTCAGTTCCCCTATAATGGGGATGTTGAGTTACTAAAAATAGATTTTGATCTCTGATGCAATACCTGATTAGTTACTAAAAATAGATTGTGACCTATGATCCAATAACAGAATACTCATTGTACTGGTGACCAACGTGTCTGTTACAACGAGCCGACTATTACAACGAAATGACTGTTACATTGACATGACTGTTACAATGACATGACATACGTGTCTACTACATCGACATGACTGATACAACGACATGTCTGTTACAACGACATACCATACGTCTCTGATAAAACGACATGACATACGTGACTGTTACAACGAGATGCCTATTACAACGAAATGACTGTTATATTGACATGACTGTTACATTGACATGCCTGTTACAATGATATGACATACGTGTCTACTACCTCGACATGACTGATACAACGACATGTCTGTTACAACGACATACCATACGTGTCTGATAAAACGACATGACATACGTGACTGTTACAACGAGATGACTATTACAACGAAATGACTGTTACATTGACATGACTGTTACATTGACATGACTGTTACAATGACATGACATACGTGACTACTACATCGACATGACTGATACAACGACATGTCTGTTACAATGACATACCATACGTGTCTGATAAAACGACATGACATACGTGTCTGTTACAACGAGATGACTATTACAACGAAATGACTGTTACATTGACATGACTGTTACAATGACTTGACATAGGTGTCTACTACATCGACATGCCTGCTACAACGACATGTATGTTACAACGACATACCATACGTGTCTGTTACAACGACATGACATACGTGTCTACTACATCGAGATGACTGATGCAACGACATGTCTGTTACAACGACATACCATACGTCTCTGATAAAACGACATGACATACGTGACTGTTACAACGAGATGACTATTACAACGAAATGACTGTTACATTGACATGACTTTTACATTGATATGACTGTTACAATGACATGACATACGTGTCTACTACATCAACATGACTGATACAAAGTCATGTATGTTACAACGACATGTCATACGTATCTGATAAAACGACAATACATACGTGACTGTTGCAACGAGATGACTATTACAACGAAATGCCTGTTACATTGTCATGACTGTTACATTGACATGACTGTTACAATGACATGACATACGTGTCTACTACATCGACATGCCTGGAACAACGACATGTCTGTTACAACGACATAGCATACAACGACATGACATACGTGTCTACTACATCGACATGCCTGATGCAACAACATGTCTGTTACAACGACAAACCATACGTCTCTGATAAAACGACATGACATACGTGACTGTTACAACGAGATGACTATTACAACGAAATGACTGTTACATTGACATGACTGTTACATTGACATGACTGTTACAATGACAAGACATACGTGTCTACTACGTCGACATGACTGATACAACGACATGTCTGTTACAACGACATGCCATACGTGTCTGCTAAAACGACATGCCATACGTGACTGTTACAACGAGATGACTATTACAACGAAATGACTGTTACATTGACAAGACTGTTACATTGACATGACTGTTACAATGACATGACATACGTATCTACTACATCGACATGACTGATACAACGACATGTCTGTTACAACGACATACCATACGTGTCTGATAAAACGACATGCCATCTGTGACTGTTACAACGAGATGACTATTACAACGAAATGACTGTTACATTGACATGACTGTTACATTGACATGACTGTTACAATGACATGACATACGTGTCTACTACATCGACATGCCTGATACAACGACATGTCTGTTACAACGACATACCATACGTGTCTGATAAAACGACATGACATACGTGTCTGTTACAAAGAGATGACTATTACAACGAAATGACTGTTACATTGACATGACTGTTACAATGACATGACATACGTGTCTACTACATCGACATGCCTGATACAACGACATGTCTGCTATAACGACATACCATACGTCTCTGATAAAACAACATGACATACGTGACTGTTACAACGAGATGACTATTACAACGAAATGACTGTTACATTGAAAATGACTGTTACATTGACATGACTGTTACATTGACATGCCATACATGTCTACTACATCGACATGACTGATACAACGACATGTCTGTTACAACGATGTACCATACGTGTCTGATAAAACAACATGACATACGTGACTGTTACAACGAGATGACTATTACAACGAAATGACTGTTACATTGAAAATGACTGTTACATTGACATGACTGTTACATTGACATGCCATACATGTCTACTACATCGACATGACTGATACAACGACATGTCTGTTACAACGATATACCATACGTGTCTGATAAAACGACATGACATACGTGACTGTTACAACGAGATGACTATTACAACGAAATGCCTGTTACATTGTCATGACTGTTACATTGACATGACTGTTACAATGACATGACATACGTGTCTACTACATCAACATGCTTGATACAACGACATGTCTGTTACAACGACATACCATACGTGTCTGCTACAACGACATGACATACGTGTCTACTACATCGACATGACTGATGCAACGCCATGTCTGTTACAACGACATACCCTCCGTCTCTGATAAAACGACATGACATACGTGACTGTTACAACGAGATGACTATTACTACGAAATGACTGTTACATTGACATGACTTTTACATTGATATGACTGTTACAATGACATGACATACGTGTCTACTACATCAACATGACTGACACAACGACATGTCTGTTACAACGACATGCCATCCGTGTCTGATAAAACGACATGACATACGTGACTGTTACAACGAAATGACTATTACAACGAAATGCCTGTTACATTGACATGACTGTTACATTGACATGCCTGTTACAATGACATGACATACGTATCTACTACATCGACATCACTGATACAACGACATGTCTTTTACAACGACATACCATACGTGTCTGATAGAACGACATGACATACGTGACTGTTACAACGAGATGACTATTACAACGAAAAGCCTGTTACATTGACATGACTGTTACATTGACATGACTGTTACAATGACATGATATACGTGTCTACTACATCGACATGACTGATACAACAACATGTCTGTTACAACGACATACCATACGTGTCTGATAAAACGACATGCCATACGTGACTGTTACAACGAGATGCCTATTACAACGAAATGACTGTTACAACGACATACCATACGTCTCTGATAAAACGACATGACACACGTGACTGTTACAACGAGATGACTATTACAACGAAATGACTGTTACATTGACATGACTGTTACAATGACATGACATACGTGTCTACTACCTCGACATGACATACATACGGCGAGAGCTCACCCCGACCATGGCGCCGAGAGGTTGAGAGGTCAACGAGAGGTCACCGGGTATCCCGACATGAAATATCACGGTTAACTCCCCCTCCGCCGCACGCGTTATGCGCGCGGGGCGCCGCCCTATATATCTTCGTTAATTTAGCGCCTAAATGCGGGTCAATCTTTCTCTACTACTAGCTAGCTGTCAGGCACCAACAAAAGCCTCACGATTCACCTGTCTCATTCAGCCTCTAATTCTGTGATCGCCTGTAGCATAGTGGTAAGTGTCTGGCCTGGCACGCCGTAGACCCGTGTTCGAAATCAGATGGAGACTGTTTTTTTTTTAAAATAATTCGGAATTTTTAAAATACGGAGCGCCGAGGTCACGCCGACATAAACCCCCAGTCAACATCCCGACACGAAATGTCACCGTTAACTCCCCCTGCGCCTACAGTACATTAGGCGCCCAGAAGAAACCTCATTATGAGAAACCTGATGTTGTATAATCTACTAACCTATCACTATCGCTCAAGTACACCAAGCGCTCCAAAGTCAGCACACACCAGACATAAACAGCGCACTTCCGGGGTCACCGGGCCTAGAGGTCAACATCCGACCACGAAATGTCACGGTCAACTCCCCCTGTCTAGCGTGTACATTAGGCGCGCCGTGCGCCTACTATATATCTTTGTTAATTTAGCGCCTAAATGATAATCAAATCCTTCCTGATATACTACTGCCGGATCGTGCTATAAACCGGAAGAACGCGGGTTCGAATCACCGTTTGGTCAAGTTGTTGTTTCTTTTCGATATTAAGATAGACATAATAGTAAAAGAAAACAACAAGAAAGGTCTCAGTCTGAATAGCAAGAAAACAGAAGTAATGGTTATATCGAAGAAACAACTATCACCATCATGCAACATAAAAATAAACGAGACAAATCTGAAACAAGTGCAACGTTTCAAATATTTGGGCACAATAATAACATCAGATGGAAGATGCACCACAGAAATAAAAAGCAGAATAGATCAGACCAAAATAGCATTTCAGAAAATGAAAAATATCTTATGCAACAAATCTATGTCAATAAAAATGAGAAAGAGAGTTCATCGGTAATATATAGAACCAATTCTGACCTATGGAAGCGAATCATGGACAGTAGACAAACAAATGAAAAGACGATTAGAGGCCACATAGATGGGATTTCTCAGAAGAATGTTGAAAGTTCCCTGGACAGCTAAAAAGACCAATGAGGAAGTTCTCAAAGAGACCAACACAAAAAGGGAGCTCTTTAAAAACATCAGAAAGAAACAATCAACATTTTTCGGGCACATCATGAGAAGAGGAAAGTTGGAATACTTGGTTACAACTGGCAAAATAAAAGGAAAGAGAGATTGCGGACGACAAAGAGAGAAAATACTGGATAGTTTGTTGTCATGGCATGGAAAACAGTCAACAACAGAACTGATACGATTCACTGTAGATAGAAGATTGTGGAGGGACATGATCGCCTACGTCAACCGGTAAGGCACATGATGATGATGGTTGTTTCTTCGGGGGTGGAGTAAAATCTAAGATCTTAACACCTCGTAGCGACTGCACTTGACACTTGCGGTCTTTATTCTCCAGTTGTGTGCCCTACCACATCCCCAGTCGACTCCAAACATGGGACCATGGCGTAAGGATATTTTGTTAATTATCACTGAATAATAAAGTAGTCAAGTATTCATTCTAGAAACAAATTCCTTAGATTACATATTTGTACAAGGCATATAAGCCAGAGAAGAAGATAGTTTCTTGTAAAAGGGGAAAATGACTGCCACAAAAGAAACACACACACAAAATATGTGAAGTGACAAATACGAGTAGAAACATAGATTAACGAGATCAAAGTATAAATAGTGAAAGAGAGAAGAGAGTGGAAACATATAATAAACGAGAGAAAATAATAGAAACATAACTAGTGACAGAGAGAAAAGAGTGCAAACATATAAAATAAATGAGGGGAAAGTATGGAAAAAAATAGTGATAGAGACGAGAGTGGCAACATAACTAGCGTGTGTGAGAGAGAGAGAGAGAGAGAGAAAGAGAGAGAGAGAGAGATATCGAGAGAGAGAGAAGAGAGTGGAAACATAATAAACGAGAGAAATGGGTAGAAACATAACTAGTGACAGAGAAAAGAGAGTGGAAACATGGAAGGTGACAAAGAGAAGAGATCAATATATAAACAGTGACAGAGAAAAGAGAGTGGAAACATGGAAGGTGACAAAGAGAAGAGATCAATATATAAACAGTGACAGAGAAAAGAGAGTGGAAACATGGAAGGTGACAAAGAGAAGAGATCAATATATAAACAGTGACATAGAAAAGAGAGTGGAAACATGGAAGGTGACAAAGAGAAGAGATCAATATATAAACAGTGACAGAGAAAAGAGAGTGGAAACATGGAAGGTGACAAAGAGAAGAGATCAATATATAAACAGTGACAGAGAAAAGAGAGTGGAAACATGGAAGGTGATAAAGAGAAGTGATCAATATATAAACAGTGACAGAGAAAAGAGAGTGGAAACATGGAAGGTGACAAAGAGAAGAGATCAATATATAAACAGTGACAGAGAAAAGAGAGTGGAAACATGGAAGGTGATAAAGAGAAGAGATCAATATATAAACAGTGACAGAGAAAAGAGAGTGGAAACATGGAAGGTGACAAAGAGAAGAGATCAATATATAAACAGTGGCATAGAAAAGAGAGTGGAAACATGGAAGGTGACAAAGAGAAGAGATCAATATATAAACAGTGACAGAGAAAAGAGAGTGGAAACATGGAAGGTGATAAAGAGAAGAGATCAATATATAAACAGTGACAGAGAAAAGAGAGTGGAAACATGGAAGGTGATAAAGAGAAGAGATCAATATATAAACAGTGACATAGAAAAGAGAGTGGAAACATGGAAGGTGACAAAGAGAAGAGATCAATATATAAACAGTGACAGAGAAAAGAGAGTGGAAACATGGAAGGTGACAAAGAGAAGAGATCAATATATAAACAGTGACAGAGAAAAGAGAGTGGAAACATGGAAGGTGACAAAGAGAAGAGATCAATATATAAACAGTGACAGAGAAAAGAGAGTGGAAACATGGAAGGTGATAAAGAGAAGAGATCAATATATAAACAGTGACATAGAAAAGAGAGTGGAAACATGGAAGGTGACAAAGAGAAGAGATCAATATATAAACAGTGACAGAGAGTAGTGAGTGGAAACATTAAACATGATACAAAGAAGAGAGTAGAATAATCAAGACGGACAGAGAGAAAAGTATGGATAAGAGAAAAAAAAGATTTAAGAGAAAGGAACCAACTTCTGACGGAGAGAAATGATTGAAAACATAAAATTTGACAGAGAGAAAACATGGAAATATAAACTGTGATAGAGTGAAGAAAGAGGACATTTCAAATGATGACAGAGCCAAACGAGCAAAAACATAGCAAGTAACAGAATATGGAGAGTGAAGTCATAAAAAGTGAGAGTATAGAGAGTGAAGTCATAAAAAGTGAGACTATAGAGAGTGAAGTCATACAAAGTGAGAGTATAGAGAGTGAAGTCATAAAAAGTGACAGAGTATAGAGAGTGAAGTCATAAAAAGTGACAGAGTATAGAGAGTGAAGTCATAAAAAGTGACAGAGTATAGAGAGTGAAGTCATAAAAAGTGACAGTGTATAGAGAGTGAAGTCATAAAAAGTAACAGAGTATAGAGAGTGAAGTCATAAAAAGTGACAGAGTATAGAGAGTGAAGTCATAAAAAGTGACAGAGTATACAGGGTGAAGTCATAAAAAGTGACAGAGTATAGAGAGTGAAGTGAAAAATAGTGACTGGTGGAAGAAAGTGAAATCACAAAAAGTGACAAAGTGAAGAGCATAGAAAAATAAAAAAAATGCTATAATGAATAGCATTGAACATCAATAGTGATAGAGAGAAGAGAGTAGAATCATAAATATCCATAGAGTGAAATGTGTGAATTCATAAAAGTGACAGAGATAAAATGTAGTGGAGTAATAAATATTGATTGAGAGAAAATATAGTGGAATAATAAATATTGATTGAGAGAAAAGGCAGTTGAATAATAAATATTGATTGAGAGAAAAGGCAGTGGAACAATAAATATTGATTGACAGGAAAGGCAGTGGAACGATAAATATTGATTGAGAGGAAAGGCAGTGGAACAATAAATATTGATTGAGAGGAAAGGCAGTTGAATAATAAATATTGATTGAGAGAAAAGGCAGTTGAATAATAAATATTGATTGAGAGGAAAGGCAGTGGAACAATAAATATTGATTGAGAGGAAAGGCAGTTGAATAATAAATATTGATTGAGAGGAAAGGCAGTGGAACAATAAATATTGATTGAGAGGAAAGGCAGTTGAATAATAAATATTGATTGAGAGAAAAGGCAGTTGAATAATAAATATTGATTGAGAGAAAAGGCAGTAGAATAATATATATTGATTGAGAGAAAAGGCAGTGGAATAATAAATATTGATTGAGAGAAAAGGCAGTGGGATAATAAATATTGATTGAGAGAAAAGGCATTTGAATAATAAATATTGATTGAGAGGAAAGGCAGTGGGATAATAAATATTGATTGAGAGAAAAGGCAGTTGAATAATAAATATTGATTGAGAGAAAAGGCAGTTGAATAATAAATATTGATAACATGAACAGCGTGGAGTAGTACATTATGACGGACTAAAGAGAGTGGTACATACAAATGGACAGAGGGAAGAAAGTGGCATATAACAAGTGATAGAGGGAACAGTGTATAATGATAAACTAAAGAGATTAGGAATATAAATAAAGAAGAAATTGGAACAGTGAGTGACAAAGTGAAGAGAATCGAGACTTAAAGTGACAGAGAGATGAGAGCAGAATCACAGGCTGAGCAAAAAGTGTGGAATCATAAACAGCGATAGAGAGGAGAGCGTGATTATGTATACAGTGACGGAGCTAAATATGGAACCATAATACATTATAGCGAAAAGGGAAGGATATTTAAACATAAAGTATTAAAGAGTGTGGAGTCATAAGGTAAGATAAGGTAAAGTACGAGAGTTTCCACCCATATGCGTTCAGCCGCCTATCCAGAAATGTTCGGAGATTTCTGGATAGTGTCGCTTCAAGCATCGAAACTCACGATGCGAGGCAACATTCCTCACCTTCCCAGGGTAATATCCTGGTACCCATTTCTGCCAACGACCGTGGGTTGTTTTTTTTTTCCAACCACGAGTACAACTCACACTGCTCCCAGCGGGAATCGAACAAGGGTTGTCCGAACATCAGTAGTCGGGTGGTTTTCCCAACTAGGCTACCGAGGCCACCAAAGTTGAGTTATAAATAGTGACATAGTGAGAAGCACAGAAAAATAGATAAAGAGAAAGAGAAGAGAAAGTAAAAAAGTAAAAGTAAAGTACCCCCGTCACGCCAAGTGGCGTATAGGGAATATGGTGTTATTGACCATAAATTTTACAGACCTTCAGCTCATGATTTTTGGGGTAAAGTGGTCGGTATTACGCCTGTGCAGCTTTACTTTCCCAGAAAAAAATCCGGTACCCATTAAAGGCTGGGTGAACCTGGAAGCCGTCGGTTAGGATCGAACCCTACCTCTTGTCCTTTGTAGTCCAGTTCACTAACCACTGAGCTATCGCGGCTCCAAAAATAGATAGTGAGAGAGAGAGAGAGAGAAGAGAGCGAAATAATAAATGGTGATAGAGAGATGAGAGTGGAGTCATATATAGGGACATAGTGAGAGCTTCCGGGAAGATGGCGACCAAGGTCGCAGGCCCGTTAAGAGAGGACCCTCACTAAAACAGTTTCCGTTGTTGTGACAGGTTTGATGTGAATGTTGTTCGATTTATTCGAGTAAATGGAAGTTGTAAGTGATCGTGGGCACTCTCTGTTTGGTGATGTCATGTGAAATAGCCGCCCATGCAACCAACTTGGCTCACACTGCAGTTCGATCTTGTTAACTCCAGTACCGGAAATGGCTGCATGTCGCCATGTTTTTGTAGAGACTAACGAGATCCCGGTCGGGTCGGGTAATTTTACCTGCTACTGTATACAGTAAACAGTACAACTTGCGGCTGCCTTGCAGGTAAGCTCGGGAGAGTAAAAGGCTAAGGGAGGTTACCCCGAACTAAAAGAACCCCACTGGCTTGTAGGTTAGACTTTTTAGTCAAAGGCTAGCGGAGCTAACCGTACACAAACCGACGAAAGGCAACAGAAAACCACCGTTGTAACTTCTTTGTACAATCATGAATCACCACAACAATAGATCACTGGAGTCTGTAGAAATGTGATTTTACAGAAGAATGTTGAGAATACCATGGACAACTAAGAAGAGTAATGAAAATGTTCTGAAAGAGGTCAAAGCAAAAAGAGAGCTAATTTTCAATATTAGGAAGAAATAATCATCATTTTTTTGGCCATGTAATGAGAAGGGAACAGCTGGAATATATTGTAACAACTGGAAAAATTGAGGGACGAAGAGATAGAGGGAAGCAAAGAGAAAAAATACCAGACAGCTTAAGAGAATGGCTTGGCAAAAGGTCAACAACAGAAATGATAAATAACTGTCGAGATCGGAAGTTGTGGAGAAACATGATCACCTACGCCAGCAGGCCTGGTACGTGATGATGATGATGATGATATTTACAATAAGAAAGAGAGGAGGGTGTAGACATATATATCTATTGTATGAAGGAAACGACGACAGAAACACATAAAAAATAATATGAAGACACTGGAGAAGTGGAATCTTCATTTCATAAAATGAGTTCTGTACTTGTCGAGTTCCTAACCAAGAGAATGCGGGCTCCATTCACGGTAGAGTCAACATATTTTCTTCTGTCTGGGGTGAGATAAAAGCTTGCACAGCTCATGGCAATTCACTGGATATAAGGCTTATTTTTTCATGACCTCTCCCTTTTCGGCAGACCCAAGAAATGGGATAATGACGTAACGATAGTTGGTATTTAAATAACATGAATTGTTAAAATAAAAACCTGCATTTTGAGAGATATACAAGTTTAATTGCGACGATAAACATAATGATAGTGTTGATAATCATTATTAAGAAGAAGAAACTGATGATGGGGCGCTTACAGACTGTTGTTCGATGTACACTGATGGTGGGGCGCTTACAGACTGTTGTTCGATGTACACTGATGATGGGGCGCTTACAGACTGTTGTTCGATGTACACTGATGGTGGGGCGCTTACAGACTGTTGTTCGATGTACACTGATGATGGGGCGCTTACAGACTGTTGTTCGATGTACACTGATGGTGGGGCGCTTACAGACTGTTGTTCGATGTACACTGATGATGGGGCGCTTACAGACTGTTGTTCGATGTACACTGATGGTGGGGCGCTTACAGACTGTTGTTCGATGTACACTGATGATGGTGCGCTTACAGACTGTTGTTCGATGTACACTGATGGTGGGGCGCTTACAGACTGTTGTTCGATGTACACTGATGATGGGGCGCTTACAGACTGTTGTTCGATGTACACTGATGATGGTGCGCTTACAGACTGTTGTTCGATGTACACTGATGATGGTGCGCTTACAGACTGTTGTTCGATGTACACTGATGGTGGGGCGCTTACAGACTGTTGTTCGATGTACACTGATGATCGGGCGCTTACAGACTGTTGTTCGATGTACACTGATGATGGGGCGCTTACAGACTGTTGTTCGATGTACACTGATGACGGGGCGCTTACAGACTGTTGTTCGATGTACACTGATGATGGGGCGCTTACAGACTGTTGTTCGATGTACACTGATGATGGGGCGCTTACAGACTGTTGGTCGATGTACACTGATGATAATCCGACGAATAACTGTCTTTTATATGTTCTGATTTGGAGACAGCAACTATGTGCTATCATTATCAAGCGCTATACTTTAAAAAAAATATGACGATCAGCATTTTCAGGAGGACGTGAACTTCCGGTCAGTATGGCAGATAGGCGGCAGGTATCGTTAAAGGCTGTTTCTGAAACAAAGTGTTCCTTGTTGTAGTTTCCTCATATTCCAAGCCCGGCTTGCTGCCGGAGCTACTGAGTTAAGTGCTCTGTGCACACCGTCAGCTGTGCGTTTCATCCGTTTTGATCGTGTTTCGATATTCCGATTGCTTACTATGAATGATCATATCGTATAACGGGGAACAGATGACTGTGTTCACTTTGTGTGCTGTTTCGCTTTTTGTCTTTTGGAGTGTGCTGAGACTGCTATGATGGAGACTGCAGCTACCTTTCTTTGTATGGGAGATGAGATATTAATTCGGATGATTCTACTGACATGGGCGCTTGAACAACTATGGATTTTAATTCGTTTGCAGTGATACCGGGCCCTCTATAACCATAACCATTCCATAATCATAACTTTGCTTTTGGACGGAAGACGGCACATATAAGAGGAAATCATAGTTCTCAACAATTGACGTGTTGCTGCCAGTTCTTATAAGCTTGTTTGTTTCTTATTTCCATGTTTGAGCCTTCCCTGGTATTTTTCTGCGAGGTATATCTTTTTGGTGTATCATATATGAGCTGCTAATGAAAAAAAAATCACTGACTGGAAAGAAGTGATACCTGAGCGTTGTATTCTACAAACATATGAATCCCTATACCTGGGCTCCTAGTCTCGTGCCGTGGCCCCTCATTATCGATCCTCGCGCCCCCCCCCTCCCCAAGTATGTACTTTCTACCAGTGGCTCCCTTGAAATTTCCTGTCACCCTTCCCTGGGTCCATATGGCCCCCCGGGTGAGAGGCACTGGTCTGGGGATACGACGTCCGCTTTAGGACAGGTAGGTCTAGGTTTTATAGGCCCGTTACTCAGTGGTTTCTTTATGGCTTTACCCTCTCCTGATCTCTTTAGTAGTAAGATTCGATGTCTAGTACTGTTGGATAACAGACAATAAACATGAGGTCCCGTGGTCACTATCTATCTATCTATCTATCTATCTATCTATCTATCTATTTATCTATCTATCTATCTATCTATCTATCTATCTATCTATCTATCTATCTATCTATCTATCTATCTATCTATCTATCTATCTATCTATCTATCTATCTATCTATCTATCTATCTATCTATCTATCTATCTATCTATCTATCTATCTATCTATCTATCTATCTATCTATCTATATATCTATCAATCAATCTATCTATCTATCTATCTATCTATCTATCTATCTATCTATCTATCTATCTATCTATCTATCTATCTATCTATCTATCTATCTATCTATCTATCTATCTATCTATCTATCTATCTATCTATCTATCTATCTATCTATCTATCTATCTATCTATCTATCTATCTATCTATCTATCTATCTATCTATCTATCTATCTATCTATCTATCTATCTATCTATCTATCTATCTATCTATCTATCTATCTATCTATCTATCTATCTATCTATCTATCTATCTATCTATCTATCTATCTATCTATCTATCTATCTATCTATCTATCTATCTATCTATCTATCTATCTATCTATCTATCTATCTATCTATCTATCTATCTATCTATCTATCTATCTATCTATCTAACTATCTATCTGTCTATCTGTCTATCTGTCTATCTGTCTATCTATCTATCTATCTATCTATCTATCTATCTATCTATCTATCTATCTATCTATCTATCTATCTATCTATCTATCTATCTATCTATCTATCTATCTATCTATCTATCTATCTATCTATCTATCTATCTATCTATCTATCTATCTATCTATCTATCTATCTATCTATCTATCTATCTATCTATCTATCTATCTATCTATCTATCTATCTATCTATCTATTGTCCTTTCGAGCCGAAGACGGCACATAGGGCAGAACCACGATCTCAAAAACAGAAACCTTGCGTGCCAAAGGGCACATGTTTTAGAGATCACTGCTTCTGTTTCCATAACAATACTTTTTACAATGACAACTTGTCAAGCCATCGATCAACCTCCTTAGTCGCCTCTTACGACATGCCTCGAAGGCCACAGTGTCATTATTCTTTACTCATGATGAAGCCCCGGTAACACAGGGCATCGTGGTCACTCCCGTATGTTAAATAACCATAGGGTGTTACACATTTAAAAGAATAGGCCATAAATATGGCCGCTGCCCGGAACAAAATTGTCAACAAAATCTACTCATACCCTCTAAACTGGGTATCAGACCATCTAATCTGGGTATCAGACCATATAATCTGGGTATCAGACAATATAATCTGGGTATCAGACCCTCTAATCTGGGTATCAGACCCTCTAATCTGGGTATCAGACCCTCGAATCTGGTTAGCAGACACGATAATCTTGGTATAAGACCCTCTAATCCGTGTATCAAACCCACTAATCTGGGAATCAGACCCTCTAATCCGTGTATCAAACCCTATAAACTGGGTATCAGACGCTCTAATCTGTGTATCAGACCCCATAATCTGGGTATCAGACCCTCTAATCTGTGTATCAGACCCTCTAATCCGTGTATCAAACCCACTAATCTGGGAATCAGACCCTCTAATCCGTGTACCAGACCCTCTAATCCGTGTATCAGACCCACTAATCCGTGTATCAGACCTTCTAATCTGGTTATCAGACCCTCTAATCCGTGTATCAGACCCTCTAATCCGTGTATCAGACCCTTTAATCCGTGTATCAGACCCTCTAATCCGTGTATCAGACCCTCTAATCCGTGTATCAGACCCTCTAATCCGTGTATCAGACCCTCTAATCCGTGTATCAGACCCTCTAATCCGTGTATCAGACCCTCTAATCTGGTTATCAGACCCTCTAATCCGTGTATCAGACCCTCTAATCCGTGTATCAGACCCTCTAATCCGTGTATCAGACCCTCTAATCCGTGTATAAGACCCTCTAATCTGGTTATCAGACCCTCTAATCCGTGTATCAGACCCTCTAATCTGGTTATCAGACCCTCTAATCCGTGTATCAGACCCTCTAATCTGTGTATCAGACCCTCTAATCTGGGTATCAGACCCTCTAATCCGTGTATCAGACCCACTAATCTGGGAATCAGACCCTCTAATCCGTGTATCAAACCATATAAACTGGGTATTAGACCCTCTAATCCGTGTATCAGACCCACTAATCTGGGAATCAGACCCTCTAATCCGTGTATCAAACCCTATAAACTGGGAATCAGACCCTCTAATCCGTGTATCAAACCCTATAAACTGGGAATCAGACCCTCTAATCCGTGTATCAAACCCACTAATCTGGGAATCAGACTCTCTAATCCGTGTATCAAACCCTATAAACTGGTATCAGACCCTCTAATCCGTGTATCAGATCCACTAATCTGGGAATCAGACCCTCTAATCCGTGTATCAAACCCTATAAACTGGGAATCAGACCCTCTAATCCGTGTATCAAACCCTATAAACTGTGAATCAGACCCTCTAATCCGTGTATCAAACCCTATAAACTGGGTATCAGACCCTTTAATCCGTGTATCAAACCCTATAAACTGGGAATCAGACCCTCTAATCCGTGTATCAGACCCACTAATCTGGGTATCAGACCCTCTAATCCGTGTATCAGACCACTAATCTGGGAATCAGACCCTCTAATCCGTGTATTAAACCCTATAAACTGGGTATCAGACCCTCTAATCCGTGTATCAGACCCACTAATCTGGGAATCAGACCCTCTAATCCGTGTATCAAACCCTATAAACTGGGTATCAGACCCTCTAATCCGCGTATCAAACCCTATAAACTGGGTATCAGACCCTCTAATCCGTTTATCAGACCCAATAATCTGGGTATCAGACCCTCTAATCCGTGTATCAAACCCTCTAATCCGTGTTTCAGACCCTCTAATCCGTGTATCAAACTCTATAAACTGGATATCCGACCCTCTAATCCGTGTATCAGACCCACTAATCTGGGTATCCGACCCTCTAATCCGTGAATCAGACCCTCTAATCTGGTTATCAGACCCTCTAATCTGGTTATCAGACCCTCTAATCTGGTTATCAGACCCTTTAATCTGGATATCCGACCCTCTAATCCGTGTATCAGACCCTCTAATCCGTGTATCAGACCCTCTAATCCGTGTATCAGACCCTCTAATCCGTGTATCAGACCCTCTAATCTGGTTATCAGACCCTCTAATCCGTGTATCAGACCCTCTAATCCGTGTATCAGACCCTCTAATCTGGTTATCAGACCCTCTAATCCGTGTATCAGACCCTCTAATCCGTGTTTCAGACCCTCTAATCCGTGTATCAGATCCTCTAATCTGGGTATCCGACCCTCTAATCCGTGTATCGGACCCACTAATCCGTGTATCAGACCCTCTAATCCGTGTATCAGACCCCCTAATCTGGTTATCAGACCCTCTAATCCGTGTATCAGACCCTCTAATCCGTGTATCAGACCCTCTAATCCGTGTATCAGACCCTCTAATCTGGTTATCTGACCCTCTAATCCGTGTATCATACCCTCTAATCCGTGTATCAGATCCTATAATCCGTGTATCAGACCCTCTAATCTGGGTATCAGACCCTCTAATCCGTGTATCAGACCCTCTAATCCGTGTAGCAGACCCTCTAATCCGTGTATCAGACCCTCTAATCCGTGTATCAGACCCTCTAATCCGTGTATCAGACCCTCTAATCCGTGTATCAGACCCTCTAATCCGTGTATCAGACCCTTTAATCCGTGTATCAGACCCTCTAATCCGTGTATCAGACCCTCTAATCCGTGTATCAGACCCTCTAATCCGTGTATCAGACCCTCTAATCCGTGTATCAGACCCTCTAATCCGTGTATCAGACCCTCTAATCTGGTTATCAGACCCTCTAATCCGTGTATCAGACCCTCTAAACCGTGTTTCAGACCCTCTAATCCGTGTATCAGACCCTCTAATCTGGGTATCCGACCCTCTAATCCGTGTATCGGACCCTCTAATCCGTTATCAGACCCTCTAATCCGTGTATCAGACCCCCTAATCTGGTTATCAGACCCTCTAATCCGTGTATCAGACCCTCTAATCCGTGTATCAGACCCTCTAATCCGTGTATCAGACCCTCTAATCTGGTTATCTGACCCTCTAATCCGTGTATCGGACCCTCTAATCCGTGTATCAGATCCTCTAATCCGTGTATCAGACCCTCTAATCTGGGTATCAGACCCTCTAATCCGTGTATCAGACCCTCTAATCCGTGTATCTGACCCTCTAATCCGTGTACCAGACCCTCTAATCCGTGTATCAGACCCACTAATCCGTGTATCAGACCTTCTAATCTGGTTATCAGACCCTCTAATCCGTGTATCAGACCCTCTAATCCGTGTATCAGACCCTTTAATCCGTGTATCAGACCCTCTAATCCGTGTATCAGACCCTCTAATCCGTGTATCAGACCCTCTAATCCGTGTATCAGACCCTCTAATCCGTGTATCAGACCCTCTAATCTGTGTATCAGACCCTCTAATCTGGTTATCAGACCCTCTAATCCGTGTATCAGACCCTCTAATCCGTGTATCAGACCCTCTAATCCGTGTATCAGACCCTCTAATCCGTGTATAAGACCCTCTAATCCGTGTATCAGACCCTCTAATCCGTGTATCAGACCCTCTAATCTGGTTATAAGACCCTCTAATCCGTGTATCAGACCCTCTAATCCGTGTATCAGACCCTTTAATCCGTGTATCAGACCTTC
The DNA here is from genome assembly GCA_032433765.1 of Megaustenia siamemsis. NCBI lineage: Eukaryota > Metazoa > Mollusca > Gastropoda > Stylommatophora > Ariophantidae > Megaustenia > Megaustenia siamemsis. The sequence goes on along the minus strand of JAVIAB010000159.1, from coordinate 34,567,379 downwards.
TAATCCGTGTATCAGACCCTCTAATCCGTGTATCAGACCCTCTAATCCGTGTATCAGACCCTCTAATCCGTGTATCAGACCCTCTAATCCGTGTATCAGACCCTCTAATCCGTGTATCAGACCCTCTAATCTGGTTATCATACCGTAACACGGATTTGGGCACGTGGGCCAGGTCCTTGAATTTTCTCGTGATTATCGAGGAGGATATGGAGACAGCCTTGGATTTATCCAGTGTGCCGTTACTATGACAACAAGAGCAAACAAACAACATAATAATGTTGTTGTCGATGACGCAATGACATCGCTCGTGTTCCCAGTTAAACTATCCGTCAATAAAGCTTTCGCGCCTTGCTCGGAACGAATCCCCGCCAACGCCCTTGCGCTGTAGATACATTTTCCTTCTAGTGGCTTCTAGAAGTTTCAAGTACTTTCTATGTCGTAGATTGAAAAATATTTTCTCGTTAGCAATCAAACCAAAGACAATTTAGCGATGAATTGTATCTTCTTCCTCTTCTATCCTTCCTCTGTTGCCGTTTGCGTCGAGGAAGGATAGAATTGTATGGAAAACAAATATTGGTAGTGTTTGTCTCCACGACAAAATAAAACAACGAATACATGATATCAAACTTTGGCGCAGTTGTGTAGGGTTAAAAGTGAATAATTAACGCAAAATAGGGTGTGTCTAGTTTATGAAATATAATAAAAACGGCAGGACCATGTTTTCAATTTTGTACACACGTGACTGTGAAAGTGCCTTTCTAATTTCTTATATTTTGGACTTAACCTGGCCTTTTGGAGTTGTATAATTCGGACATTTCACAGAATATGTATAATTAAAATTCATCACAAAAAGCGATCTGCCGATTTGTCAATAAAGAAACGTTACAACGATCCAACATGGCGTAGGACATTGTTGTCAGGAGGTGAATGGGGGGACCGAGGAGAAATCCAGAGTGTCTGCTATGGATAGAATGAGGGTGTGGTCACTCTTGAATTGGTATGTATGTATGTATATGTGTATGTATGTATGTATGTATGTATGTATGTATGTATGTATGTATGTATGTATGTATGTATGTATGTATGTATGTATGTATGTATGTATGTATGTAAGTATGTGTGTATGTGTGTGTATGTGTATGCGTGTGTGTATGTGTGTGTGTATGCGTGTGTGTATGTGTGTGTGTGTGTATGTATGTATGTTTGTATGTTTGTATATATGAATGTATGTATGTATGTATGTATGTGTGTATGTATGTATGTATGTATGTATGTATGTATGTATGTATGTATGTATGTATGTATGTATGTAGATGGGTACGTATTCATGTATTTATGCATGTGTGAACGTATTCATGTTTGTTACACTACCATGCATATAAGAGATATTCTTGTTTCTATACCAGTACATATAAATTTCAGAATATTTATACGTTTTTTTTTTTTGCAAGCATGTATGCATGAATTTATTTATATACATATGCATGTTATTTATTTAACTTTATGTATGTATATATGTGTGTGGCCCTTTTCGTCTTGTCAGACGGTCTAGTGGAGGCTATTGCGTATTTTTTTTAGGTTTTGTTTTTGCCGAACAGCTTCTCTCGTAGCTAATTCTACCAATGTTTGACAAACACACGCGGTCACATAATGAACAGGTCAGGCTCGCTGGTCCACAGGGTTTACCATCCTTTTTCATGAGTCTCTTCTCTTCTAAGTCCTGTCTTAGAACAGTCTCAAATGTTGTTATACCGTTCCTTATACGTGCTCTCCATGATGTGCGATCACTTGCCAGATGTTGCCAGTCGTTTTCACAGATGGAGAAGTCTTTCAGAGATGATTTGCAGATATCTCTATATCGTAGTTTAGGTCTGCCGATTTGTCGTTTTCCGCGTTTTAGCTCGCCATATAGTATTTGCCTAGGAATGCGTTTTTCTTCCATCCGTTGGACATGCCCCAGCCATCTTAGCCTTCGACTTCTGAGCATCGACATGATTGTTAGGGTCTTAGCACGTTGCAGGACAGTTAAGTTGGTTATTTTGTCCTGCCATTTGATGTGCATTATTTTGCGGAGACATCGCATGTGGAAGACATTTAGTCTTTTTTCCTGGTTTGAGTATGTTGTCCAGGTTTCGGATCCATATAGTAGTGTGCTAAGCACACAAGTTTGATATATTAAGAGTTTAGTCTTTTGAGTTAGTTTCGTGTTGTTCCATGCCCTTTTTGTGAGTTTGCCGAAGGTCGTAGCTGCCTTACCAATTCGACAGTTTATTTCTTCATCAAGAGAGATGGTTTGCGTAACTGTGGATCCAAGATATGTAAATTTCTGTACTGATTCTAGTGGGCAGTCTTTTAGAGTAATAGATATAGGTTTGAAGTCACCTTGATTTAGTATTACTGTCTTCTGAACATTAATTGACAGTGAAAAAAGGTCGCATGCTTTATCCAGGTTGTTGATCAGCGACTGTAGGGTGGCCTCACTATGAGCGACTAGGGCTGCATCGTCAGCAAATAAAAATTCTTTAAGTAGGGCAACATTTGTTTTGGTTTTTGCTCTTAGTCGTGCTAGGTTGAACAGTGAGCCATCTGGTCTAGTGCGAATGTAAATATCTCCTGAGCTGTTTTCGAAGGCGTAATTTAGGAGGGCAGCAAAAAATATACCAAAAAGGGTGGGGGCGAGGACACATCCCTGTTTCACTCCTTTGTTGACTTTGAAATTCTCTGATGGACTCCCATCAAAATGGACTTTGCCATTCATGTCTTCATGGAAGGAAATTATCAGCCTAAGTAATTATAACATATAACATATATAACATATATACAAGCTTTTTCTTATGTATGTATGTAGGTATATACTTACATATATATGTAAACATGCACATGTGTATATGTGGTTGATAGTAAGTGCGTGTAAATATTAACACATATGTGCGTGTGCAATTAATGTGTGCGTGTATGTAAGCATGTACATGTATTAGTTTGCCTGTTTGAATTATATATATATAATTATAACATATATATACATACCACTGGAGTCTGTAGAAATGTGGTTTTAAAGAAGATTGTTCAGAATACCATGGACAGCTAAGAAGAGTAATGTAAATGTTCTGAAAGAGGTCAAAGTAAAAAAGATAGCTAATTCCCAATATTTGGAAGAAACAATCATCATTTTTTGTTCATGTAATGAGAAGAGAACAGCTGGAATATATTGTAACAACTTGGAAAATTGAGGGACGAAGAGATAGAGGGAAGCAAAGACAAAAAGTACCAGACAGTTTAAGAGAAAGGCTTGGCAGAAGGTCAAAATCAGAATATATATGATAAATATGTTGTAGAGAGACATGATCACCTACGCCAGCAGGCTCGATACTTGAAGATGATGATAATGATGATATATATTTACAACTAAAAATACCACAAGGACCAGTGGCGTGAAGGCCATTGGGTATTTGGTGAAAAATAAAGAGTTCTTAACAAAAACTGTATCCATTTTGAAATTATGAACATTCTTTCTCTTATAGCCCTTATATATTTAAATGCCCTTTTATATTATATTTAATGTTTACTAAAATAATTTTTTTGTAAACCCGGTGGGTGGCTATTATTTTGAGTATAGATATAGAGAGATGGCGACTGTCAGTTATATCTTACAACAAAATTTGACTTAAGTATACATGTCCTAATGATCACAAATTAATTAGCACTAATTTTAACCCTTGCTAGAATTAAAGAAGAGTCCACACAATTCTCCTCATGTATAACTGTCTCGTGGGTATAATTGCCATCTTTATTTATATTCATTTTGGCATAAAATAAATACGGCGATAATTTTTAAGTTGGTGTAAGGGACATAATCCAAGAAAGTACTGTTATTTGATTAGCCATTGTGTTGCCTCCCTGAAAAAAAAATGCATGTATAGTTTAAATGTGATAGATATATTTGTCTTTATTTCAATTTATTTCTCTATTCTTATATATTTATGCATTTAACAAGTACGATTTTAGGGGCTCCAGAGAAATGTTTTCTCATAGTTGCCTATTTATGAGGGAGTATGTTTTTTTTTCCCCCATCGATACCACAGATGCACATAAGAAGTAAAAAGCAGAACGTCTCAGGCTAAAATAGCATTTCAGAAAATGAAAACCGTCTTATGCAACAAGTCTATGTCAACAGAAGTGAGAAAGAGAGCTCATCTGTGCATAAGAGAGCCAATTCTGCCCTATGGAAACGAATCATGGACAGTGGATAAAGAAATACAGAGACGGGATTTCACAGAAGAAGGTTAAAAGTTATGTGGACAGCTAAAAAGACCAATGAGGAAATTCTGAAAGAGGCCAACACGGAAAGGGAGCTCCTAAAAAACATTAAAAAGAAATAATCAACATTTCTCGGGCACATCATGAGAAGAAGAAAGTTGGAATACTTGGTTACAACAGGCAAAATACAGGGAAAGAGAGATCGCGGACAAAAAGGAGAGAAGATACAGGATAGCTTGGTGTCATGCGGTGGGAAACAGTTAAGAACAGAATTGATACGATGTACTATGGATAGAAGATTGTGGTAGGACATGATCACCTACGTCAACCGGCGTGACACATAATGATGATGATGATGGAGATACAATTTAAAACCACAAGAAGATTCTCAAAAAACTTTAGAACTAAAACTGAGATCTTCAAAGTTGCAGAAAATCTGGCAATCCGGCATAAACCAAACGTCCACAAGAAATTGGAGATAATGGACGATGCACTGTCAGTGCAGCACTAAACAAACGCCAGGAACAACCAGCTAGATAACATGAGAACAACCCTAGAGCAATTATGCAACAACTTCCAGTGCGTGCACATTTAGTAGATATCAATACATTGCAATTTTCTAGGTGCTTATATATATATATATATATATATATATATATATATATATATATATATATATATATATATATATATATTTATGCCATATGCCAAAAAGTCCTTAAATGTTATGTAGAGCCAGACTCTATGGATATGAATCATGGACAATAAGACAACAGACAAGAAAATCACTGGAGTCTGTAGAAATGTAGTTTTACTGAAGAATGTTGAGAATACTAAGAACAGCTAAGAAGAGAAACGAAAACATTCTGAAAGGGGCCAAATCAAAAAGTGAGCTAATATCCAATATTAGAATAAATCCAATAACTGGAAAAATTGATGTACGAAGAGATAGAGGGAAGGAAAGAGAAAATATACCAGACAGTTCAAGAGAATGGCTTGGCAGTAGGTCAACAACAGAAATGATAAATAACTGACTGGATCGAAAGATGTGGATATAGATGATCATAGACGCCAATAGGCATGGTACTTGATGATAATGATGATGATGCAAGAGAGCGAATGCGCAGAAAACCTAACCAAGGAGAGAAGTAGATTAAAACAAGAGAACCAGTTGGTTAGCTACGTAGAAGCTAAATTCATCATCAAAGGCCAGTATCATGTAACATAGAAAAAGTGCACCTAAAGTATAAATAGGATACCTCCAAATATCAAGTAGGGAGCAGGTCATTATACTTCGTCTACGCTTAACAGAATGAGAAACCACATGTTCACCAAACTCAAAATAGGAACTACCAGTCTCTATACCCTAGGTGATATGACAAACAAAACACATCCTACAGGATTACCCCCCAGTACAAAGATCTGATGAGATCATGGAGTGGCCCATGCCCACCACCATGGACAAGAAATTCTAAGATGCATCATTGAAGCAGACAAAACCCTTCCTACAGGATTACCCCCAGTACAAAGATCTGACGAGATCATGGAGTGGCCCATGCCCACCACCATGGACAAGAAATTCTAAGATGCATCATTGAAGCAGACAAAACCCTTCCTACAGGATTACCCCCAGTACAAAGATCTGACGAGATCATGGAGTGGCCCACGCCCACCACCATGGACAAGAAATTCTAAGATACATCATTGAAGCAGACAAAACCCTTCCTACAGGATTACCCCCAGTACAAAGATCTGACGAGATCATGGAGTGGCCCATGCCCACCACCATGGACAAGAAATTCTAAGATGCATCATTGAAGCAGACAAAACCCTTCCTACAGGATTACCCCCAGTACAAAGATCTGACGAGATCATGGAGTGGCCCATGCCCACCACCATGGACAAGAAATTCTAAGATGCATCATTGAAGCAGACAAAACCCTTCCTACAGGATTACCCCCAGTATAAAGATCTGACGAGATCATGGAGTGGCCCATGCCCACCACCATGGACAAGAAATTCTAAGATGCATCATTGAAGCAGACAAAACCCTTCCTACAGGATTACCCCCAGTACAAAGATCTGACGAGATCATGGAGTGGCCCATGCCCACCACCATGGACAAGAAATTCTAAGATGCATCATTGAAGCAGACAAAACCCTTCCTACAGGGCTACCCCCAGTACAAAGATCTGACGAGATCATGGAGTGGCCCACGCCCACCACCATGGACAAGAAATTCTAAGATGCATCATTGAAGCAGACAAAACCCTTCTTAAGAGAGTCCGAACATCTAGTCTGAGTGTGTCATGATCGCAGAATAAGAAGAGATTGAAAACTACTTTTTCGTCTCTAAAGAAACCAAATAGTCGACAAACCATTAACAACAGACATCAAACAACTCAATGGGTGCTCACATTCCATCTTTTAAATATCCCCCCCCCTCCCCAACATGTAGCAACTCCAGTTCTGTGTTGATATACCAAACATCTCGCGCTCGGGACATATCTCGTTTGTTTGATATCACGCTTTTAGTGCGATGTATCCTCAGACAGTTCAAGACTATAGAGTATAGAGACAATTGAAGTAATTATGTGTACTGGAAGAACGCACACAATTGTCATGGAAAAGTTTCCACTCATAGAAATTATTCTTATTTAAAATAAACCTATATTTCTAGTTATTAATCCGTTTCAATTCTAAATTTGTAATGTGTATGTATATCATTAAATTTTAGAAGCAGTGATCTCTACAACATGTGCCATTTTGGCACGCAAATATTCTGTTTTTGAGATTGTGGTTCTGCCCTATGTGTCGTCTTCGGCTCGAAAGGACAATAGATAGATAGATGTATATCATACACATAAAATGCATTGCCTACTAGCGTAGGTGATCTCTGGACAAACTCTCTACAGTTTTCAGTTAATCATTTTGTTATTGATTTATTCTCAAATAATTTTCTTATGTTATATATCCTATATATCTTTTCTTCATGATTTCCGGTGTCTCGTATTCCCCATTTCCCCGTTGTCATAATGTATGAAATTATATACCCGTTCACTTCTCGAAATGCCAAAGTATGATGATCGTTTCCTTATGTTTACAAGTTTCTTATTTTATTTTGCTCTGTCATCTTTCGTAACTTTACGAATGCACATAATAATAGTTACCCACCGGATTCTTAACAGAAAGATAGTATATTTCAAATGTTTACTGCAACAGAGATGGCAATAATTTTGTTGCTAGTGTAAGGGACATAATTCAAGAAAGTACGGTTATCTAATAAACCTTTGTGTTGCCTCCCTGTAATAATAAATCGTGTAAAAACGTATATATATATACATGTATATATATATATATATATATCATCATCATCATCATTGAGTGCCGTCTCCACAACGAAGGTTGGCTACCATGGAGCGCCATTTTGCTCTATCTCTTGCTTTGATGGTGCAGGTTGTCATCGGTTGATTTGTCCATCTTTTGATGTTACTCGTCCATGTTAATCTTGGTCTGCCTCTGCCTCTTTTACCTTGTATTTTCCCCTCCAGGATCACTTTCAGTAGGCTGTTGTGTCTTTTAACATGGCCTAAGAATCGCATTTGTCTTGTTCTAATTGTGTTCAGAAGTTCTCTTTCCATTTTTAGTTGTTTTAAGACTTTGTCATTTGTTTTCTTTTCCTTCCATCCAATTCTACCTATTCTTCTATATACAGTATCCACATTTCAAAGGATTCAATTCTCTGTTCTGTTTTCTTGTCTAATGTCCATGTTTCAGCGCCATATAGGAATATTGAGAAGATGTAACATTTTGCTATTCTTAGTTTTAGCTCTGGTGTTATTTGTTTTGATGTTAGTATGTCCTTCATGACATTAAAATTACTTTTTGCCATTCCTATTCTTTTGTTTATTTCAGTTGTACATTTTCCATCACTGGTTATAGTATGTCCAAGGTAGTTATAGTTCTGAACTGTCTCAAGGTCTATTCCTTCAATTTTGATATCCACATGTGGGTTTTGAGTATTTTCTTTGTTTATGATCATAGTTTTAGTCTTTTTGATATTCATATCTAGTCCATATTTTTTGCTTGTCGTGTTTATTTCATTAAGTAATTGTTGTAGGTCTTTAGGATTTTCTGCTAGTAGTACAGTATCGTCAGCATATCTTAGGTTATTGATTATGTTTCCATTAATTTGTAGGCCTGGCATCTCTATGATGTTTTTAAAGATTTGCTCAGTGTATAGATTGAACAAGCTTGGTGATAGGATGCATCCTTGTCTTACTCCTCTTTTTATATCAATGGGTGTAGAGAACTCTTTGTTATATTTTATTATTGCTGTTTGCTCCCAGTATAGATTGCATATTAGTCGTATATCCATGTCATCTAGATGTATCTCTTTTAGGCATTCTATAAGTTGTTTGTGGTGTACTCTATCAAAAGCTTTGGTGTAGTCTATGAAGCAGGCATATATTGGTTTGTTTACTTCTGTGTATTTTTCGATTAATGTTCTCATGCAGAATATGGCTTCTCTTGTCCCGCTATTTTTCCTAAATCCAAATTGCTGCTCATCTAATTCCGTATTGATTTTATTCTGAATCCTTCCTTGTATAACTTTTAGCAAGATTTTTGTAACATGGCTCATTAGGCTTATTGTTCTAAAGTCACTGCATTCAACTGCACCATTCTTTTTAGGCAATGCAATGAAAGTTGATGTTGTTAGTTCATTTGGTATGTATCCTGTGTGGTATATGTCGTTGCATATGTCTGTAATCACTTCAATGCAAAAATCTTCAAGTGCCTGTATCATCTCTATCTGTATGCTTTCAGGTCCTGCTGCTTTTCCCCTTTTCATTGTTTTTATAGCTTTTTCCACCTCAGATTTTAAGATTTTATAGCCTGATGTACATTTTATAACTGGTTTCTTGTCCCTTTGATCATGAAATAGTTCTGTTATATATTCCTGCCATCTATCTATGATATCCTTATTGTCTGTTAGCATTTTTCCTTTTTTGTCTGCAATGCATCCACCTTCTGTGGCTTTTTTATTTTTATTAGTCATTCTCTTTATTTCTGTGTGCATTCCTCTTAGGTCTTGTTTGCTTTCCATAGTTTCTATTTCTCTACATTTTTGGCTGAGCCAGTCTTCTTTTGCCTTTTTGCACATTTTGCGTATCTCATTATCTATTTTATTGTATTGGGCGGTGTTCTTCGCTTGTCTCCTTTCTTCCATTTTTTTCTAAGATGGTGTTAGTTATCCATTTTTGTTTTTTGTTCTTTTCTCTTTTGGGTAAGGTGTCGCAGGCTTTTTGTATGCTTTTCTTTATGCATTGCCATTTGGTTGTTACTTTTTCATCAGGATTTTCTCTTCTGTATTGTTCAATTCCTTCCTCTAACAGCTTCTGGTATGTGTTCTTTACTTGTATTGTATAGGTATATATATATATATATATAAATATAAATATATATTAAATAAATATATATATAAAATATAATATATAGGAAGGTTTGAAGCAAGAGATGGAAAGAGATATAATCAGACTGAGGTAGTGAGGAGTGTGTAAGAGAGTATATTTATATATTTAAAAATGTGATGGATATAATTGTCTTATTTCAATTCATTTCACTATTCTTATATACACATATAAATGTACATTTAACAAGGGCAGTTTTAGGTGTTCAAGAGAGCTATTTCTTATAGTTACTTATTTACGAGCGATATTTCTTTCCCAAATCTCATAGGTAAATCATGTGTGATGGTGCGATCCAGTTCTCTGAAATCTGGTTACTTATATTTCATAACTAAAGGTTATTATCGACTTGAAATTTTCTTCTGAGTTAAATCTTTTCTGCTACCTTATTGCTAACGATTGTAAAAGTTTATTTATTGTTGGTACTCATTTAATGAAGTATATGGTGTGATTTTAGAGACACATGTAAATGTAAACGTATTTCTAATAGCCGTCTTTGTTCAAGGGAGTATAACTTTACAAAATCAAATGGGTTTATCATTAACAGTCGGCCCCGCGCTATAGCTATCTATTCTGATAACCTACTTTCTGTAATCAAGACCATAGTCTTTTTTATTATTTTGCTGGGTTAGCTGGGGGGTGTATTCTGTCCGTGTTGTTTGACATAACAGAAAAAAAAAAAATTCGTCTTCTTCTCACTTCTTTTCTTGGGTTTTCTTGTTGCTATTTTCCCTTTGCTTGTAATATTCCATCAATCCTTTTTCATGTCCGACCCTTGAAACTGGTGTTCTCACTGCACTTATTTAATGCTTGTTGTGTTGTGTTTTGGTATTTATGTTTCTTCAATTGTCCAAACTATTTAATCTGCTGTTTCTTTTTGTATTCATTTTTATCAAATTAATCCGAGCTTCGTCTCTGTTCTTCACTTGTGATATCATCCCTCCTGCTCAGGCTATTTCTTGTCATGCTAAAATGTCTAAAATTTTTCATTTCGATAGTGGTTATTTTTCTTCTTAGCCCTTGTATCTAGTGTCCTGGTCTGGATTGGTTTGCAACGTCAGGATAAAGATCTTGTTGTGTCTGTTTTGTCTTCATCGTTAGTTCCTTTTTGGACAGAAATCATGATAGTTCTCTGATGATTTGACACGTTTTGTTGCATTTTGTGTTTATCTCTTCAACTTGTGAATTATCTATCTCTTGTCACTAGATTTTCTGTGAATTAAAATTCATTCATTTTTGTTTCAATTATCTACCATATATTGTTATGTAACCAAGACTAACATGGACGAGCAACATCAAAAGATGGACAAATCAGCCTAAGACAACCTGCACTAACAAAGCAAGAGACGGAGCGGAGTGGCGCTCCATTGTAGCCAACCTTAAATGCGGAGACGGCACCCAATTGTGATGATGATAGTTATATTGCATATTTTGTTTGCTATGTTCTCTGTAGCAACCACCCCTGGTCTCAGCAGCGAGGCCCGGCTTGAAACATCAATTACTCGTCGACGAAAAAAATATGAGTACCTCCGAAGACGGAGTTATATGCCTGTGCGGCGAGGGACCCCTGTGCACACGGCTGCCAGGGAAAAAAATGCATTAACAAACAAAATTCAGTTCCTAGTCTCTCTCTCTCTCTAGGGATTTCGCCAGAGGTCAAAGCTGGCGAACGAAAAAATAAAATAAAATACAATACAATATAAAAAAATAACTTGTGGTGTTGTTGGTGATGATTTTTATGCTGTATTGGGTACCTGTTAAGTCTACCTATATGTTCTAATAGGTCTTCTATTTTGTCCATGTTTTAGTGTTTTATCGTCTTCAAATAAAAGCTCTTTAATATCCTTAGTCTAATATGGTTTGGATATAGGTACCCAATGTAGATAGTACGCAATATAAGAGATAGTAGGTAACCCTGTGCTAGTGCTGTCAGTATTTCAAAGTGATCTGTTTGCTAAATGTCAATCACTTGAGCTGATTACTACAAATAAGAAGCGGGATTGGCTCAGTGGATGCATATATCTCTTTCCGTACGTTTCGCCGCACTGTGCGCCATGCCGATTTCGCATGGTAAGTATTTATAACATTGTTATAAATCATATATATGGTATAAATAATTAATACACAATAAAACTTAAAAAAAAAAATACACAATAGCCTCCACTAGGCTGATACTATGCAACACCTTCTTTGAGCAAGAGAAAAGGAAATTATACACTTGGAAAAGTCCTGGAGACAGGAAGAGGAATCAAATAGGTTACATAATGATAAAAGACAGATTCCGGAACATCGTCAAGAAAGCCAAAACCTACCCAGAACCAAATATTAATACAGATCACAATCCTGTAATGATTAAAATTAAAATCAAATTAAAAAGAAACAAACAAAAAACTAATTTAGCAACACCAATAGATATAACAGCGATAAATCAGAAAGATGTAGAAGAAACTTATACTGTACAAGTAAAGAACACATATCAGAAGCTACTAGAAGAGGGGATTGAGCAGTACAGAAGAGAAAATCCTGAGGAAAAAGTCACAACAAAAGGGCAATGCATAAAAAATAGCATACAAGAATCCTGCAACACCGTGCCCAAAAAGGAAAGTAATAAAAACAAAAATTGATAACTGACAAAATCTTAGAAAAAATGGAAGAAAGAAGACCAGCGAAAAACACTGCCAGGTACAAGGATATTGACAATGAAATACGGAGAATGTGCAAAAAGGCAAAAGAAGACTGGCTCAACCAAAGATGTCTAGAAGTCGAAACTATGGAAAGTAAACAAAACTTAAGAGAAATGCACACAAAAATAAAGAGAATGACTAATAAAGACAAAAAAGCTGCAGGAAACGGATATATTACAAACAAAGAGGGAAGAATGCTAACAGACAACAAAGATATAATAGATAGATGTCAAGAATATATAACAGAATTATTTCATGACGAAAGGGACAAAAAGCCAGACATAAAATGTACATACAACTATAAAATCCTGAAATCTGAAGTAGAAAAAGCTATAAAAACAATGAAAAAGGGAAAGGCAGCAGGGCCTGGCTATATACAGATAGAGATGATACAGGCTCTAGAAAATTTGGCATTGAAGTGATCACAGACATATGCAATGAAATATACCATACAGGATACATACCAAACTAACTAAAAACATCAACTTTCATTGCATTGCCTAAAAAGAATGGTGCAGTTGAATGCAGTAAATTTAGAACAATAAGCCTAATGAGCCAGGTAAAAAAAAAAAAAATTTACTTAAAGTTATACAGGGAAGGATTCAGAATAAAATCAATACTGAATTAGATGAGCAACAATTTGGATTCAGGAAAAACAGTGGGACAATAGAAGCCATATTTAGCATGAGAACATTGATTGAAAAGTACATAGAAGTAAACAAACCAATATATGCCTACTTTATAGACTACACCAAAGCTTTCGATAGAATACACCATAATCAACTTATAGATTGCCTAAAGGATATAAATCTAGACGACACGGACATACGACTAATATGTAATTTGTACAGGGAGCAAACAGCAATAATAAAATATAACAAGGAGAACTCAACACCCATTGATATAAAAAGAGGAGTAAGACAAGGATGTATCCTATCACCAAGCTTGTTCAATCTATACACTGAGCAAATCTTTAAAAACATCTCAGAGATACCAGGCCTAAACATTAATGGAAAGATAATCAATAACCTAAGATATACTGATGATACTGTTCTACTAGCAGAAAATCATAAAGACCTACAACAATTGCTTAATGTGATAAACATAACAAGCAAAAAATATGGACTAGAAATGAATATCAAAAAGACTAAAACTATGATCATAAACAAAGAAAATTTTCAAGACCTACAAATAAATATCAAAGTTGAAGGAATACATCTAGAGACAGTTCAGAGCAACAACTACCTGGGACATACTATAACCAATGATGGAAAATGTGAAATTGAAATAAACAAAAGAATAGGTATGTCAAAAAGTAATGCCATGAAAAATATACCAACAACAAAACAAATATCAGCAAGGCTGAAACTAAGAATAGCAAAATGCTACATCTTCTCAATATTCCTATATGGTGCAGAAACATGGATATTAGACAAGAAAACAGAACAGAACATTGAAGCCTTTGAAATGTGGATTTATAGAAGAATAGGTAGAATTGGATGGAAAGAAAAGAAAACAAACGATGAAGTTTTAAAACAACTAAAAATAAAAAGATAACTACATGTACTAAACACAATTAGAACAAGACAAATGAAATTTTTGGGACATGTTAAAAGACACAACAACCTACTAAAAGTAATATTGGAAGGGACAATACAAGATAAAAGAGGCAGAGGCATACCAAGACTAACATGGACGAGTAATATCAAAAGATAGACAAGCCAATCTATGACAACCTACACCATCAAACCAAGAAACAGATTGGAATGGTGATCCATGGTAGCCAACCTTCCCTGCGGAGAAGGCACCTGATGATGATGATGAGCCTCCACCAGACCGTCTGACAAGACGAAAATGGCCATATATACACTCTCGTTGTAGCGAAATGTTGAAAATCTGTGGGCTGATTGGTTGGTAATAACATAAATGCATCGAATCCAAGAACCAATTTTTTGTAAAGTCTTAGTTTATTGTGAAACGCAAAATATTAAGATATATATCTATCTATTGACCTTTCGAGCCGTAGCCGGCCCATCGGGCGTAGACCAAGATAGTCCTTCTATCTAAAGATAGTTAAGATATAACATGTGTTAAATATGAACAAAATATCTACAACTGCTAATCGCAAATGGTCAGAAAGTTAATCACGTTAATTGAAAAAAAAGGAAATTATGTCGAAACTATTTTACTACGATCACATTTACTACCATCACAATTTATTATTTCAAAAGTTCATTTTCTAAACTGCTAAGATCTACCACACACATCTTCACTCTTTGGAGAAACGTTCGAGTTAGACAAACGTGAGGACAATCATGCAAATAGAAATTTGCTTTGCCAACATATGCTCTTGTTATAGCTGCAGAAAGTATTAGAATTGAAACAATAAAATAATGCACTTTTATTCCTGCAATTAGTTAAAAGAAGAACTTCTTTAGTTTATAGAATAAATAAGTGACACTCTTTCGATTTATCCATCATGACTTCAGCCGGGGGGCGTGGTCGTGGTGATTGGGAAGAAAGTAGCAGACATCCAAAGAAACAAGTTTTGTGTGTTGGATACTGTTGTGTTGATTTTGTAAATATAGCAGAGAAATATCCAGGCGAAGACACTGATCAAAGGTGAGATTATCGAAGTTTATTGGTAAGTTACAATAGACTAGTGACGACTTAAAACTTAACTATTTACTTTACTAAACTAGAGACTATAGTTTATTATAGTTTATAGAGACTATGTATATAATATAAGGCCATTCCAAATAAAAAAATTTTAGACTGCCACCACCACAAAAAGGACATCAATGTGTTGTTTAAAGCTAAGACAAGTTAGTATATGACTGGGTATAGACCATAGATTCGACCAGAAGTGTTGCGTAGAATAAGTGTAGTTATTTTATGCAGAATATATTGTAAGCTTTAGAGTTCAATACAGCAGTTGGTTGTTGCCTGGGAGTCATGACCCGTGTATCATTGAGAAGTCAGTAAATTATCAGAGAACTGTGATGATTGCTGTTCAAAAAGAAAATAAAGCTAGAGGCAAAACAGACACTTTACAACAAAATCTCAATCCCAATGTTGTACTACCAATCCAGACCTAGATGCTAGACTGATAGGAAAAATAACCACTATCAAAATGAAATATTTTAGACACATGACAAGAAGCAGCCTGGGCATGAGAGATGAGATCAAAAGTGAAGAACTGAGAAAAAAACTAGGATTAATACAAGAAAAGAATACAAAAAGAAACAACTTATTAAATGTCAAGTTAACAACAAATTAAAGGTCAAGTGATGAGACATAAATACCAAAACACAAAACAACAAGCATTAAATAAGTGCATTGAGAACACCAGCTTCAAGGGTCGGACATGAAAAAGGAGTGATGGAATATTAGAAGCAAAGGAAAAATAACAGCAAGAAAACCCAAGAAAAGAAGTAAGAAGAAGATGATGTTAATGACGATGACGATGTCTTTTCATGTCAAACAACATGGATGGAATATGCCATCCAGCTAACCCAGTAATATAATCAAGAAGATTATGGCCTTTGATTATGGAAAATAAGGTGTCAGAATAGATATCACAGAGCCAAACTTCCTCAAATGATAAACCCTTGAAGCTAAAGAGCCAAAACACTTACTCGATGGGGGTCTTTTTTTCTCTAAAAACATGTTCAGTACCCATTTAAAGCTGGGTGAACATAGAAGTCATCCTTTGTGAGTATTGACCTCTTGTTCTCAGTATTCCCATTCACTATCCAATGCTCTACTGCAGCTCCCTGTTATTGGAAGGATACTTGTGAAAGTTTCAAATGTCTCTTTTTAGTATTAAAGGTTTACATAGAAGGTACAATTTTCAAGTTGTTGTTTACAGTACTAATTTAAAATGTACAGGTTTGATGGTAATCCCTTTATGTTTTGTTCAAATTATTATTTCAGGGGACTGGAATACTATTGGCAAAGGGGAGGCAATGCAAGCAACAGTTGTACGGTCCTCTCCTTATTATCTGTACCCTGTGAGTATTTGGGAGTGATAGGCAACCATGGTGTTGAGGCCAGGTATCTATCAATACTTAAATGTATTGTAATGTTTTAGATAACTGGTTTGGACTCATTTAATTTTAATTGTGTATTTGCAAAGGTGAAATTCTGTTGCCAAGGATGAGAGGCTCACTTAGAACAGTGGCAAGATACAATGCAGGTCCTGTGCAAAGTCGGATACTTAATAGCAAAGATTATCAGAGAGTCTATAACTTCTCCCCTAAGTCCTGTCTTTGGCTCAAACAGAAAATAGAGAGACAGATAGATTGATGGTTAGACAGACAGGAAGAGAGAGAGAGTGAGCAACAGACTTACCAAGGTGGACCATAAACCACAAAAGAGGTTCAATGAAAAGCATCTTTGCCTGCCGTTGAGTTCTTAAAATGACAACATATAAAGTGATAAGATCTACTATGTGTGACACAGTAAGCCATGAACAGATTGTATGAAATAATTATATCAAAGGTTGAATGCGTTGGATTGATGAAATGTAAGATACACTAGGAAATATAATTGCAGGAGAGGCCAGCAGTAGAGCTAAAGACTGACAGTAATATGACCCCTCAAAGTTGAAATGGAAAAAAGAAAAATAACATCTTTGTTAACATTTTTATTTTCTTCCTGTTACGTAAGTGAAAAAAGGCACCAAAGAATAACTAGTTACGGAATAATACGACTAAAGAGGACCAACTTCGCTGCAATCTTCAATGAACTGGCAACCAGAGACCAAGTACTGTCCCAAACAATACCAAAACACTTGGGCCCATCTGATATGTCTCCTCATGGGAAACACAAAATACCAGAACTTAAGAAAGATATAACAGGAATCATGAAAAAAGGCACCCAATCAGACACAGACAGAAAATACATAGCAAAAAAACACATAAGCTATAACTACCCACGGGATTCTTGGTCCCACATATACACAGATGGCTCTGCTACAAATGCCACCAGAAATGGAGGGGGAGGTGTGTTCTTGATGCTGAATAACCAGGAAGAGATCACCAAGTCAATAGCTACTGGGAAATTCTCAAACAACTTTAAGACAGAAACTGAGGCCATCAAAGATGCTGCAACACTGGCTATTCAACACAAAAATAACATGCACAATAAATTGGTGATACTGACTGATGCACCGTCAGCACTATCAGCTCTAAAAAGCCCCAGGAACAATGAACTAGTTGACTTGAGAACAACCCTAGACCAACTGTGAAATAACTTCCAGAGAGTAGTCATTCAGTGGATACCATCACACTCTAATATACATGGAAATGAACGCACAGACAAATTAGCTAAAGAGGGAGGGAGATTACCACAAGAGAACCATCCGGTCAGTTATGATGAAGCCAAATCCATCATCAAAGGTCAGTATAAAGAAAAATTTGGAACAAGAACACACAAAGCATAACGAGAGGGACGGATACCTCTAATTATCAAGGAGGGATCAAGTCATCATACTTTGCCTATGCACTGGCCACAATAGAATGAGAAGCCACATGTTCACCAAATTCAAAATAAGTAAAGTAAAGTAAAATATGAGACTTGAACCGGCGTCTTAGCACGCGAGTTTTACATCCATATGTGCTCGACTGCCTATCCAGAAATGTTCGGATACTTCTGTATAGTGTCACCTCAAGCATAAAAACTCAGATGCGAAGCGACATTCCTCACCTTCCAAAGGTAATACCCTGGTACCCATTTCTGCCAACGGCTGGGTCGACATGGTGGGGGTATTTTTTTTTTTACAACCACCAGTACAATTCACACTCTCCCAGCGGGAATCAAACACGGGTTGTCTGAACATCGGTAGTCTAGTCGGGTGGTTTTTCCAACTAGGCTACTGAGGCCCCAAGCCAAAATAGGTACAACCAGCCAATGCCACTGTACACTGGACAACATGACAACAAAACATGTTCTACAGGATTGCCCCCAGTAAACAGACCTGAGAAGAGCAATGTGGTCCACACCAACTTCCCTGGAAGAGAAACTATATGGGGCAATCAAATTAGTTAAACAGACAGCTGACTTCATAAGAGGGTCCGGAATACTACTCTGACTGAGACTTGATAACATGTACTGGCAAAAAACAGCAGCTATACGAACTAGCAACCAAACAGAACAATTCCAATATATAAAACAAGGAGTCAGACAAGGCTGTGTTCTGTCGCTGGATTTGTTTTCACTTTACAGCAAAAGTATTATGAGATCAATAGTAGACAAAAAAGGAATTGAGGTCAACGGTCACAACATAAATAATTTACAATATGCTGATAATGCAGTGTTAATAGCAGAGACAGAGAATGAACTACAAGAAATGATAGACATAATAGTAAAAGAAAGCAACAAGAAAGATCTTAGTCTGAATAGTACGAAAATAGATGTAATGGATATATCGAAGAAATAATCATCATCATCATGCAGCATAAAAATAGACATGACAAATGTGAAACAAGTGCAATTTTTCAAATACTTGGGCACAATAATAACATCAGATGGAAGATGCACCACAGAAATAAAAAAAAGCAGAATAGCTCAGGTCAAAATAACATTTCAGAAAAAGAAAAATATCTTATGCAATATCTTATGTCAATAGAAGTGAGAAAGAGAGTTCATCTGTGCTATATAGAACTAATTCTGACCTATTGATGCGAATCATGGACAGTAGACAAACAAATGAAAAGACGATTAGAGGCCACAGAGATGGGATTTCTCAGATGAATGTTGAAAGTTCCCTGGACAGCTACAAAGACCAATGAGGAAATTCTCAAAGAGGTCAACACAAAAAATGAGCCCCTAAAAAACATCAAAAAGAAACAATCAACATTTTTCGGGCACATCATGAGAAGAGGAAAGCTGGAATACTTGGTTACAACTGGCAAAATACAGGGAAAGAGAGATCACGGATGACAAAAAAGAGAAGATACTAGATAGCTTTGTGTCATGGCATGGCAAACAGTCAACAACAGAACTGATCAATGCACTGTAGATAGAAGACTGTGAAAGGACATGATCGCCTATGCCAACCGATATGGCACATGATGATGAAGATGACTACACAACTCAGATTATTCTATCCTTCTGTGACTAAAATCTCTTCATTGCAAAATCTATCCCAATCTGTCTGTCCTCTGCTGGTGAAAACTTCTAAGTAAAATGTATAGGTCAAAAAAAAAAGCTTGAATCCACATCAAGGCTTGGTTATATATATATCCTACATCTACCAGCCAGTCTGGTAACTTCAATTCAATTAGATGGTGTAAAAAAAAAAAATTATGTTTTTAGGTAATGCTCAATATATTGGTATTCTTCTTCTGTGATCATGGCTCATTCAGACTAGGATTCCAGACTCTCTTTTGAAGGCTGCTGTTTGTTTCTGTGATTTAGGTGACCCATTTAGTTTCTCTCCCAGAGTGGTGGGCATGGTCCAAATTGATCTCCTCTGGCCTGTGTGCTGGGGGCAATGTTGTAGGATGTGTTTTGCCATTATGTCATCTAGGGTACAGTAGCGTTGCCTGGTAGTTCCTGTTTTGAATTTGGCGAACAAGTGATTCCTCATTCTGTTGTGGTCAGTATGTAAGCGAAGTATGATGACATGATCTCTCCTTGATAGTTGGAGATATCCATCCCTCTCATTATACTTTGGGTATTCTTATTTCAATTTGTATATCTCTCTTCTACCTTTTAGCTTCCAGTGGAGCATAGGTCTTCAACAAACACTTTCCAAGTCGTTCTGTTTTTTGCAATTCTTTTAAGATCATTCCATGTCTTCCCCATCATCTTCATCTCTGCTTCAATCTGTCTTCTCCAAGAATTCCTTGGTCTTCCTCTTTGTCTTTTCCCCTGGGGATTCCAAAAAAGGGCCTGTTGTGTAATACTCTCAGTTGGCTTCCGTAGTGTGTGTCCTATCCATCGCCATCGTCTTCACTGTATTTCTTTATCCACTGGTATTTGACCGGTACATTTCCATAATTCCACGTTAGTGACTTTGTCCTGCCATTTCCATCCCTTTATTCTGCGCAAGCATCCATTAATGAAAGTCTGTACCTTCGTGATTGTCAATTTTGTTATTCTCCATGTTTCACAGCCATATAATAGAACCGACTTAACATTGGAGTTGAAAATTTTTATTTTTGTATTTAGCCTAATTTCTTTGGATTTCCATATGTTTCCCAGTGCAATGAAAGCTCCTCTTGCTTTTGATATCCTTATTTTGGCATCATTTTCTGTTCCTCCCTCTTTATCTATATTACTGCCCAGATATATATAAGATTGTACGTCTAGTAGAGGTATTTCTCCTAGTTTTATTTGGTTATTGCCAACTGCATTAATTCTCATAATGTTGGTCTTATCTCTATTAATCTTTAGTCCTAGCTGTTGTGATCTCTCATCTAATGTACTCATTTTATCTTGCATCTGTTGGTGGCTGTGTGATAGGAGAGCTATGTCATCAGCAAAGTCTAAATCATCAAGTTGTTTGGTCAGTGACCACTGGATCCCATTTCTGTTGTTTTGAGTTATTTTCATAATCCAATCTATGGCCAGTAGAAAGAGAAATGGAGACAGAAGGCATCCTTGCCTTACTCCTGTTCTTATTTCAAATGCTTCTGTAAGCTGTCCTTCATGCACCACACTACATTTTGTTCCTTCATACATTGTTTTTATCAGGTTAATAAACTTTATGGGGATTCCATAATGACTCAGCAACTTCCAAAGCATTCTTCTGTCTAAACTATCAAATGCCTTTTCGTAATCTATGAATCCAATATAAAGTGGGGATTTTAGTTCTAAACTTTGTTCAACTATTATACGTAGAGTAGGTATTTGATCAGCACATGATCTGTTCTTCCTAAAACCTGCTTGTTCATCTCTCAAGTGTTTCTCTATAGCCTCTTTTAGTCTCTCCAGAATGATTCTGCCTAATATTTTTCCTGGCACTGATAGTAGCATAATTCCCCTATAATTTGTGCACTCCTGTAAACTTCCTTTCTTTGGTAGTTTGATCATATAACCTTCTCTCCAGTCTTTAGGTATTTCTTCCCTCTCCCAAATTTTATCCAATAGATCATGTAACATCTTGGTAGAGGTGATAATATCTGCTTTGATGGCTTCCGAAGGAATTTCATCTGGTCCTGTGGCTTTACCATCTTTTAATAGTTTGATGGCTTTCATTATTTATTCTTTGCTTGGTTTTCCGCAGTTAACGTGTAACTCTTCTTCTGCTGGTAGTATATCTGGAGGATTATTTGAGCCGGGTCTGTTCAAAAGTTCTTCAAACTGCTCTTTCCATCTCTCCATTTGTTCCCTTATATTACTAAGCAGATTTCCTTTCTTATCTTTGATAAAGGCATTGATCTGTTTGTATTTTCCACCTAATTTCTTTGTGCTGTTGTACAGTTCTTTCATATTCCCTTTATTTGCTGCTTCTTCTGCCTCTTTAGCTAATTCATCTATATATTTCCTCTTATCCCTTTTAATGCATCTTCTCACTTCTTTGTTCACCTCTGTGTAAGCTTCCTGTGTCTTGGCTTTATTACTTCTTGTTTTGCTTTATTTATGTCTGCTTTCTTGTTCTTTCTTTCTTTAATTTTATCCAGGGTCTCTGCTGTCATCCATGCCTTATTCTGGCGTTCTCTTTTCCCCAGTGTTTCTTTGCATGTCTCTTTCCATATATTTTTTACCTGTTTCCAATGATCTTCTATATTTATTGTATTTTCTAGTTGTTGGAGGACTTGGTATTTGTTTGATATTGTGACTGCGAATTTATCTTTAATTCCTTGTTCTTTAAGAAACCCTATATTGAAATACTTTCTACCCTTATTCGTTGTAGTATACCTTTTTAATTTAATTTTAAGTTTGGCTAACAGAAGGTGATGATCAGAAGCTATATCTGCCCCTCTATATACTTTTACATCCTGTAAGGATGACTTAAACTTATTATTAATACATATGTGATCAGCACAGAATGCAGTAAAAAATGGGGGAGCAGGTGCATATATAGAATACCCAAATAACACTAGGGATATGAATAAAATAGCAACAGGGAAATATTGTCACAATTATGATGCAGAAATACAAGCAATAAAGTTAGCAATAGAAAAACTGCTGAACATTAATCTTAGCCCGCAGCCTGTAGTGTTTTTGACAGATGCAAGATCAGTACTCCAGGCACTACAATCCAGAAAATTACCACATCTGCAGACCTTATTGACTGAACTCTGCAAGCACCACAGGGTTGCCCTGCAGTGGATCCCATCTCACTGTGGAATACCAGGAAATGAGAAAGCAGATCAGTTGGCAAAGGAAGGTTCAACAGGCACACAACTAGATACACCTGTTACATACCATCATAAGAAACAGATAATCAAATCAATCAGAGGACCACAAGCCCCAAATCAGGATGCCTTTTATAATATGAATAGATATGAACAAGTTATCATTATACGTCTCAGAACAGGACACAATCGACTCCATAGTCACATGTATACAAAATTCAAGATCGGCACCTCAACTACTTGTACATGTGGACAGGCGCCCCAGACTGCTGAACACATACTTCAAGACTGCACTGAATATAGTAGACTGAGGAAAATCCATTGGCCCATAGATACAACACTACAGACAAAACTATATGGGCCACTGCAAGAATTACAAAAGACAGTAACATTTATACAGGAAACGACATTGCAGATATAGACAATGCTTCAGGCGAACGAAAGATAGATAGATAGATAGACATATGTGATCAATTTGATTTTCGATTATTCTATCCTTTTGTGACTAAAATCTCTTCATTGCAAAATCTATCCCAATCTGTCTGTCCTCTGCTGGTGAAAACTTCTAAGTAAAATGTATAGGCCAAAAAAAAAAAAAGCTTGAATCCACATCAAGGCTTGGTTATATATATTTCCTACATCTACCAGCCAGTCTGGTAACTTCAATTCAATTAGATGGTGTAAAAAAAAAAAATTATGTTTTTAGGTAATGCTCAATATATTGGTATTCTTCTTCTGTGATCATGGCTCATTCAGACTAGGATTCCAGACTCTCTTTTGAAGGCTGCTGTTTGTTTCTGTGATTTAGGTGACCCATTTAGTTTCTCTCCCAGAGTGGTGGGCATGGTCCAAATTGATCTCCTCTGGCCTGTGTGCTGGGGACAATGTTGTAGGATGTGTTTTGCCATTATGTCATCTAGGGTACAGTAGCGTTGCCTGGTAGTTCCTGTTTTGAATTTGGCGAACAAGTGATTCCTCATTCTGTTGTGGCCAGTATGTAAGCGAAGTATGATGACTTGATCTCTCCTTGATAGTTGGAGATATCCATCCCTCTCATTATACTTTGGGTATTCTTATTTCAATTTGTATATGTGTTGGTATAATGTAACATCACGATCATCATCATCAAGTATCGGGCCTGCTGGCGTAGGTGATCATATCTCTCCACAACTTTCGATCTCGACAGTTATCATTTCTGTTGTTGACATCCTGCCAAGCCATTCTCTCAAGCTGTCTGGTATCTTTTCTCTTTGCTTCCCTCAATCTCTTTGTCCCTCAATTTTCCCAGTAGTTACAATATATTCCAGTTGTTCTATCCTCATTACATGGCCAAAAAATGATGAATCATATGTAACATATGACAGGTAAATGCCTCAGAAGGGTACCTTAAAACTTGTGAGCAGGAAAATAACACATTCTACAAATAATCAGGACCCCCATCAAACACCTTCACTATTGCTCTTGAGTCTAGTATACAGGTCTGACATTGCTAGAACCACATTGAAGTAAAGACTGTGGTGTAGAATGCCATTAATTCATTAAAGAAATAATTTTAACATCTGTTACTCATAGTAATATTTTTGAAACTTATTTATTCATTAATCACTTTGGAACCTGTTATTGCATTATAGTTATTATTTTTAAACCTGTAAATTCATTAGAGTAATAATTCAGACACACATTAGTTCCAGCTCTGAATGGGATGCCATAAACATTGTTAGTTTTATTCCCATATTAGCTGAACTACTGTTTATCCTAGTATATTTTATTCATTTCCAGTTGGGTGAGGAATGATTTTGACAGCTGTGGTATTGCTACCACTAATTGTGTTGTCAAACCAGTCCAGTGCCCAATTTCATCAATCATTATAAGCAGAGCCACTGGCAGCAGAACTATCATCCACTATCACAGGTAATGTGTTTTGTGATGTCAATGATGCAGTTTCAAAGTTGTGTTCAGTGAGGTTCTGTGTTGTGCCCGTTACTCAAAAGTTTGAATCTCACTTCGAATGATGGGGGGGACTGGTTGGTGTCAAGGCAAGATGCAGGTCTTCAGACATCGGTTGTGAATTCAAGTCTTGGCTGCAGCAGCTGGAATTTTTATTTATGATTTCTCTCTGTGGCATCAACCGTGAGGCCCAGCTTGAAATGTGAAGTGATCATCGATGGCAAAAATATGAGTGCCTCCAAAGTTGGAGTTATCTGCCTGTGCGGCAATTGACTCCTGTGTACACGGCTGCCAGGGAAAAATGGATTAACACGCAAAATTCAGTTGCTAGACTTTAGGGACTTCACCAGAGGTAAAAGCCGGCGAACAAACAAAAAAATCTTGTGATTATATGGAATGATTATATTTTTTTTCTGCCTTTTATCTCTGTTAGATGAGTACCCTTAGCCCTATCAGAGGTAGATTATAAAGCTGTGACCAGTTGACAAGAACCCAAAACATTTGGCAATCTAAAAGAAGCAGTATCTATGCAAAAAAACTTGCATTCAACTACCTTCAAAATAACATTTAAACACCTGCATGTTTGATTGTCTTCGTAGACCTTCTACAAATTATATCAGTTTTATTCATTCTTTTTTCCAATCTGATGGATGTCATTGTTCATGTGTCATTTTACTAATCAAAATGTCTGAATACAATGTTGATGGTCCTATCTTCTTCTTCTTCTACTCCCTTTCAACTCCCAGTGGAGCATTGGTCTTCAACAAACATTTTCCATGCCATTCTGTTTCTTGCCATTCTTTTAAGATTAGTCCATGTCTTCCCCATTGTCTTCATCTCTGCTTCCATCCATCTTCTCCAGGAGTATTTTGGTCTTCCTCTTTGTCTTTTTCCCTGCAGATTTCAAAAAAAGGGCCTGTTGTGTAATACATCCAGTTGGCTTTCACATTGTGTGTCCTATGCAGCGTCATCGTCTTTACTGTATCTCTTTATCCACGTGTATTTGCCTGGTATTTTTCCATAATTCTATGTTAGTGATTTTGTCCTGCCATTTCCATCCTTTTATTCTGCATAAGCATCCATTAATGAAGGTCTGTATCTTCATGATTGTCATTTGATGGTCCCTATACATGAAAATAATATCTCTTGAGCTGTTAAATAATGTTCATCATCATCATCATTGAGTGCCGTCTCCACATCAAAGGTTGGCTAGCATGGAGCGCCATTCCACTCTGTCTCTTGCTTTGATGGTGCATATTGTCATAGGTTGACTTGTCCATCTTTTGATGTTACTCGTCCACGTTAGTCTTGGTCTGCCTCTTTTACCTTGTATTTTCCCTTCCAATATTACTTTTATTAGGCTGTTGTGTCTTTTAACATGCCCCAAAAATTCCATTTGTCTTGTTCTAATTGTGTTTAGTAGTAGTAGTCTTTTCATTTTTAGTTGTTTTAAAACTTCTTCATTTGTTTTCTTTTCTTTCCATCCAATTCTATCTATTCTTCTATAGATCCACATTTCAAAGGCAAATAATGTTCCCTATCTTAATTCCAATTAAAGCTAATTTCCAATATTAGGAAGAAACAATCATCATTTTTTGGCCATGTAATGAGAAGAGACCAGCTGGAGTATATTGTAACAACTGAGAAAATTGAGGGATGAAGAGATAGAGGGAAGCAAAGAGAAAAGATACCAGACAGCTTAAGAAAATGGCTTGGCAGAATGTCAACAACAGAAATGATAAATAACTGTTGTGATCGAAAGTTGTGGAGAGACATGATCACCCACGCCAGCAGGCCAGGTACTTGATGAAGATTTTTCAGGTGTGAGGGGAATAAAGTTTTACATTTTGTTGTAATACCATTCAGATGTTACATTTAACGAGTAGGATCAAGAGAAGCAGCTAGAGCTGGCATCGGCTCTCTGTTATGTCTGAGAGAACAGGGACATGATATAGGGCCTGTGCAAAGTCTGACATTTAATAGCAAAGAATTGTCAGACATGGGGAATTCAGAATTTCTGCCCTATCTGCCAGTTTGAAAGGACATTTGTTAGATACATCAACACATATGTCTTCATATGTGGACAGAACCCTTACTTGCTCTGAGAACAGACTTGTAGGTGCTCAATCGGTTATAATTAGGGCTGATATTTTTATTATCCTATATATTTTATTTTTATGACCTAAAATGGGATGAAATATAGGATAAAATATGACATAAATTAATTACTCATTTGTTATTAAAAATTATTTTAAATTATCCGCTAAGGCATCTATATCCTTTGCACCGGGCTCTGCTTTCATGTCTTTGTCTTGTGGACAAGCAATTTTGAAGGCTTCAATTTTTTAAACATTTTTTGGAACACATTTATTCTCCCTCAGTGTCTGCATTTATTTCACACCTGAGGAGTGTTTGACTGTGTTGTGTCCATTTCAAGGTAAAGCCACTAGCAATAGTATTTCTTTTTAAGTCTCGCTACAAAATTTATTGACAGTACTATCACTCCTGTACACAGCTGTGGTGTTTTGGCTAAAGGTCTCTTTTATATTTGAACTTCAAACATGTATCTTGATATACAGTAAATCAATTAAATCATCATCATCATCGAGTGCCTTCTCCGCAACGAAGGTTGGCTACCATGGATCGCCATTCTACTCTGTTTCTTGCCTTGATGGTGCAGGCTGTCATAGATTGACTTGTTTTCTTTGGAGTGTTATGTGATGAGGCTCCAATCTCTTTCATGGTGGTCTGCCATACTCGTCTTTCGTGTTCTAAATATGCCCTCCTAATATGCAAATCATTTAAAAGTGGTCTTTAATTTTCCATCTAAATATTTTTTTTTATTACGTTATTTGAGTTATAGACATGTTGTATTTACTCAGTCAAGTTTACATGTTTCTTAGCAATAAAATTATAAAGCCAAAATTTTTCTTCTTAACTCTTTCCGTACAGAAGCTGTTTATCAATGCAACAGAAGAGATTTCAGAGACAAAATTTTTCATGGTTTTAAGAATCAATCTACATATTTATATTTATCTAACATATAACATATCATATATGAATTTTTAGATAATTGAACAAGGAATTAGATTTCATCAATATCAAGATGATACAAGTCATGTAAAAAAGAATATGATTTGATGGCGTTCAAACTAGTCAAATTGAGCGTGGTGCACTATGCAGCGAAACGTACGCTTGCAAAATCGGCATGGCGCACAGTTCGGCGAAACGTACGGAAAGAGTTAAGAAAGGATGTTCTAAAGGAAAGTTTTATTGTACCTAAAATAATGATAAATATGACAAAATATAAACCACAAAACTTCTTTTATGCCTCAATATGACAAAATGTGACCTAAACCTAAATTGTGGTCCAAATATGAATTGATACAACCAATAAAAACAGAGTGTTCAGAAAGGCATGAAACATGTTGAAATTAATGTGGATTTCAAAAATACATTTCAGAAAAAAATATATGTCATAGCAATCTGAATCCAAGTAGTAAAATATGACTCAATGATCTGTTGTTAGCCCAGAATGAAATTTTAAAGCATTGTATGTTTTCTACATTTTTCTCTCTTGTAAAGTTGTTTAATTTTCAATATTCAGCATGTTTGTCAGTCAATGAAAATGATGTTTAACCCCCATTTTTCCCCCATTACTCAGAGACTGTCCAGAACTAACATATGAAGAGTTTCATGATGTTTTTCATGGTGATTTCTCTTCATATTCATGGCTTCATTTTGAGGTAGGGTAATTGCTAAAGTATTCTGTCCAGCATTTTATTTTAAAAATGATTATAACATTTAACTCCACCTTTCACCCAAAATACCTTTATTCAGAATATTTTGATTTCCCTCCAACCCTAATTACCATTTGCCAAAACATCTCCTTTTCTCCCACCTTGATTATCATTAGTCAGAACATCTCTTTTTTCTTCTACCTTGATTATCATTAGTTAGAACATCTTTTACTCCCACCTTGATTATCATTAGTCAGAACATCTCCTTTTCCTCCCACCTTGATTATCATTAGTCAGAACATCTTTTTCTCCCACCTTGATTATCTTTAGCCAAAACATCTCCTTTTTCTCCCACCTTGATTATCATTAGTCAGAACATCTTTTACTCCCACCTTGATTATCATTAGTCAGAACATCTCCCTTTTCTCCTACCCTGTTTATCTTTAGTCAGAACATCTTTTTCTCCCACCTTGATTATCTTTAGTCAGAACATCCTTTACTCCCACCTTGATTATCATTAGTCAGAACATCTTCCTTTTCTCCTACCCTGTATATCTTTAGTTAGAACATCTAATTTTTCTCCCACCTTGATTATCATTAGTCAGAATATCTCCTTTTTCTCCTACCTTGAAACCTTGATTATTTTTAGTCAGAACATTTTCTTTCTCTCCAACCTTGATTACCATTAGTTAGAACTTTGGCTTTCTCTCTCACATTGATTATTGTTAGTTAGAACTTTGGCTTTCTCTCTCACATTGATTATTATTAGTTAGAACTTTGGCTTTCTCTCTCACATTGATTATTATTAGTTAGAACTTTAGCTTTCTCTCTCACATTGATTATTATTAGTTAGAACTTTAGCTTTCTCTCTCACATTGATTATTATTAGTTAGAACTTTGGCTTTCTCTCTCACATTTATTATTATTAGTTAGAACTTTGGCTTTCTCTCTCACATTGATTATTATTAGTTAGAGCTTTAGCTTTCTCTCTCACACTGATTATTATTAGTTAGAACTTTAACTTTCTCTCTCACATTGATTATTATTAGTTAGAACTTTAGCTTTCTCTCTCACATTGATTATTATTAGTTAGAACTATAGCTTTCTCTCTCACATTGATTATTATTAGTTAGAACTTTGGCTTTCTCTCTCACATTGATTATTATTAGTTAGAACTTTGGCTTTCTCTCTCTTTCTCTCTGGAGTATGGGTTCGATCCTGCTTCAGACCATATATTGTTCTTTGTTTTTTTCTGTTGTTGTTTATTTGTCATTTTTTCCGAGTGCTAACACATACCTTTTCCTTCTATTATTCCCTATTATCGCCTTGGAAGTTTCCCTATTTAATAATATTTATTTATTATTATTTGTCTCCTTTCTCTCTCACCTTGATTACCATTAGTTAGAACATCCCCCTTCTCCTTCCACAATATGTGACAGGGTTTAAATCACAGCACTGAATATGATGTGGTTAAATTATTGAACCAAAATGTGGTGGCTTGGCTGTTCAGTTGGTCATGCACCAAGAAGTGGTGGTATTGACTGGTCACGACACCAAAATGTGACAGTAGTTCAAATGGTCATGCAACAAAATGTGATAGTGCAAAAAAAAATCATATTTTTTTTACTATGAATTGGTTGCAGCAGCACAATGTGAGGGTTTGAGACTTCAGCTGAAACATCTCACACCAAAATGTGACCATTACAGCACCCAAATGGGAGCCGCGATAGCTCAGTGGTTAGTGAACTGGACTACCACGGACAAGGGGTAGGGTTCGATCCCAACCGACGGCTTCCGGGTTCACCCAGCCTTAAATGGGTACCGGATTTTTTTCTGGGAAAGTAAATCAGCACGGGCATAATACTGACCACATTACCCCAAAAATCATGTGCTGAAGGTCTGTAAAATATAGGGTCACTAACACTATATTTCCCTATATGCCACTTGGCGTGACAGGGGTACTTTACTTCTTTACTTTACAGCACCCAAATGACATGTGACTTTGCGTACTTGAATCATCACCGTGGTATGATCGTATTGTGTACTTTGTGTTGCCATTGTGATCACTGACCATGACTTCAGGATGACACAATGCTCAATGTTCTTAATTTAAAGTAGATTCATTCTGCCACATGTTGGATGGTATTTGTCTGGCTAATCTCTCTCACTCATGTTATTTACTGTACCTGCAATGCTAAAAATCTCTTGTTTTGCCTACAAAATGTCAGTTTTTACATGTGGATATGCTTCCTTCCTCTCCATTCATCCACACAACTTCCATTCACGATGCAATAAATCAGGAACTCCTGTCAACTACCATTGATAATTATTTAATGCAAAATAACAATATGGTGAACACTGGGCATGTCTTCTGGTACATTCAAAGATGGAGTCTTTGTTTATTTTCTGTCTTGCGTGGGCCATGAGGCTGACAACATTACCCTGAGTCTTGCTTCTGGGCAACCCTAACCATTATGGTTGTAGAATATTATGTTACAATGAGTCATGCCGACCCCAGAGAGCAATATATATCTAACTCGTCTGGTATTGGAAAGAGTAGACCACTACATACTTGGTAGTAATATCAAGAAGGTGAAACAAAGAAAGAGATCAGAAGCAGGATAGCAAAAGGAGCAAACATTTAAACATACCAGGACAAAATATAGAAATAAAAAATATTAAGCAAGAAAATCAAATTTAGAATATTCAACTCAAACACTTACCTATGCACTAGAAGGCTGGAAAACATCAAAAGAGATTGAGAAAAAACTAAATACTTTTAATAGACAAATGCCTAAGAAAAATACTCTGTGTACAATGGAATGAATTCAAGACTAATTTTTAAATAAGAGAAATCGCCTTGCAACCAAAGATCTCATCTACAAGTAAGGAAAGAAAATGGACATATATCAGACATGTGCTGAGAAGAGACAAGAGAATTCTAAAATAGGATGCAGAAAAGAGGAGACCTAAAGAGATGCTAAAAAGAACACTTATGAGAGAAGCAAAGTTGGCAGGCATAGACTTATTAGATA
The DNA here is from genome assembly GCA_032433765.1 of Megaustenia siamemsis. NCBI lineage: Eukaryota > Metazoa > Mollusca > Gastropoda > Stylommatophora > Ariophantidae > Megaustenia > Megaustenia siamemsis. The sequence goes on along the minus strand of JAVIAB010000159.1, from coordinate 34,535,938 downwards.
AGATTGAACATCTCGCCCAGAATAGAGATGGGTGGTGAAAAACACTACAAGCCCTAATGATACATCAAGAATCAAGAACACTGACCTCCATTCTCACACTCGTGCATCTAATTACAGTCAGCAATAATCTAAATATCCTTGATCTATTAAAGTTCCCAAATCCTTTGGGCTATTTCCACTAACCTCTCCAATCTCTAATAACTTTTACTAGATGTTGGCTCTCTCTATGCTCTCATTCTAAGTAAACTACAATCTAGATTCTAACTTGCTTCTAGTAGCTGACTTCCCAAAAACACCTCTGCTCAGCTCCAAAGTGAATCATCGACTATCTCAAGTTATTTCAAAATTACCTGAACTATTTAAAACATGGAGATTTTGTGTTTCTCAATAAACCACTAATAGGACCTTGACATCTCCCCTGAGTTAAATCTCCTGACCCTATTGACAATCACTCTATTGTATTTTGTTACTATATACATGTCATCTACAACACCATAACAGTTGAACAGCAAAACAATTGAGCAGTAAAACAATTGAGCAGCATAACAATTGAACAGTAAAACAACTGAGCAGCATAACAATTGAGCAGCAAAACAATTGAACAGCATTAGCGTAGACACAATCTACTTTTAAACCATACGTACACAAATTACAAGATTGTAAGACAGGGGTGCATACTATCCCCCCTACTGTTTATTACATACATGGACTATATATTCAAGTTAGCCAACCCACCAGAGACAGAGGAGATCAACGAGCTTTTATTTGTAGATGATGAGGCACTCATACATGGAAAAATAGAAGACCTACAAGAACACTGAAATAAATTCAACAGCACAGGCACCAAATACGACATGAAAATCAACATCAATAAAACAGTAATCATGAATGTCGGAAATGAGAAACAGAACATTAACATAGCTATAGAAGGCAGGCAACTAAAACAGGTAGAGGAATTCAAATACCTAGGCAGTTTAATGACAAACGATAATTCTCAAACAGCAGAAATAGACTAAAAAAGATGCATCAAAGCTTGTCAAATCTCTGGACAGTTATCACTACTATTATCCAACAAAAAAATAACACTAGAGGCAAAACGGGCACTATACAATATAATCTTCATTCCAACGTTAACCTACCAATGCCAGACCTGGACCCTAGATGCAAGAACAATAAGAAAAATAACCTCTACTGAGATGAAATGTGTTAGAAGAGTGACAGGAAACAGCTTGAGAGACAAGATCAGAAATGAAGAACTGAGAAAATAGCTAAGAATAGCCCCCGCCAGAGAATATATAAGGAAACAATAGATAAAATGGTTTGGCCATGTGACAAGGCAGAGTGATCACAACACAACACAACGAGCCTTCAATAAGAGTTGTGAGAACACCAGATCCAAGGATCGACCACAAAAAAGATGGATTGATGGAATATTAGAAGAACTTGAAAACATAACAGCAGCAGAAGTGAATAGAAGAGCAAAAGACCGCACATTATATCTCCCCTCAACACTGAAAAACAAATAAGGAAAGAAGAAGTTGAAGATTGGAGAGACAGAAACATGAAAACATATGGATATACACAACAGATGCATCACAAATATAACAAAACTGCAGCCAGAGAGATGCACACTGGTCAAACAGGCCTACATTAAACACAAAACTTTATAGCTTCTTATAGGAGTTGTTAAAACTAACCAAGTTCACAGAAAAGATAACTTTGCAGATGTAGACTTTTTATAAAAGAAGAAGGAAAGGACGATCATTAGTCAGCCTTCTCCTGCCCTGAACACAAATAAATAGGTCATATCTAATCTCCCAACCCTAAATTTATATGTTAAAATAATTCTAATTTTTCTCTCAGCATAAAAATATTTACTTAGAGCATATTTCTTCTCCCATTTTTCTGAATAGTTCCTTCCTTCCTTTTTTTTACTTTTTTTCTTTCCTTATTTTAAAGAGATGCTAAAAAAACACTTCACTTGACTTTGGAAACATTGTTTTTGTTTCCAAAATCCCCTCAAAGATGTGGCAAGGACACAGGACTTCGACAACCATGAGTCCACGTCACTCCTTCGGATGAAAGAGATGGGAGTTAAGATGGGCACAGCCAGAAACAAGAAACTTTGTGGGCATATAAGAAAACTTATCAACCAACATAGAACTGGAGTCCCTGGATGCTGTGGGACTTGCTGAGGAGGGGATATGAATACCTGGACATGTTCAGAGTGCAATGATGATGACCCGCAAATAACTCAATTGTTTCCAATATGAGAGCTTGCTTTGTGGCAACCTGGCTATTTCTTCCTCATCACACAGCCAGTACATGCTCGCCTTCTCTTTCTGATTGATAACATTTTGTTATTACACTGCCTCATCTCTTATTTGTGTGCTATTTATTCTTGCACTGTACACCTGGAAAAACGTACAGTATATATTGTACAATTATAACTATGTATTATTAATAAGATTAATGCTAAAGATGAACTAACTGTGATAGTAAATTTCAAATGTTTAGGAGGAGAATAAAAAAAGAGAAATATACTAACAACAAAACAAATATCAGCAGGGCTGAAACTAAGAATGGCAAAATGTTACATCTTCTCAATATTCCTGTATAGTGCAGAAACATGGACATTAGACAAGAAAACAGAACAGAAAATTCAAGCCTTTGAAATGTGGATTTATAGAAGAATAGGTAGAATTGGATGGAAAGAAAAGAAAACAAACGATGAAGTTTTAAAAGAACTGAAAATAAAAAGAGAACTACTAAATACAATTAAGACAAGACAAATGAAATTTTTGGGGCATGTTAAAAGACACAACAGCCTACTAAAAGTAATATTGGAAGAGAAAATACAAGGTAAAAGAGGCAGAGGCAGACCAAGACTAACATGGATGAGTAACATCAAATGATGGACAAGTCAATCTATGACAGCCTGCACCATCAAAGCAAGAAACAGAGTAGAATGGCGATCCATGGTAGCCAACCTTCGTTGCGGAGAAGGCACTCGATGATGATGATGATGAGGAGGAGAAACAGCATAGACTAGTTATCTCAGTTTGATTGTATACCCATGAGACAGAGATCAATGACTTTGTTTCAAGCATTCAGTAATGTTACTATCTTCATCAAGTACCATGCCTGCTAGTGTAGGTGATCATGTCTCTCCACAACTTTCTATCACAACAGTTATTTATCATTTCTGTTGTTAACCTTCTGCCAAGCCACTCTTTTAAGCTCTCTGGTATCTTTTCTCTTTGCTTCCCTCTATCTCTTCGTTCCTCAATATTCCCAGTTGTCACAATATATTCCAGCTGTTCCCTACTCATTGCATGGCCAAAAAATGATGATTGTCTCTTCCTAATATTGGAAATTAGCTCTCTTTTTGCTTTGGCTTCTTTTAGAATGTTTTCATATCCTTGTGTGTGCATGTCTATGTTGATCATATCTCATATCTTTGTGTGCATGTCTATGTTAGGCACGTGTCATATCTTTGTGTGTGCATGTCTATGTCAGTCATATCTCATATCTTTATGTGCATGTTTATGTTAGTCATGTGTCATATATCTTGATGTGTGTCAGTGTTAGTCATGCCTCGTATCACTGTATGCAAGTCTGTGTTGGTCACATCTCCTATCTTTGTGTGTGCATGTCTGTGTTAGTCACCTCTAGTGACACGGGCAGATGGTGCTCGTAAACCTGGGAGGGCCGACCATCTAAGGGCAGAATCCCCCTACAGAAAAGATCATCTGCTGCCTTGCAGGAAGATTGGGGACAATCAAAGGCTAAGGAATGCAAACCTGAATAAAATGCTGGCTGAAATCGGATGCACTGGGCCACTGGTGCAGAACACAGTGCAACGTTTTAACGGGTGTTCAATTCAGAGTGGATCTGGCAGACTCTAATTATGATGTTCTGCCTGTGGGGGCGATCAACACACTTAACCTGACAGCAGACTTCATGTGAGAGTCTGGGATCCTACTCTGATTGAGTCCTGATCGCAGAGAGAGAGAGAGAATGTTTTCATTACTCTTCTTAGCTGTCCATGGTATTTTCAACATTCTTCTGTAAAACCACATTTCTACAGCCTCCAGTGATTTTCTTGTCTGTTGTCCTATTGTCCATGATTTACATTTATATGTTAAGACATTTATATATATAAGATATATGTCATATATCTTATATATATATGTCAGTGTTAGTCATGCCTCGTAACGCTGTGTGCATGTCTGTGTTAGTCACATCTCTTATCTTTGTGTGTACATGTCTGTGTTAGTCACCTCTAGTGACTCGGGCAGATGTTGCTCGTAAACCTGGGAGGGCCGACCATCTAAGGGCAGAATCCCCCTACAGAAAAGATCATCTACTGCCTTGCATGAAGATTGGGTACAATCAAAGGCTAAGGATAGCAAACCTGAATAAAATGCTGGCTGAAATCGGATGCACTGGACCACTGGCGCAGAACACAGTGCAACGTTTTAACGGGTGCTCAATCAGAGTGGATCTGGCAGACTCTAATTGTGATGTTCTGTCTGTAGGGGCGATCAACACACTTACCCTGACATCTGACTTCATGTGAGAGTCTGGAATCCTACTCTGATTGAGTCCTGATCACAGAGAGAGAGAGAGAGAGATGTTAAGACTGACTCTACATAACATTTAAGAACCTTTTTTTTTGTTTCTATTGTCAAAAATAGATTGCACAGTATCTTCTTCATTTTTTGGAAAGCTGCTTTTTCCTGAGCCATTCTGCATCTCAACTATGTTGTACATCTACCATCTGAGGTTAAAAATGTTCCCAGATATTTAAATTCATTTATCTGTTTTAATATTGTTCCATTTGTCTTTATTGTGCTTTTCGGTGATGTCTTTTTCTTTGTTAGATTAAATGTTACTATAATCAAGGAGAAAAGATATGTTAGTCATGTGATGAAAGAATTGCACCTCAAATTTCAAACACTGGGCAAAAGAAAAAGAGACTGACCTAGAGAAACACTAAGAAAAAAACACTGACATGAGAAGCAATGACAATGGCCATCAGCTCAGGTAATATTTGTTAGACATCATCATGTGCACCTCTACATTGAATGTTGGCTATCAAGGATCACCATTTCACTCCTTTGATGGTCATGCTATTAGGTTCTCCAATCCATCTCTCAATGTTGTCTGTTCATTTAAGATTGTCCCTACCTTGTTTATTGATCAGAGGAAAATTATTTTATACTCAAGAATCACTTGTGGAAATATCTCAGAATTGCATTTTTATTACTTTTTCTTTATTTTAACTCATGATTAGAGTGCGCCACAGCTGATGAGATGATTTAGGTTCAAATTGTAATATTTTTACTTTTACCTTGTTGGCAGACCTGTCAACTCCTTATTCCCAGCTTTATCGTAATGGTCCTAATATTATTTCTTTACAGCTTCACAAGCCTGTTACAGACTACATACACATGATTAATGATGTTATTGCATTCAATGATAAGGTTTGCCAATCCCCAGAGGGTCAGAGAGAAAAGGTCATTATTTCTTTGGAGATTGAGAAGCCCAACATTGAAAATGCAGGTACAGTAATCCCTCAGTTATTGCGGTTAATAGGGAGCAGAACCGGCCGCGATAAGTGAAAAACTGTGAAGTAGTGTCACCCTCTCATTTTTAACATACGTACATTTTTTGTGTATATATAATATCAATAAGCGTATATGAAACCATATGAGTGCATATGTTATCATTAGAACATTAAAGAATAGTTTCAAACATGTAAATAAAATATTAATAGTATAAATAACATACATAAAATAATGTTTTTTTTATAATAATTCCTCAATTTTGAATGTTTGAACAATCCGCGATGTACCGAGGCCGCAATAAATGAACCGCGAAGTAGCGAGGGATGACTGTACTTCAAAATAATAGCTTGTTAGAATTGTTGTTGTTAGGAACATTATCACTGCGCAGCGAACAAATCTATAGCTGATCTGACATCCCCCTCAAGGAAGTCCTAAGAGAGTCCTGACCAACATGCACAAACTCAGTAGTGCTGCCTGGAATCTAATGATGTGGGTAACCATCATCAAGTACCATGCCTGCTGGCGTAGGTGATCCTGTCTCTCCACAATTTTCAATCTTGTCAGTTATTTATCATTTCTATTATTGACATTCTGCCAAGCCATTCTCTTAAGCTGACTGGTATCTTTTCTCTTTGCTTCCCTCTATCTCTTCATTCCTCAGTTAGCGAACTGGACTACAAAGGACAAGAGGTTTGATCCTGATCAATGGCTTCCAAGTTCACCCAGCTTTAAATAGGTACCTGATTTTTTTTCTGGGAAAGTAAAGTGGCACGGATGTAATATCGACCAAATTGCCCCAAAAATAATCTGTCAGAGATCTGTATAAATTATGGTCATTAACACCATATTCCCTATACACCACTTGGCATGACGGGGCTCTTTACTTTGCTTACTTACTCTTTACAGTTTTAACTGAAAAGGGTTCTTTAACAGGCACAAGTGCACATGGGAGTCTTCTGTTTATTGCTGTTATTCGAGAGTGCTAGACATCGGATCTCACTACCCAGAGAATGCTAGACATCAGATCTCACTACCAAGAGAGTGCTAGACATCGAATCTCACTACCCAGAAAGTGCTAGACATCGAATCTCACTACCCAGAGAGTGCTAGACATCGAATCTCACTACCCAGAGAGTGCTAGACATCGAATCTCACTACCCAGAGAGTGCTAGACATCAGATCTCACTACCCAGAGAGTGCTAGACATCGAATCTCACTACCCAGAGAGTGCTAGACATCGAATCTCACTACCCAGAGAGTGCTAGACATCGAATCTCACTACCCAGAGAGTGCTAGACATCAGATCTCACTACCCAGAGAGTGCTAGACATCAGATCTCACTACCCAGAGTGTGCTAGACATCGGATCTCACTACCCAGAGAGTGCTAGACATCAGATCTCACTACCCAGAGAGTGCTAGACATCAGATCTCACTACCCAGAGAGTGCTAGACATGGGATCTCACTACCTGAGAGATCAGAGAAGGTTAACAGCATGAGGAATCTATGGATTAACTTTTCCTGTTCTTGAAAAAACACACTGCTTGTGTAAGCTTTGAACCCTGATCCTTCCTGTCCTGAGGCTGATATCATACCATTAGACCACCCAGTCTTCCTGGCTGGTGAGAAGTATTTTTGTGATACAGACATTGAAGCAAATATACAGGACAGTTGTTAATACACTTAACTGCTAATTAGGTGTTTGTATTAGGCTCTTTAAATCAGGTAGATGAATTTAAATATCTAGGAACATTGGTAACCTCAGACGGTAGATGTACAACAGAGGTGAGATGCAGAATGGCTCAGGCAGTAGCAGCTTTCCAAAAAATTAGGAAGGTACTGTGCAATCCATTTTTGACAATAGAAACAAGAAAAAGAGTTCTTAAATGTTATGTAGAGCCAGTCTTAACATATGGATGTGAATCATGGGCAATAGGACAACAGACAAGATAATCACTGGAGGTTGTAGAAATGTGATTTTACAGAATGTAGAGAGTAATATGGACAGCTAAGAAGAGTAATAAAGACATTCTGAAAGTGGCCAAAGCAAAGAGAGAGCAAATTTTGAATATTAAGAAGAAGTAAAAATAATTTTTTGGCCATGTAACGAAAAGGAAAAAACTGGAATATATTGTAACAACTGGGAAAATTGAGGGACAAAGAGATAGAGGGAAGCAAAGAGAAAAGGTACCAGACAGCTTAAGAGAATGGCTTGGCAGAAGGTCAACAACAGAAATGGTACATAACTGTCGAGATCAAAAGTTGTGGAGAGACATGATCACCTACGCTAGCAGGCTTGGTACTTGATGATGATGTTAGACTCTTATTTGTGACAAATGTTTCCTGAGACCACTTGGTGTTCACATTCTTTTTAAAATTTGAACAGAACATTTTCTCATTGAAAGTAGGGCAGCTTGGATTTCTCTTCTGTCTTTCAGCTCTCTGTGGAGCATAGACCTCCAACAAACATTTTCCAAACCGTTCTGTTTCTTGCCATTCTTTTCAGATTGTTCTATATCTTTCCCATCCTCTTCATCTCTGCTTCCACCTTTCTTCTCCAAATATATTTTGGCCTTCCTCTTTATCTCCTCCCCAGGGAATTCCAAAACAGCTTGTAGTGTAATATTCTCAATTGGCTTCCATAGTGTGTGTCCTATCAAGTGCTATCATAAGTTTGGTTTCTATCTATTTATCTGTCTGTCTGTCCATCTGTCCGTCCCTCCATCCATCCATCCATCCATCTATCCATCCATCCATCTATCCATCCATCCATCCATCCATCCATCCATCCATCCATCCATCCATCCATCCATCCATCTATCTATTGACTTTCGAGCCATAGCCGGCCCATAGGGCATAGACCAAGATACTCCTTCTCTTATCTGAATTTTTGTTCTAGCAGTTTTCAATTCTTTTAAAGATATTTTATCAAATCTCGCCATTTGTCTCTGTTTTAGCTTGGTTTAGGGCTAGCTAAATCATCATCTTCTTGCTTGCCCCTACTTGAACACAGCTTGTTTAAAGTTTTCTCTGTTCTTGTGAGATATCAAGGAGCTGCTACAGCCATGTTCATTTCATTTGTGACATCTTACACCCATCTTTGTCTTGGTCTTTCACTCTCTCATCTGCCTGGTACTCATCATAAAGTACCGGGCCTGCTGGCATAGGTGATCATGTCTCTCCACAATTTTTGATCTCAACAGTTATTTATCATTTCTGTTGTTGACCTTCTGCCAAGCCACTCTCTTTAGCTGTCTGGTATTTTTTCTCTTTGCTTCCCTCTAACTCTTCGTTCCTCAATTTTCCCAGTTGTTACAATATATTCCAGTTGTTCTCTTCTCATTACATGGCCAAAAAATGATGATTGTTTCCTCCTAAAAATAGCCTAGAACTATGCCCTCCATAATAATCTTGTTTAGTTTATTGTATAATTGTTATCTAAAATTATTTATTTTCCTCAAATATATGGTTCATTAGCAACCAATCCTCTGGATTATTTTGTAAAATAGACATGTTTTGTTATGTTATTATCCTGCCTGTTACATCATCACCACCAATCCTGATTTCCAGTACTGACAAATGCCACACAAGGCTTGCAGGGTTCCTACCACAAGTCCCTGTTCTGGGTGAGCTTACCAATCTCATAAAGGGAATCAATGTCTGCTATCCCTGCCTCTCTTATCAGTGCTCATCTTAGTGTTTCTTGAGGTTATCCTATTTTACTTGTTAATGTTTTTTTCTTATTTGAGTACTTGCTTTGGGATTCTCATGTCATCTCATCACATGTAAGTTCTAGCAGACAGTGCACCCGGATTCTCATGTCATCTCATCACATGTAAGTTCTAGCAGACAGTGCACCCGGATTCTCATGTCATCTCATCACATGTAAGTTCTAGCGGACAGTTCACCTAAGAGTTACTATTTGATAACAATGTCTTCACCACAGAATCAGTGATGCATGGGGCAGACATTGTGTTCATCAGTAAAGATGTTGCCAAGTCTAAAGGATTCACAAATCAAAGTGATGCTGTGGAGGGTCTCTACCATTTCTGCAAGGATGGGTGAGTTATAAGAATATGTGACCCCACAAAGATGGGTGAATTATATGAGTATGTGATCATTGATAGCTTAAGTTATTCAATTATGATTTCATAGTTGAAAACATTAATTTTTAATTATACATTAATAAAGATTCTTATAGATGCATGATTTGTGCAAATCTGTCAAATTGACAATCCTATACCTGGTATCTTTTCTTTGCCTGAATTACCATTGTCGTTATGTGTATAAGTTATGATATTCATTATTTTGTCAGCTATTTTATTAATCCATTGTCTTCTAGATCTACCTTTTCCTCTCTTCCAGTTGTTTCTGAGGCTCTCTGAGGAATGTTATCTTGTGGTCATCATGTATTTTGTATTCTTTGTATCTAGTTGTTGTCTGTTGGCTTGTCTGAAGATCAAACTGTCATTGTTTCTCAATGATTGTGTTTTAAGATGGTTAATGTGAGCCTTAACCCTTTCATTACCAAACTTTATTTTTTAAAAACATACCAGAGGGAAAAATGAGGGCAATTACATGTAATCTTTAGAGAGGCATATCTCTGGCACATACAGAACCTGCATACTTAATTTATATAAGTTTTTTTAGGCAAAATGAATGAGGAATTTGAATATGTAAACATATTTTCTGTGTGCATATGTGAGTGAAGCAGTACAAGATGGCGGAGTGACCGTGCCGGTGTATTTTTTGATTCAGTGAAACATCAATATTTCTATTCTATATGGATTATGTGTCAAGTTTCCAATTCCAGAGAATGATATAATGTGATCTAAAATATCATTAAGCAGGATAGACATATAACATTTGTTTTAAGGGTGTATAATAACAGTTTGTGTGTGAAAACAACAAAGATGTAGAGACACAACACGAGGAGAAAATGGGCCATGGCCATCAGTGACCTCAGTGCGTGGGCAAGCACTGGTAGCATAAACAACAGCCCTTACTTGTGACAGAACTAGCACAGCGGCAGAGGACAATGTAACATACACACAACAGTGCTCAGAGCCAAAATAATGGAGAAACAATCACGATCATACAGCCCTCAGAATTGACAACATCCCAGTAGAAATGCTAACAGCAGCGGGAGAGGCAGGATGTAAATGGCTACACAGAATATTCAACGCTGCATGAATATAACAGCAAGTCCCAGACGATTGGAAACAGTCCATTATATTACCAATATGGAAAAAGAAGGGCAGCAGAAGAGACTGCAACCAATATAGAGGAATATCGCTATTAAGCCACACAGGGAAGTTATATGCCAAGATAGCTGAAAAAAGATTGAGACCAATTATAGACCCACAACTAAGCGATGCTCAGATGGGCTTCAGGAGGAACAGAGGTTGCACAGATGCTCTATTTATCATAAAACAACTAGCGGAGAAAACAATAGAGCATAATAAAACACTATATACAGCTTTTATTCACCAAGAAAAGGCGTTCGATAGGGTGGACCGGGAACAACTGTGGTCCCTTATTGCCCATGTACAGAGTGAGTCACCACCTAGTAGTGATATGCAAGAGCCTCTATGAAAGTAGTTGCACTACAGTAAGATCTTCAGCAGGCTACTCTAAACATTTCACCATTAACTCCGGAGTAAGACAAGGCTGAGTGCTTTCCCCTTTACTTTTCATCACATATGTGGACAATATATGCAAATTAGCATGCCCAATCAAAGGAAATATACCAACACGGATGATAACAAGCGATAACACAAAAGAGAACGAAATATACGTACCAGAAAACAACAGAAGAGAGGAAGAAATAAATGAAATACTATTTGCAAACGACCAAGTTCTGATACATGAAACACCTGAGGACCTACAAGAAAATATCAACAGGCTAAACAACACTTGTAAACAACACAGCATGAAGATCAACATAAGCAAAACCAAAGTAATGGCAATAGCGAGAAAGAAAGAAAAACTAAACATCATAATAGATAATAAATCTTTGAAGCAAGTAGACAATTTTAAATATCTGGGTAGCACGTTAACACAAGACAATAACCAAGAGACCGAGATAGATATAAGGTGTCAAGTATGCCAAGTTATAGGCCAAGTATCAACACTATTGAAAAACAAAGCAATAACTACGGAAGCAAAAAGGGCAATATACAAATCAGTTTTTCTACCAACTCTGTGCTATCAGTGCCAGAATTGGACGCTGGACTCTAGAACAATAAGAAAGATAACGACCGCCGAAATGAAATGTGTCAGAAAAATTACAGGAAACAGCTTAAGGGACAGAGTAAGAAACACTGACCTGAGTAAGAAACTCGAAATTGAACCAGCCATCGAATACATAAAGAAACAACAGATAAATTGGTTCGGCCACATAACAAGACAAAAAGAACTAACAATGACTCAAAGAGCCATAAACAAATGCTATGAAAATGCCAGATTAAGAGGAAGACCAAGAAAGAGATGGATAAAGGGAATACTAGAGTCACTAGGAGGAATAACATCAGAAGAGGCCAACAGAAGAGCAAAGAATCGCAGATTGTTTCTCCCCTCGACGCCAACGGCAGCAGAGGAAGGATAGAAGAAGAAGAAGAAGATATGTGAGTGAGTGTATGTGTGAATGAGTGTGGGTGAGTGAGTGTGTGGTATATATATCTGTTTTATTTCTTGAGGAAAAATTGAAAACCTTATAGGATCACTAGGAAATATAACAGTAAGAAAGACCAACAGAAGAGCAAAACTGCAATCTATATCTTCCCTCGATGCTGAAAGGCAAGTGAAGAAGATCAGGAGATGTACAAAGATGAAAGTTTTGCAGTAATGCTCCTCCAGCAGATGGTATTGAATAAAGATAGAAAACTGGGATCAAACATTTGTTAACATGTTACTGGAGCACTGAGGTATGATGCTCAAGTCTTCATTATCAAGAGTGCCAAGTTCAATTTCCGCGCTGGGCAACTGAGTTTTTCCTGGTGATTGCTAAATAGGGGGTTAAGGCAAATAAATGCAAGTGAATGCATAAAAATGCGAAGCTGCAGTAAAGCTGAATGCGAGGAAAAATTGAAAAAAAAGGAAAAATGGTATGTTGGAAGCTTTACGTGATTAGTAGACGACACAGATTCGAACGACGTTTCGGCTCAATAGGCCTTCAGCAGGAACAAACAAACAACATACACACACAGATATGTGAATAAATAAAACTAATCCTACATAGCTAACTAGTAATGAAACATCAAAAAGAAAATAATCAAAAACAAAATAATCGAAATATGTTGACTTCCCTGTGTGGCGTGGACTGTGGTCAGGCTAGGAAAGGAATTTCTCACGGGTGTAGCTGTAATTTATACCCTCTGGTCTGAGGTGAAGGGTTCTAAAAATACACGAGTGGGGGGAACGCTATCTAGGTATGTCGACTACAAAGGCATAGGCAATATCTGAAAGTATCTAAGGGCCTATAAATACATGTATACACACACACAGATGCGTGTATACATATGTACACGTGCAAGAAGACGTGCACATACTAATACATATCAACATACACATACATATACACACACATACATGTGTATGCATACAAGCAAGAACACATATACATGCATGTATATGTGTATACATATATATATATACCAATACCCGTGCCTATGAACACATACATGCATGTGCACATCCATACGGGGACAATCATATGTGTGGAAGGGTTCACACCAGGGTCAGTGTGCAAACTCGAAGGAGAAAGAATAGAACAGTAGAATGACAGGTACTCAAAAGGCGGAAAGAGTGAGATGTATGAGAGTGGGGTGCAATAAAAACATACGAGGGGTTAGTAGCACAGAAAGAAGGTATATAGGAGAACACCGAAGTGCCTCAACGGGGACTAGTGGAGAAGAACTAAGAACAGAGTGGCATAGTAGATAGACTAAAGAGCCACAACATAAGGTTTGTGAGCCACAACATAAGACATGTTGGTCTCTTTTTGTTTTGTCCTGTTTCCCATTTGATGTGAAGGCTTTCTTTGAGATGCTCTTGTTGTCTCCTCTCATCACATTCGCCAACACATGCTAACCTGTTTTCTTGATAATAGATGATGCTATTAGGTGTGTGGCTATTTGTCTTACAGTAGTGTTTACTGCACTGAAAATGTACAAAATCACTTTCTAAAATTGCCATAGAGACCGGTTTGCCAACATGTAAAACTTGTACACTGTTCTGAGTTCCAGGAATATAGTATTATTGTCCATATTTTTTATTAAACTGTGTCTCATTTCTATGAGTGATGTGTTCAGCATTACATTAGGCAGCCAATCCTTTCCCGCTAAAATAAAAGTGAATTTTACTGCATTTTCACATTATCACGGAGGGATTTAAAGTAACGGAGTATAGAGTCCACATGTCCAGTGCAATCATCGTGAAGTGTTCAAGACTGAACATTTCACCTCTGATCAATCATCATGAAGTGTTCAAGACTGACCATTTCACCTCTGATCAATCATCATGAAGTGTTCAAGACTGAACATTTCACCTCTGATCAATCATCATGAAATGTTCAAGACTGAACATTTCACCTCTGATCAATCATCATGAAGTGTTCAAGACTGAACATTTCACCTCTGATCAATCATCATGAAGTGTTCAAGACTGAACATTTCACCTCTGATCAATCATCATGAAGTGTTCAAGACTGAACATTTCACCTCTGATCAATCATCATGAAGTGTTCAAGACTGAACATTTCACCTCTGATCAATCATCATGAAGTGTTCAAGACTGAACATTTCACCTCTGATCAATCATCATGAAGTGTTCAAGACTGAACATTTCACCTCTGATCAAAAAAGTATTTGGCCCTGCCTGGTCCAAACCTGCATTCCCCTGGTTTGGAGCCCAATGGGTTATCGGATCAGCCACTCACTCTCCCTTCAGGAGCTGTGTTGGTCTAAACAAATATGGCCTTACACGGGAACTGCATGTGAATGCACTAACTACTTTGACTCCACATCTTCTATTTGGAGAGTGACATTTTAATTTAGTGTTCAAGTTTAGCATGTCAAAGAAAACAAGACAGTTGAACTTGTAGGTTAGTGGCTGCATGCTATTGCCTGGTGAAAACTACAAGGGTAAATTTCAGTATTATAACATTATAAACTTTGTAAAGTTGATCCACTGCATCCATGACAGTGTTACCAAGTTAGTATACTCTGATCTTATACAACAGAGAAAGTGACACAAAGTCATCCATGCCAGTGTTACCATGTTAGTATACTCTGATCTTATACAACAGAGAAAGTGACACAAAGTCATCTATGACAGTGTTACCAAGTTAGTATACTCTGATCTTATACAACAGAGAAAGTGACACAAAGTCATCTATGACAGTGTTACCAAGTTAGTATACTCTGATCTTATACAACAGAGAAAGTGACACAAAGTCATCCATGCCAGTGTTACCAAGTTAGTATACTCTGATCTTATACAACAGAGAAAGTGACACAAAGTCATCTATGACAGTGTTACCAAGTTAGTATACTCTGATCTTATACAACAGAGAAAGTGACACAAAGTCATCTATGACAGTGTTACCAAGTTAGTATACTCTGATCTTATACAACAGAGAAAGTGACACAAAGTCATCTATGACAGTGTTACCAAGTTAGTATACTCTGATCTTATACAACAGAGAAAGTGACACAATATCATCCATGACAATGTTACCAAGTTAGTACACTCTGATCTTATACAACAGAGAAAGTGACTAGAGAACTTTTAAATATTTCTTTCATTTTGTATCTGCTTATATATCTAACAATTGTCCAGGGCTTTCAGATGTCAGACACAGCTCGTAATGTACTTCACCATAATTTTTTGCTCTGGTGGAGCTCAATCTCATTTAGGAAGTCAATGCCTCCTATACCTGCTGCTGTTGTCAGTGTCTTACTTATGTCTTATTGTTGGCAATTTTGTTCTTTTTCATATAATTTTTTTCCCATTTGATGGCTTGACATTTCTTTGATTGTTTCTTCATTTTATATAGCCAATATATGCCAGTCTTCTCTTTCAGATTATAGATTATATTGTTAGTTGCATTACCATTTCTGCACTAGTCTGGATTCATTTCATTGTATACAAAATGTTTTCCTTACACAACTGTTTTTTATTGTGCTTTTTTTTTCAATATTTTACAAATTATTTATTTATCAGTGCAGAGTTAAAAACAATGAAGTTTTGAATTCAGCATCCATGAAAACACCTTAAACAGAGCTGCCCTAATCAATTTTACGCTTATATTTTTATTCAAATTGAGCGATCTGTCTATTAATTTGCATTGAAATAATAGTAATTTTTAAATAAGGACATCATCTCCATTACAAAAGCAAGGCGTCAGCCAAATTCATTGTTTAGTCAAAGCGCTTGTTTCTGTCAGTAGCTCTGCATTTTTAAATGTTTAATAATTAATTTAATGGATTTTTATGTTGTTTTTTTTTAAAGTTATATTTATAATTTAGCACTAATTTAAAGTTAAAAATAACACAAATGCAAAAGTTGAAAGAAATCTGAGATCATGATGACAATGTCATTTTCATTCACTGAGTCAAATGATCTTGCAGAAACTATTAATTATTGTTATTAATATTTATTATTATTATTATAAACTAACACAAAATGTGTAAGGTCACCTTTGTCTATGTCCCTGGACATGCGGGAGTACGGGGAAATGAAAGAGTTAACATTTGGCTAGCTGCCCTGTCGTTGAGGACGGGCAACCAATGGATCGGGCGGACATCATCAATGCCCTCCAAGATGTGGGAAGAGCACAGGACTTTGACAAACACAGGTCAACGTCACTTCTTCGGATGATGGAAATGGGAGTTAAGATGGGCACAGCCAGAAATGAGAAACTTGGTGGTCGTGTAAGAAGACTTATCAATCAACATAGAACTGGAGTTGTCAGTCGCTGGACACTGCGGGACTTGCTGAGGAGGGGATCTGAGCACCTATGGACATGTTTGGAGCGCAATGATGATGACCCGCAAATAACTCAATAACAATAACTAACACTTAAAATTGACATGTACTTTTTTCCCCATTTGTGTGGGGTTTTTTGGTCCAGTGTACGGCTTTGCTTAAAATATCTATGGAAGGTATGATGTTCTAAGCTTTGTTTTTTGAACTTATGATTCTTGATATGATGTCCTAAGCTTTGTTTTTTGAACTTATGATTCTTGATATGATGTTCTAAGCTTTGTTTTTTGAACTTATGATTCTTGATTTCCTTAATGTTTTGATGTTTTTGAAAGCTGATACTGCCTTTGCCATTCTGGTTCTGGCTTTCTTTTTTGTCTCTCCTCTTTTATCTATGCAACTTGCAAGTTATACAAAGTTGTCTATTTCTTTCACTGTTTTCTCTTCATTGAAGCAGTTAATAAAAGTTCTTTTACATGAACAAGACTGATAAATTATATGTCAATTGATTGGTTTGGAGCTGTATGTTGTTGCATTTTATAACTAGATGACCAAATAGCACATCATTTTTTTCTCTACCCAGGGCTATATTAATCTGTGCCTGGGGTGAAGATGGCGCTGCTGCTCACTGTCAAGGAACTACCATCGTGGCACCAGCACTCACAGACGTTAAAGTCATCGACACTTTGGGTGCTGGGGATACATTCATAGCCGGAGTCATTAGCTACTTCTGGAAGCATGACTGGACAAGTGCAAGTTGTGATATAACAGACTCAACTATTAGAAGTGCTCTAGAGTTTGGTTGCCTTCTAGCTGGGCACAAATGTACAATGTTGGGCTATCAGGGTTTGAGAACATTTATAGCCAGCATTTCATGAAGGGAAATTGTGCCATTTTTATTTGTGTGAAGTATATATATTTTTGTTGCCTTCTAGCTGGACACAAATGTACAATGTTGGGCTATCAGGGTTTGAGAACATTTATAGCCAGCATTTCATGAAGGGAAATTGTGCCATTTTTATTTGTGTGAAGTATATATATTTTTGTTGACCAATTACCATGCCACAATACCAAGCTATCAAGTATCTTCTCTCTTTGTCATCTGTGATCTCATCAGTTAGCTGAGTTGGCTGTGGTGCTCTAGAGTTTAGTTTCTTATGGCAAGGCACTGTGCCAAGGAGTGCGGGTTTAATCCTGCTTCGGACCATATATTGTTCTTTGTTTTTTTTCTGTTGATTATTTGTGATTTTTCCGAGTGCTGAAAACATACCTCTTCCTCTGAAATAATTCACTGATCTGTTGCCTCAGATATTTCCCACTATAATAATATTCATGTATTATTATTTGTCATCTGCAATCTCTATTTCCCTGTATTTTGCCAGTTGAATTTAAGTATTCCAACTTTCCTCTTCTTATGATATGCACCAAAAATGTTGATTGCTTCTTTCTAATGTTTTATTACTTTTTTTGTGCTGGTCACCTTAAAATGTTCCCTGTTGATCCTTATAATTATCCAGGGAACTCAAAATTCGTCTAAGAAATTTTATATAACAACAAATAAAAAGAAAGAGCTTCTAAAAGGTTTATTGAAACTTTAAGCACCAAAAATATTACTATGTATAAAATAAATTACATAGTCAAGAGCTTTTAATTTATCTATGGCTGTGCATGATGATGATGATGGCTGTGTACAGCACAAGAACACAGAGAACAGAGAAGTTCTACTTTTATTCTTGATGGTTGTAAAGTATCAACATACCATGTTATGACTAAACTGTCATAAAAATATAAAATGTCAAAGGAGACAAAGATAATAATTGAAAATATGACAATGAAATATATATTTGCAATATTGAAAGTTCATCTGAAAAAAACAAAACAACTCAGATTCAGAAGAAAATCTTCTAGATCCATTTAACCTTTATGTCTGAAGCTATTTTAGTTCTGTATTATAGGTTTATCTTCCATCATCATTGAGTGCCATCTCTGCCTCAAAGGTTGGCTACCATAGAACGCCATTCTCTGTCCCTTGCTTTGACTGTGCTTGTACACTGACTTATACATCTTTTGATGTTACTCGTCCATGTTAGTCTTGGTCTGGCTCTCCCTCTTTTACCTTGTATTTTCCCTTCCAAGATTCCTTTTAGTAGGCTGTTGTGTCTTTTAGCATGGCCCAAAAATATCTCATTTGTCTTGTTTGAATTGTATTTAGTAGTTCTCTTTTCATTTTTAGTTGTTTTAAGACTTCATCATTTGTTTTATTTTCTTTCCATCCAATTCTACCTATTATTCTATAAATCCATTTTTTTCAAAGATTTCAATTTTCTGTTCTGTTTTCTTGTCTAATGTCCATGTTTCTGCACAATATAGGAATGTTGAGAAGATATAACATTTGTTGTACTTAGTTTTAGCCCTGGTGTTATTTGTTTTTAAGTTAGTATATTTTTCATGGCATTAAAATTACTTTTTGCCATTCCTATTCTTTTGTTTATTTCAATTGTACATTTTCTTTCACTGGTTATAGTATGCCCAAAGTAATTGTAGGCTTATCTTTAGTGTGTTACAAAATATATTCTGGTTTTATTTACCCTTTTGTAATTTCAAAAGAAATTGCTATGCAACCAATGATCTTATCAATAATCAAGGAATGAATGTGGACATATGTCAGACACATGATGAGACTAGATAACAAGATAGTTGCAAAGTAAGCCTACATATGGAAACCAGCAGGTAAAAGAAAAAGTGATTAACCTGGAGAAACACTTAGAAAAACATGAACTCTTTCCGTATGTTTCGCCGCACTGTGCGCCATGCTGATTTTGGCAGCGTACGTTTCGCCACATAGTGTGCCGCCACGCTCAATTTGATTAGTGTGAACCGCCATCAAACCATTTTCTTTTTACATGTCTTTTATCATCTTGATATTTGTGAAATCTAATACCTTGTTCAATTATCTAAAAATTCATATATAATATGTTATATGTTTTTAAATATAAATATGTAGATTGATTCTTACAAAAAATTAAAAATTTTGTCTCTGAAATCCCTTTTGTTGCGTCAATAAAAAGCTTCAGTACGGAAAGAGTTAAGACTGAGAGGCTTATCCAGAACAGGAACATATGGCAAGACTCTCCTGGGTCTTGTGCAAAGTCTGATGAGGATGGTTGAATGACAACAAGGAATCATCTAACACAGAGATTCTTCTTTATTTCTGCCTGATGTCTTTGCATCAAAAGGACATTAGATAGAATAATAATAGATTGTTGTGCTGTTATTTTTCTTGTAATGAGTGAAAGATGCAGCTTTCTAGTTGTGACCCAAATATTCGCCAGTGTGCTTACCTTGTATGTTGTAAAATAAGGTCTGGCAGGAGCATATGCTGGTTATGGGTGTGTGAACAACTTGTCAATATATTTATGTTTGAAGGGAATGGGGAATGACAGAGTAGTAGTGTTAACTAACACACTGACCATAGAGAGGTAAAGGTAAAGTACGACCATAGAGAGACACTTGACCAAAGTACATGGTTTAATACCTGCTTCATGTTAAATATTATTTTCTGAAGTCTGGAACCTTGGTGGCTCAGTTGTTAGTGAACTGGACTACTATGGACAAGTGATTGGGTTCAATCTTAATTGAAATTTAGTTTAATTATGAGCTATGGCAGCTCTTGTTAGTGAACTGGACTAGTAAGGATAAGTGATTGGGTTCAATTTTGATTGGAAGCTTCTAAGTTCACCCAGCCGTAAATAGGTACCTGATTGCAAGACACTAACCACATACCAATAAATGTGTCAGTGAAAAAATATGGGCACTATCTTTGCTTTGCATACGTTAAAGGACTTGCAGGATAACCCTTTAATTTACTTTATTCTGCTGTTGTATGTTCTGAGTACTGCTAAAAAATATGTGGGCGAGCATTATTTATGTATCAGAAGGTTAAATTGACAGCCATCTAAATTTCAGCAACAAATTTAATATAAGTATTTATTAGATGTGGTACAAAAATAAACTTTTCAAAAGAGATAATTCAAGTATTTTTTATTGCAAGTGAATCATGATATGAATACAGTTGATCCGAGCATGTTTAATATAAATGAATTTTTAGTAAAATTGATGAAAACATTTTGAGTAAAGTTATTAATGTGTTCAATAAATTTATTTCAAGTATTTTTAATAAAAGTATGTTGAGCAATTTGAATAATATGATTCAAATATTTTTTTTATTGAAAATGTTTTAAGCATTTTAGATAATGCAAGTTCGTTCGTTCGTTCGTTTTCGTCAGCTTTGACCTCTGACGAAGTCCCACCCACTCAATTTTGTGGGACTGAATTTTGCGTGTAAAGTCTGTTTTATCCCATTACAGGATGCCCCTCGCCATGCAGGCAGATTTACTCCGACTTCAGAGATACTAATTTTTAGGGAATTAGTAAAACCCAGGTGTCCTCGCCAGGGTACGAACCCCGGCTGTTGCCGTGGTAAGCCAACCACCTATCGATTGCGCTAACCGGACACCCTAGATAATGCAAGTGATTGAAGCATTTTGGATAATGCAAGAGGCGACTAAGGAGATTGATTAATGGCTTGACAAGCTGTCATTGTAAAAAGTATTGTTATGGAAACAGAGCAGTGATCTCTGCAATATGTGCCATTTTGGCATGCAAGGTTTCTATTTTTGAGATTGTAGTTCTGCCCTATGTGCCATCATCAGCTCGAAAGGACAATAGATAGATAGATAGACGTGATTTAAGCATTTTGGAAAATACAAGTGATTTAAGCATTTTGAATAAAAGTGATTCAAGCATTTTATGTGAAATTATGTACATATTTTTAAAACAAAAAAATTATTCAGTATAAGTGTTGAATATAATTCATGGCAGAAAAATAAATATTGAGTAAATGTGACTTAATTACAAATTTCTTTTTTCATGTTCTTTTATCCATTATTATTATTTTTTTGTTTACATTATCAACAGACCATCAGGGTAAGTAGGATTGATTGTCTAGCCCTAATGAATGATAAAATGTTGGCTCCATGTTTAAGTTGGCACTCATTTCTCTGAACGTTGCTAACAATCTGTTAGAAACACACACATATATATGGCATTTGGCATCTTGACCAATGGTTGGTAGCAAGCAATCATGATAATTAAGTAGTTTGGTAAAATGTTACTGTCTTATGCTGGATGCTGCTTTGCTGAACAGCTTCTCTCGTGGCTGAATCTACCAATTTTGGGAAGACAGATCCATCAGCAGAACGAACAAGATGTATTCATGGTGCCTGGTCTCGTATCCTTTCTTCTGCACCTTTTGTCTTCAGAATTTGATATCAGCACTGCCTGAAAGTTGCTGTGCCATTTTATTTGTTTGTTCTCCATGTGCTTCTGCAGCCAGATTTTCCCAGTTTCTTTCACTGATAGAGAATTCCCTCAAGGAAGCCCTGGAAACATCCTTAACTCTCAGCTCTGGTCTGCCCTTTGATCTCTTTCCATCCTTAAATTCACCATACAATGTCTGTTTTTGGAATATGAATGTTTGTCGTTCATCTTACATGGCCCATAACATGTGGAAACAGTGTTTTAATGTTTCATTGGTTAATTTGGCTTCTCAATAACCAATCATAAAATTTCATGAAGATTTTCATGGTAGTTATGTATGCCACAGTTGGTGTGACTCATTTCAACAGTTATACTTTAGAATCAACAGTCACTTCTATGAAAACTATATTTGTTGCACTCGTTTGCCGTCTGGTGGATTTCCCAAATGGGGATTTTCTTTCTGAACAAGAGGAATTTGTGGTTTCCCACTCTTGAAATGTGTAGCAGATGTTCTTTGATGGGAGTCCTTGACACTTACCATTTATGTTTCATTTCTTTTTATGGCAGTTATAAATGCCATAGATGCTGATTTCAAAACGTCCATTTTACAAGCAATTCTAATTATTACAAATGATATAAGTTTATTATAATAGATGGTTGCAAAACAATGTAAATTATTTAAATTAGGTATTCACTCATCATGTATACATAGAATTACAATAGCAAATATGACATTTTAAGTGGTAAATTTACTGGCTATTTAGTCACATATACATAGAATTATAATAGCAAACGGGGGACTTGTTGGTTTTGAGGCAAGATGTCAGCCTCGAGACAGAGAGGTTGTGGGTTCAAATCCCGGCTGCACCGGGATTTTTATCTATGATTTCTCTCTGCAGCAACCACCCCTTGTCTCAGCAGGGTTGAAACATCAATTACTCATCAACGGAAAAAAAAATATGAGTATCTTTGGAGTCGGAGTTATCTGCCTGTGCGGCGAGGGACCCCTGTGCACATGGCTGCCAGGGAAAAATGGATTAACACGCAAAATTCAGTTCCTAGTCTCTAGGGACGTCGTCAGAGGTCAAAAGCTGGCGAACGAAAAAAAAAATAAAAGCAAATGTGACAATATAAGTGGTAAATGTACTGGCTGTTTTAGTCATATATACATAACATTACAATAGCAAAAACGACAATATAAGTGGTAAATGTACTGGCTGTTTTGGTCATGTTAACATAGAATTACAGTAGTAAAATTGGCAATATAAGTGGTAAATGTACTGGCTGTTTTGGTCATGTTAACATAGAATTACAATAGTAAAATTGGCAATATAAGTGGTAAATGTACTGGCTGTTTTGGTCATGTTAACATAGAATTACAATAGTAAAATTGGCAATATAAGTGGTAAATGTACTGGCTGTTTTAAGGTGTTGTTAGTGTCCTCCCCATCCTTTTTCAGTGTTGAATGAGCGTCCATAGTGTGGGTGAGTTGTGTCGCTTGCTTACGTCAAGCCATGATATCTGCACCTTTTTGTTCCTCATGAATACATCAGCGTGTTACTGGTTGATATTTCTGGTTCAGACATTTGATCATTTGTTTTAATTTTGCACTTGTCAAACATTGAAGGTAATCATTTCTAGTCAAAACCTGGACAGTTCTGGAATATCTAATTGATAGTTGAGTGATGGAGATTTTGAGGTGCTCAAACCAGATGTGGGAAACAACAGGTAAGAGGAAGACCCAGAGAGACACTGAGAAGAACATTGATGAGAGAGGCAAGAGCAGCAGGAATCGGCTCCCTCAATAAGATAGAGCTGCTTACACAGAAAGGAGACAAATGGCGAGATTTGACAAAATATCTTTAAAAGAATTGAAAACTGCTAGAATAAAAATTTAGATAAGGGAAGGAGTATCTTGGTCTATGCCCTATGGGGTGAGCCATGGCTCGAAAGGTTAATAGATAGATGGACAGAAACCAGTGTTCTATCCAGCCCCCTCCTTTTCCAAAATAGTTAGGGCATATATATACTTTTTCAAGGGGTGTTAGTTCTATCCTAGATCAAGTGTGTTGCACAGGCAACAGGTCAGTGGGACTGTAAGATTTATGTTGTTGAGCTAGTTCCTCTTATTGTTTGATCTTCTTTGAGCCTAAAAAATATAATGTCATGAAATGTTGTACCTGCTGTAATGCTAGCAGGCAGATGGATGAACTTCATGTTGTACCTGCTGTACTGCTAGCAGGCAGATGGATGAACTTCATGTTGTACCTGCTGTACTGCTAGCAGGTAGATGGATGAACTTCATGTTCATGAATATATATATATATATATATATCAGAATATAAACACAATTCAAACAAGACAAATGCGATTTTTGGGCCATGTTATAAGACACAACAGCCTACTAAAAGTAATCCTGGAGGTGACAAAAACAAGGTAAAAGAGGCAGACTAAGACTAACATGGACGAGTAACATTAAAAAAAAAGATGGACAAGTCAGCCTATGACAACCAGCACCATCAAAGCAAGAGACATGGCAGAATGGCGGTCCACGGTAGACAACCTTCGTTGCGGAGATGGCACTCTATGATGATGATCAGAATAAGGCCGGAGCTTCATTTATTTTTTGTTTGTTTGTTTTGTTCCATATGTTTGATGTAAATCTGGGTCTCTGCAATTTTTATGAAGATTTCTTTTTAATGGGTGTCTTCTTCCTCACTCGCACATCATGAGTTAATTACAAACATACCAGTTATCTTTTATTTTCTTCCTTGCAACATCATCATTTCATTTTAAACATACCAATTGCCCTGTATTTTCTTCCTTGCAACATCGTCAGTTAAATACAAACGTACCAGTTGTCCTGTATTTTCTTCCTTCCAACATCATCAGTTAATTTTAAACATACCAATTGCCCTGTATTTTCTTCCTTGCAACATCGTCAGTTAATTACAAACATACCAGTTGTCCTGTATTTTCTTCCTCACAACATCATCAGTTAATTACAAACATACCAGTTGTCCTGTATTTTCTTCCTCACAACATCATCAGTTAATTACAAACATACCTGTTGTCCTGTATTATCTTCCTCACAACATCATCAGTTGATCACAAACATACCAGTTGTCCTGTAATTTCTTCCTCACAACATCATCAGTTAACTACAAACATACCAGTTGTGCTGTATTTTCTTCCATGCAGCATCATTAGTTAACTACAAACATACCAGTTGTCCTGTATTTTCTTCCTCACAGCATCATCAGTTAACTACAAACATACCACTTGTGCTGTATTTTCTTCCTCACAACATCATCAGTTAACTACAAACATACCAGTTGTCCTGTATTTTCTTCCCCACAACATCATCAGTTAACTACAAACATACCAGTTGTTGTCCTAAGTCTCTAATTAATCTTTTGTACTGGACATGGAAAACGAAGTGGCGCGACTGCTTAGGTTACGGTTATGATTACGATTTTTAAACTTCTCCCATCGAGCTATAACAGCGGGGATCGTGTACAGAAGTGGGTTTGCTGCAGAGTTTATTGGTAAAACAATGATTGTTGTCCATGCGTAAACATCGTTGCTGATTTTGCATTGGAGAAGTGTTAGCACGCCCATGATTCCTACCGGAACCCAACAGAGAAAGTTGGACAGCGCAACAAGAGATAATTGTTTGGCTACTACTAAATCTTCTGCCAGTCTGCAGGAACTGGTTAGAGCTGTTACACTAATTCTGTTTTCTGAAATAGCTCGAAAGATGGCTCTTTGGCCGTACGCGATTATGATGCTGAAGCTAACATTAAGCACGATGAATACGCTAAATGAATATTCCCAGCCTTTGAGCCGAGTAGTTGTCAGTGGCAAACCAGTACACATACTATTTGAAGAGAACAATTCAGACTTGAAAAGAATTGGAATCAAAGCTAGAAGGAAGCCAGTGATCCAACACAAAAGCAAAGCTGTAATTTTATTCTTTTCAGAAAATTTAATTTGTCCAAATGGAAAAGTCATCACTAAAAATCTGTCAAGAGTGATAAGGAAAACAAAGAAAGTTGATGTTTCACTAGAAAGAGTGGCCAGTAAGCCAGCAAATCTGCACGTGTTACTTTCTCTCCATTCTTTATCATGCAGAACATAAACGTCATGAAAGTAATGGTCCGCTCCAGCAATAACGAACAGATAGGCTCCCATAATGAAGTCAGATATACCCAAGTTTGTTACAAAAAGTCCATATCCAGTTCTGAGAACTGACCTGTCCCAAATGACCCGATATACAATGACCGTCATGTTCCCCAGAACGGCAAGAACAGCAATCACCCAGAGAAGAACACGTTGAACATTGGCACCTACCAGATGAGAGCAAGAAGAAATCGCTACTTCCGGAGCGTGGCATACGTAGTATGGGATGTTCTCTCCCCTTACCCGCGGACAACAAACTTCAAAACTATCAGTGGTCAGACTTTGCTTGATAGCGAGACCGCTGAAGAAATCTTCATAGAAACTGTTCATGTGTAGTCCACGCAAATCTAGAGTTTGTAATGTTAGGCTGGGATGATAGGTAATGTTAGCGAAGCTGGAGATGAACGTGTAACTTAGGTTTAAATGTTTCAAGTTTGGTAGACCAACAAGGAATGAGGCATCTAAATCTGACAGACCTGTATGAGATAAATCAAGCACTTCTAGAAATGGAAACAGGAAATATTTCACATCAACAAGCATGTTGTTATAAGAGACGTTCATGTGAAGAATGTACTCAAATGTTAGACTATTCTCTCTGCCGTCAATCTCCTCAATCACGTTGTAACTGACATCCAGATATTGGACTCGACTGGACACTGAAAACAGGTACGGCAAGCTGCTGATATTACATTTAGACCAGTTAATATAAATTAATTTATCCAGCGTTGCCAGGAAAGACATATCTAGAACAGACAGGTCTATACCTGACATGTCCATGAACCTAGTTCTGTTGTCAAATGCTCGAATTCTGGCAAGTTGAATGGATGTGTTTTGGTGTAGCACCGCGATTGTTCCAGAAACACAGTAGAAGCCTTCAGCACAGACCACATTACAGTCCACCTCGTCGTCCTGATGTGGACAGTCGGGGTGTCCGTTACATACATAGTCAGGATGTAGGCAGATTCGACTGTTCCAACAAGCAAAGTTACCGCTACAGGGCTGAATATTGTCGCTTTCTTCGTCTTCGCCTGTAGGACAGTCTACTTTTCCGTCAAGGATGTAATGTTGAGGGATGCAGTAAGTGTTCGGACATTTAAAATATCCCTCCGGACAATTATAGTCGCTACAGTTTTTTAGATGTGACGTATCTCTACATCCGAAAATAGCTCCGAACCTGTCCTTGACATAGGCACAACGTGGGGCCCAGATAATGTGCCCAAATCTATTGTAGCAAGCGTCCGATGCTTCTAGTTTGCCAATGGTCTCGTCCAATGGCCCCTCAGGTCCTTTACAGTCCTGGCGCCCGTCATTAAGTTGGGAAACGTTCACACATGCATCCTGGTTACAAATGAAAGCGCATGTCTGGTTTTTCTTGAGAAATTTATGAAATAGTTTGCTCTCATCGTTTGCTTCGCTCTCGGTGCTGTAGTCGCAAACAGTACAGTCTATCTGGCCGTCGTTGACCCACTGTAATGGCAAGCAAGAGCCGTCGCAGCAATAGATGCCGTTACAATTGTTTGTGTAAAGCTCCTCATCCTTATTTGTTTCTTGTGGTCGCAATCTACAAAAACTTTCATCCCGTCTGTTGCTGCAGTGATCGATATAGTCACAGACAAACACGTAGGAAATATATCGTGGGTTGCGCGTGCCCACGCCACAGTCAAATATTGGGAAATCTTTGCTTGTTTCTTTCAGAGATGTTAAGAAATTGATGTTTGCAATGTTGGCTGATATCGATACAATGTTATCTTCAAAGATGACAAAGTCTCCTTTATCTAAAGCTTGATTGAAGCTCTCATTTGTGGCTGGTTTTATTTTTATCAAGTTCCTGTTATCAATTCTACGCGGCAACACCACTTCACACAGGCTAAACGTACTAATTCCGTCAAAACATCCGACATCCGCCCATCCATCAACATAACGGCCTTTACTATTGGTCACGTTAGTAAGACCGCTCCAGATAAATGTCCACACGCCACAACCAATGCTATAACCTATTGATGGTTTCCCAGGCAACCAGTTGTAACCAATCAGGGGACGATCTCGAGCCGGGAAGGTGAACTCCCATTGAAACCGTTTAGCGACATTAATTTTGTCTCTGTACAGACCAATGTATACTTCAAATTTATTAATCTGGATGGGATTTCTTAATTCTGTTAAATATGAATACATTCTTGCTCGTAAAACATCCAATTTTTCTTGCACTTCGATTCCAGCTAGTTGGCCCCCATTTGCAGACCTGCACGTATATCTGGCAAGGGAGCTAGTGATTTTAAATGTAGAAGTGGATAATTTGTAGCAAGTGAGAGGGTCAGTACCTTCCTTATTCTCAAATGACCACCACCCTTGCATACATTGGTTACACATTGACAGAGTCAAAATATTCTTGTCCATGCTGTTGATGGTATGTGTTATGAGAAGTGTATCACTTAGATGGACCATTCGTTTCTCATTCACAAAACCAGTTACTACCACAAATATCTTGATCTCTGTTTTCTGCTGCTCCACAACACGTGACACACTTCTGCTCTCCTCCTTTGATAAACCGGCACCATCTAAAAATATCACAGCGACACGTGTCACGTTATTCCTGGCTCCACTCATTTCGGAAAACAAACGCTGAACAAATTTGACCTTTAATTCAATAGTCTCATTTAAAGTCTTGTATTTGGGCCTGATGGTATTCGGCTCCTTCAAGCCATACACGGACGACCCCAGAGTTGTACGAAAGCTCCAAGAGCTAATATTAACTTGTGGATTATAAATAGAAAACCTGTCGTAGACGTCAGCAAAGAGCAGTCTGGGAGTTGTCTTGTTGTTAGGTAAGCTTAGAAGATGCGTCGCGAATGCGGGGCACATTAAGTGGCGGGTAAAATTGTCGTTGTGAGCGTAGAAATATAAAAAAGCACATCCATTTCTTGTGTGGAGCAGTCTTGTAAGGGGAAGTTACTCGCCTCAACTCCTGCAATCAATGTAAAGGTAAACAAAAGCATGTAGTGGGGTGTAAACACACACATATACAAGGTTTTATACAAGGTATAGTGATCATCATCAGGTATCATGCCTGCTGGCGTAGGTGATCATGTCTCTCCACAACTTTCGATCACGACAATTATTTATCATTTCTGTTGTTGACATTCTGCCAAGCCAGTCTTTTAAGCTGTGTGGTATCTTATCTCTTTGCTTCTCTCTCGTCCTTCTATTTTCCTAGTTGTTACAATATATTCCAGTTGTTCCCTTCTTTGGCCTCTTTCGGAACGTTTTCATTACTCTTCTTAGCTGTCCATGGTATTCTCAATATTCTTCTGTAAAACCACATTCTACAGCCTCCAGTGATTTTCTTGTCTGTTGTCCTATTGTCCATGATTCACATCCATATGTTAAAACTGGTTGTACATAACATTTAAGAACTCTTTTTCTTGTTTCTATTGTCAAAAATGGATTGCACAGTATCTTCCTCGTTTTTTTGGAAAGCTGCTTTTGCCTGAGCCATTCTGCTCAGACGGTATGGTGATAGCTTTACAAAAAAAAAAAAAAAAAAGGAACACAACAAAATACTGACGTTTCGGCCTACACGCGGCCTTCCTCAGAAAACGAGAAAAACACAAACAAACAACGATATCAAGATAAACTCTACTACATCTAGGAAAGGTGAACAAAGATCCATGTTTAGATCTGTTATCGACCTTTAGGCATCCACACGTTAAGTGGGCGTGGATTCGTTATGTCGCTAGTTTAACTGAACACCAGAATATCTGCGTCTTTCCGCCCGACATATCCGTCTTCGACATTCATGAGTAGATTTGCTTAACAAATTGTGATCTTACGGCAGCCATTTTTGGTCTTCTCTTTTTTAAATTATTTTTTTAACTGCCAAGGGTTCTTTAACGTGCGCAGGATACACGGGGCCTTCTATTTTTCGCCGTTTGTCGAGAGTGCTCGACGTCAGATCTAACTAAGACAGAAGTAAAGGCATCAAGATGCACCAAGATGCGTAGAGATGCGAAGCTGCTGTAAAGCTGATGATAATAGCAATACTAAAAAAAATAAGAAACAAGTGGTATGATGACGGCTTTACTCTAACGACCCAGAGACCAAGGGAGGGTAAAACCACGAAGAAACCACGGATTCAATTTTTGATAAATTGCCACAGACATTGCTGGAGATCGGATCCATGACTCTCTTGTCCAGATACTGACATCTTACCTCTAGACCACACAGTCCCCACGTAAATAGTCAACAATGGACTTCACTTTGAGACATTTAAATGTCAAGCATGAACTGTGTTTAATGTCCGAGAATGTGCCAATAATTGGTAGCAGAGGGGGTAAAGACAAGTCTGCTTGCCATGTCAGCACGGGTCAGATCTCCATTAGTCAATGTTTTTAAAACAAATTTTCTGTCAGGGTTTAAATAATAGCTCGAATCAATACACCACGCAGCGACTTCATAGGGCAGCTGTCTTTATCCACAGACCAACAAAGATCCACTTACACATCCACAAATTGAAACGTCGTGCAATATTTAACAGCTCTTTTAAAAGACAATTACTCATAGTAAAGAAAGAAGGAAGATGCAATACAGAAATCAAAAGCAGAATAGCTGAGCCAAAATAGCATTTCAGAAAATGAAAAAAAAAGTCGTATGCAACAAATCTATGTCAATAGATGTGTGTGTGTGTGTGTGAGAGAGAGAGAGAGAGAGAGAGAGAGACAGAGAGAGAAAGAGAGAAGAGTTCATAGGTGCTATATAGAGCCAATTCTGACCTATCGAAACAAATCATGGACAGTAGACAAACAAAGGAAAAGACGATTAGAGGCCTGAGATGGGATTTCGCAGAAGAATGTTGAAAGTTCCCTGGACAGCTAAAAAGACCAATGAGGAAGTTCTCAAAGAGGCCAACACAAAAAGGGAACTCCTAAAAAAGCATAAGAAAGAAACAAACATTTTTCGGGCATATCATGAGAAGAGGAATGTTGGAATACTTGGTTACAACTGGCAAAATACGGAGAAAGAGAGATCGCGGACGACAAAGAGAAAGAAATACTAGATAGCATGGTGTTCAGGTGTGGAAGACAGTCAACAACAGAACTGATACGATGCTCTGTGGATAGAAGATTGTGGAAGGACATGATCAGCTACGCCAACCGATATGGCACATGATGATGAAAAGAAAAAAAAACTATCATTTCAAGATTATCCCATTACTGCGGTCTACCGGGGGAGGGACGTATAGAAAAAGAGAATAAACGTTGCTTGTCCAGCACAGTCGCTACGAGATGTTCGTGTCTGAGTTTTTATTCCACCCTCCTCTTCTCCCCCCCCCCCCCCCAATAGAAAAAATGTTGGACCCTTCCGGGATTCCAACCGGCGTGCTACCTACTTATTCCCAAAAGAAGAGTAATTCTAGAATGGGAGGTGGCGTTAAGATGAAGCTCAAATCTATTCGACCAAACTGAAATTAAACGGAACATGTTCTAGGTTCTGGAAGATAATAACAGCGAGAAATAGCACTGGCCGCCTCATCTTCGAATCGTTTCTGTCTAATATCATCATCGTATGTGAGTGCCGTCTCCATATCGAAGGTTGGCTACCATGGAGCGCCATTCCGCTCTGTCTCTTACTTTGTTGGTGCACTTTGTCATAGGTTGACTTGTCCATCTTTTGATGTTACTCGTCCATGTTAGTCTTGGTCTCCCTCTGCCTCTTTTACCTTGCAATTTCCCTTCCAAAATTAATTTTAGTAGGTTGCTGTGTCTTTTAACATGCCCCAAACATTTCTTTTCTCTTATTTTAAATGTGTTTAGTATTTCTCTTTTCATTTGTAGTTGTTTTAAGACTTCATCGTTTGTTTTCTTTTCTTTCCTTCCAATTCTTCCTTTTCTTATATAAATCCATATTTCAAAGGCGCTAATTTTCTGGTATATTTTCTTATCTAATGTCCAAGATTTATGCACCATATAGAAATGCTGAGAAGAATATACACTTTGCTATTCTTAGTTCGGCCTAGGTGTTATATTTGTTTTGATGTTAGTTTATTGTTCATGGCATTAGAATTATTTTGTTTGCCATTCTTGTCTAATGTGGTAAAGTTACTTACTTCCCTCTGTTACATGGCATCACTTTGATCTCTCTTACAAGAAACAAATGCAGAACAAAAGAAGAATGTAATGATTGTTTACGCCAATCACTATTTTCTTCAAGATACTGTCAGCTAGAATCAAAAACAGATAAGATATAGTTAACTAGAATAAACAACATATCAGATATAGTTAACTAGACTCAGCAACATATCAGATATAGTTAACTAGACTCAACAACATATCAGATATAGTTAACTAGACTCAACAACATATCAGATATAGTTAACTAGAATCAACAACATATCAGATATAGTTAACTAGAATCAACAACATAATAGATATAGTTAACTAGACTCAACAACATATCAGATATAGTTGAACTAGTATCAACAACATATCAGATATAGTTAACTAGACTCAACAACATATCAGATATAGTTAACTAGACTCAACAACATATAAGATATAGTTAACTAGAATCAACAACATATCAGATATAGTTAACTAGAATCAACAACATATCAGATATAGTTAACTAGAATCAACAACATATCA
Organism: Megaustenia siamemsis; assembly: GCA_032433765.1. Lineage (NCBI taxonomy): Eukaryota > Metazoa > Mollusca > Gastropoda > Stylommatophora > Ariophantidae > Megaustenia > Megaustenia siamemsis. The sequence continues at coordinate 34,503,240 of JAVIAB010000159.1, read as the reverse complement.
GATATAGTTAACTAGACTCAACAATATATAAGATATAGTTAACTAGAATCAACAACATATCATATATAGTTAACTAGACTCAACAACATATAAGATTTAGTTAACTAGAATCAACAACATATCATATATAGTTGAACTAGTATCAACAACATATCAGATATAGTTGAACTAGTATCAACAACATATCAGATATAGTCAACTAGTATCAGGCTGGATGTACTTACCTCCAGCAGCAAAAGCTGAAACCAGAACCAACAATGACTGAACTACAAGCGCCATGTTTAGCAGTCAAGGACCAGAGATTAGAGTTGACCAGAAAGTTGGACGTTAAAGTCCAATCACAGTTCTAACCTCTAGTGACTAGGCTGAAATATAAATATTGCTTTTATAGGAATGAGTGGACATTGTGCAAACATGTTTCATCTCATGCAATTTCCAATAAGTTTAATGAGATTCTGGCTAATCAAATAAACCCACGTTAAATAGGAACAAACTAATATAAACTCATCCGTAGTCTCACACATAATCAAAAGAAAAGACACCTTTGTTTGTTTTGGGACGTAAAGGTTAATATCACATGCACTGTTTTTATTGGGAAGTGATAACTGTCTCAGTTGCAAGCGTCTGCCATGCGTGGCCAGGCATGCATGTTCCTCGTGGACACTGACAGCGATCACGCTCTAATGCATGGACTAATTATGATACCCATGATGTGGTGAAATAGGTTGACGGATAAGGTTATTGTTTTCGTTACATCAGTGGTTCCCAAGCTATAGGTCTCGAAGGGTTTACTCAACTGTGAGGGTGTTGGCGAGTCAACATTTTAAAAAGAGAAAAACAAGCAAATAAAAAAGGATGACATTAACTCTTCTAGTACAGAAGATTTTCATCAACGCAACGGAAATGATTTCAGAGACAAACATTTTCATGGTTGTAAACATCAATCTGCGTGTTTATATTTATCTAACACACAACATGCGTCTTCTCAATATTCCTGTATGGTGCAGAAACATGGACATTACACAAGAAAACAGAACAGAAAAGTGAAGCATTTGAAATGTAGATTTTTTTGAAGAATAGGTAGAATTGGATGGGAAAAAAGGAAAACAAACGAGGAAGTTTTAAAACAACTGAAAATACAAAGTGAACTACTAAACACAATTAGAACAAGACAAATGAATTTTTTGGGGCATGTTAAAAGACACACCAGCCTACTAAAAGTAATATTGGAAGGGAAAACACAAGGTAAAAGAGGCAGACGCAGACCAAGACTAACATGGACGAGTAACATCAAAAGATGGACAAGTCAATCTATGACAACCTATACCATCAAAGCAAGAAACAGAGTGGAATGGTGATCCATGGTAGCCAACCTTCGTTGCAGAGACGCCACTCGATGATGATGATGATCACACAACATATTATATATTCATTTTTAAGTAATTGAACAATGAATTAGATTTCACCAATACCAAAATGATACAAGACCTGTAAAAAGAATATTGTTTGATGACAGTTCAAACTAATAAAATTGAGAGTGACGCACTGTGCGGCTAAATGTACGCGACTGAATTTGGCATGACGTACAGTGCGTCGAAGCGTACAGAAAGAGTTAAATACAACTAAACCACATATTTGTAGGGTTATTAATGAATTAACATTTCAACCATCGCATTACATATGTCGTGAGTTTACATTATTTTAAATTAAATTATACAGAACAATCTAATTTTGATGTTTTTTTCATTTCCTCTATTAAATGCTCTATTTTCAATGTGTTAGGGTCGCGGTCACTGTCCTTCTATGAAATGGGGTCGCGACTCGAAAACATTGGGAACCGCTGCGTCATATTATCATGAAGATTGATATCATGCAACGTCTGCAACTGATTGTGTCCCTCCCCGTATTTTTTTTCTCCCAGTGTTTATTATTAGCTTTAATTATTGATCGTCAACAATATTTTTTATTTTCTTTTTCTAACATTAGGAGGAAACAATCACCATTTGCTTGTCTAAGCTTGTCTATGTCCCAATGAAAAAGGGGGGGGGGCAATATAATGTGATAGCTGGAAAATATAGGCGAGAGAAGAGAGGGAAACACAGAGAAACGATACAGGACACTTTACCAAACTGGTTTTATAACAGAACTAATAAACAGCTGTAGAGATATACCGCTGTGATGATACATGATCACCATGCATGATGCAGCCAGATGGCATGGTACATGATGATGATTGCTTTTTTTTCCTGTGCCAGACAGTTGTCTATTTTTTTGTGCTCAATCTCTTTCCACTTCTATTTTCCTCTTTGCTACGGTATTTTTTGTTCTTTTTGCGTTCGCCAACTTTCACATCTGGCAAGTTCCTAGAAACTAGGAACTGAGTTGTGTGTGTTAATACGTTTTTCCCTGGCAGCTGCGTCCACAGAGGTCCCTCGCCGTACAGGCAGACAACTCCGTATTACTCATATATTTACTATCGATGAGTAACTGACGTTTCAAGCGCTGAGACCAGGGGTGAGAAACCACAAATAAAAATCCCAACTGGTGCAGCCAGGATTTGAACTCACAACCTCTCTGTCTCGAGACTGGCGTCTTGCCTCGAGACCAACCAGTCCCCTGTTACAATATTTATTACTTTTCATTCTTTCATGAAACGTCCTAGGAAGTCCAACTATTCCATTTCTCTATTCTTCCATATAAGTAAAAAAGTAAAGTACCCCCGTCACGCCAAGTGGCGTATAGGGAAATATGGTGTTAGTGACCCTATATGTTAGTGACCTTCAGCACATGATTTTTGGGGTAATGTGGTCAGTATTACGCCCGTGCTGCTTTACTTTCCCAGAAAAAATCCGGTACCCATTTAAGGCTGGGTGAACCCGGAAGCCGTCGGTTGGGATCGAACCCTACCCCTTGTCCGTGGTAGTCCAGTTCACTAACCACTGAGCTATCGCGGCTCCATATTCTTCCATGTGTGTCGACTTTAATCAAAATATGTGTCAACTAACATGGCAATAGCTCAAGCTACACAACTAGCCAAGGTACGAACATTCCACATTGCTCTTCCCTGCAGTGTGATCAAATAAATACAGAAGAATTCAAATAATAACAATAATATTTTAAATAGTAATAGTAAAAATAGTTATAATAATCATCATTATCAAGTATCATGCCTGCTAGCGTAGGTGATCATGTCTCTCCACAACTTTCGATCTCGACAGCAATTTATCGTTTCTGTTGTTGACCCTCTGTCAAGCCATTCTCTTAAGCTGTCTGGTATCTTATCTCTTTGCTTCCCTCTATCTCTTCGTCCCTCAATTTTCCCAGTTGTTACAATATATTTCAGTTGTTCCCTTCTTTGGCAACTTTCAGAACGTTTTCATTACTCTTCTTAGCTGTCCATGGTATTCTCAACATTCTTCGGTAAAACCACATTTCTACAGCCTCCAGTGATTTTCTTGTCTGTTATCCTATTGTCCATGGTTCACAACCACATGATTAGACTAACTCTACATAACATTTAAGAACTAATTTTCTTGTTTCTAATTATAATAATAATAGTAACACTAATAGTAATAATAATTGTAAAAATAATAATACTAGTAATAATAATAGTAATAATAATAATAGTAATATTACACTGCAACTGAACGATCATCTAATTGATTTGACAGCTGATTGAATCAAATTAGAAAGTACCTCCACATTTAAGAGCTCAACAGGGATGGAAATTATATTAATTTACAATTTTTAATCTGAAGAGTTATTGATCGGGACTGTTGATTTTGCTCTCGTTTGGTTAAACATTTGATGAACATTTTATCCTTTGTCATGATGTCAACATGCACGGTCCTCTTGCCGTCCCGAAAGTAATCCGCCCTTAGTAAATATCACGTGGTCAAATCTGTGTAAATATTTCTAATGATTATGTAGAGTTAATGGTGCCTGTATATATCGTTATTTATTTTATTATATTTTTTTTTAGTCATTAAGAATATCAAGCTTAGTCACGCACTACAATATAAATGGTGGTAGCTTTGGAAATATCACGGCTTACAATACATCTAAAAATTAGAGAGAGCAGTTGATGGTAGTACTAATGGAATGAAGAATTATAACAGGGAAAATGTAATAGATTCATAATTTTGGAATTATTCATCATGTACCATACCGGTTGGCGTAGGCGATCATGTCCTTACACAATCTTCTATGTACAGTGCATCGTATCAGTTCTGATGTTGACTACTTTCCATGCCACGACACCAAGCTATCCAGTATTTTCTCTCTTTGTCGTCCGCAATCTCTCTTTCCATTTATTTTGCCAGTTGTAACCAAGTATTCCAACTTTCCTCTTCTCATGATGTGCCCGAAAAATGTATAATTGTTTCTTTCTGATGTTTTTTAGGAGCTGCCTTTTTGTGTTGGTCTCTTTGAGAACTTCCTCATTGGTCTTTTTAGCTGTCCATGGAACTTTCAACATTCTTCTGAGAAATCCCATCTCTGTGGCTAATTGGAATTATTACTGGGGAAAAATAGATATTGGCAGTAATATTGGAATTATTACTGGGGAAAAATATATATTTGCAGCAATGTTGGAATTATTACTGGGGAAAAGTAGATATTGGCAATAATATTGGAATTATTACTGGGGAAAAGTAGATATTGGCAGTAATGTTGGAATTATTACTGGGGAAAAAAAATTGATATTGGCAGCAATGTTGGAATTATTACTGGGGAAAAAAATTGATATTGGCAGCAATGTTGGAATTATTACTGGGGAAAAAAATTGATATTGGCAGCAATGTTGGAATTATTACTGGGGAAAAAATTGATATTGGCAGCAATGTTGGAATTATTACTGGGGAAAAAATTGATATTGGCAGCAATGTTGAAATTATTACTGGGGAAAAAATTGATATTGGCAGCAATGTTGGAATTATTACTGGGGAAAAAATTGATATGGCAGCAATGTTGGAATTATTACAGGGGAAAAAAATTGATATTGGCAGCAATGTTGGAATTATTACTGGGGAAAAAAATTGATATTGGCAGCAATGTTGGAATTATTACTGGGGAAAAAAAATTGATATTGGCAGCAATGTTGAAATTATTACTGGGGAAAAAATTGATATTGGCAGCAATGTTGGAATTATTACTGGGGAAAAAATTGATATTGGCAGCAATGTTGGAATTATTACTGGGGAAAAAAATTGATATTGGCAGCAATGTTGGAATTATTACTGGGGAAAAAAATTGATATTGGCAGCAATGTTGGAATTATTACTGGGGAAAAATAGATATTGGCAGCAATGTTAGAATTATTAATGGGGAAAAAATATTGTTGCTATGTTTCCTTGTGTTTCCACAATTTCACCAGCCATCTACACTTAATATCATGGTCACCCCTTAGATCTGGCACTATCGTAGCGTTTGTCTATGATATGTGCTAGATTGAGCTATATCTGACTTATCGTTACATGATGTGCTAGATTGAGCTATTTCTGACTTATCGTTACATGATGTGCTAGATTGAGCTATATCTGACTTATCGTTACATGTTGTATTACATTGAGCTATTTCTTGCCTATCGTGACATGATGTGCTACATTGTGCTATTTGTGACTTATCGTGAGCAAAACTATTGTTTTTGGTTAACTATTCTTATGTTCGCTTTTTTCTTTCTTTTTTTTTCATTTATTAAAATTTCTGATCTTATTTCCAAAAATGGGAGCCGCGACAGCTCAGCGGTTAGTGAACTGGACTACAAAGTACAAGAGGCTGATTTCGATCCTGATCGATGGCTTCCGAGTTCACCCAATCTTAAATGGGTACCGGATGTTTATTCTGGGAAATTTAATCGGCACAAGCGTAATACTGATTACATTACCCCAAAAATCGTGCTATTGGGGACTTACGTTGTAAAGATGGTGGATCTAGGTCATGTTCTCCCAATCGCTGCACAAAAGTGCATTCGGAATCTGATTAATTTCGGTTCTCCGTTGCACTTTTCTGCGTTAAAGTAAAAAGGATGATCTACTTATTACATCTGCGTTGCTAAAGCGAAGTCGTACGCCGGCAACAGTCCAGTTTTGACAAATCAAGTGTTGTGAATGCGACCTTCCAACGTCTAGACTTGATCTGCGCTTTACGTCACACTGGTGCTGTTCATGACCGTTGTTGGAATTCCTTGACGCAAGTTATTTCCATGTTACTCACTAATGTAAACTATTTCGTCAGCCGCAGTTTTATCTCTTTAGGGAATTTGCACCGTGGTTTGTTCTTCGTATGCTGCTTTCACTAGAGGAATTAGGAATCTAAAAGGAGTGTAATTGTGTGTACGACATTGTTGTGTGCTACGTCATCGTAATTGCTCATCGTACATCCCTAGGCCGGCCGTACGCTAATCTTATGGTCTGTTCTTTGATGAGCGACGGGGATAATCTGACGACTAACTGTATGTCTATATGTTCGGAATTGGAGTCAACAACGATGACCTAACATCATCAACCGCTATATTTTTTTTTCAAATACGACGATCACCAGCCGCGATAGCTCAGGGGTCAGTGAACTGGACTACAAAGGACAAGGGGTAGGGATCGATCCCAAGCGACGGCTTCCGGGTTCACCCAGCCTTAAAATGGGTACCGGCTTTTTTTCTGGGAAAGTAAAGCAGCACGGGCGTAATACCGACCACATTACCCCAAAAATCATGTGCTGAAGGTCTGTAAAATATAGGGTCACTAACACCATATTTCCCTATACGCCACTTGGTGTGACGGGGGTACTTTACTTTTACTACGATCACCATTTTCCAAAGGACGTGAACTTCCGGTATATGGTGGATAGGCGGCGGGAACAATTGAAGGCTATGCATGAAAAGTGTTTCTTGTTGCAGCTTCCGCATATTCTAAGTCCGGCTTGTTGCAGGAGCTACTGAGTTAAGTGCTCTGTGCGCACCGTGAGCTGTGTGTCTCATCCGTTTTGATCATGTTTCGATATTCCAATTGTTTACGATGAATGATGATATCGTATGACAGGGAACAGGTGGCTGTGTTCACTTTCCGCGGTTTCGCCTTATGTCTTTTGGCGTGTGTTGAGACTGCTACGATGAGGACTACAGTTACCTTTCTTTGTTTGGGAGATGAGATATTAATTCGGATGATTACGCTGGCACGGGCGGTTGAGCAATTATGAATTTTAATTCGTTTGCAGTGATACCCGGGGCCTTCCATAACCAAATAACCAAAATAACCAAATCGTGCCATGACAGGTCTATAAAAATTATGGTCACTAACATCACATTTTGGAATACTTAGTTACATCTGGCAAATTAGAGGCAAAGAATATCGCGGACTAAAAAGAAAGAAGATGCTATATAGCTTGGTGCCATGGCATAGAGAACAGTCAACAACAGAATTGATACGATGCACTGTGGATAGAAGATTGTGGAAGGGCTAGATAGGCTACGTCAACCGATAAAAAAGGCTGAGACCAATAATAGAACTACAGTTAAGCGATTCTCAAATGGGGTTCCGAAAAAAAAACAGAGGATGTAGTGATGTAGTGATGCACTATTCACATTAAACCAGCTTGCAGAAAAAACGACAGAACACAATCAAGATGTGTACATAGCTTTCATTGACCATGAAAAAGCATTCGACAAAGTAAACAGAGAACAACTGTGGGAGATAGTAACAACATACAGAGTAAGCCAACATAACCAACCAAATTAAAAGTCTCTATCTACATCAACAGCAGCTGCAGTGTCAGAACAGCAGCAGGCTACACAGACCACTTCGAAGTTAGATCAAGTGTATGACAGGGGTGCATACTATCCCCCTACTGTTTATTACATACATGGACCATATATGCAAGCTAGCCAACCCATCAGAGACAGAGGAGATCGATGAGCTTTTATTTGCAGACGACCAGGCACTAACACATGAAACAATAGAAGACCTACAAGAACACTTAAGCAAACTCAACAGCTCAGGCTCAAAATACAACATGAAAATCAACATCAACAAAACAGAAGTCATGAATGTCGCCACAATTAAACAGAACATCAACATAAGTATAGAAGGCAAGCAACTAAAACAAGTAGAGGAATTCAAATACCTAGGAAGTGTAGTGACAAACGATGATTCTCAAACAGCAGAGATAGACTCAAGATGCAACAAAGCTTGTCAAATCATTGGACAGTTATCACCATTATTGTCCAACAAGGAAATAACTCTGGAGGCAAAACGAGCACTATACAATACAATCTTCATCCCAACGTTGTGCTACCAATGCCAGACTAGGACCCTAGATGCAAGAACAATAAGAAAATAACTTCTACAGAGATGAAATGTGTTAGACGAATGACAGGAAACAGTCTGAGAGATAAGATCAGAAATGAAGAACTGAGAAAAAAGCTAGGAATAGCCCCCGCCATAGAATATATAAGGAAACAACAGATAAAATGGTTTGGCCACGTGACAAGGCAGAAAGAACAAAACACAACACAACGAGCCTTCAACAAACGTTGTAAGAACACCAGACCCAAGGGTCGACCACGAAATAGATGGATCGATGGAATATTAGAAGCAATAGGAAACATAACAGCTGCAAAGACGAACAGAAGAGCAAAATACCGCAAATTATATCTCCCCTCGAAGCTGAAAGGCAGATGAGGAAGGAAAGAGGAAGAAAAAGAAGAACCAGATGACACATGATGATGATGAACATCACATTCCCTATACGCCACTTGACGTGACGTGGCTCTTTACTTTAATTACTTATTTCCAAAACTGTTTCATGTCATGCACCTAGCACTTTTCATTTCTTCCATTTGTTTTTGAATCTAGCGAACAGGTCAGGCACTGGTAGATAAACGTTGATGGGGATGCACAAATAATTGACAGCTGAATATCTGAACTGATTGCTTGCATATTTACAAGTTCACAAAACAAGACTTGATATTAACTAAATCTCTCATGTTCCGTTAACCTTCAAGTCCTTAATTCCTTGTTTGATTATAAAAACAGAAGCGCTAATGAACATTGTTCAAATAAATCGATGACGTTTTTTATAGCAATGACGTGTCTGTTAAACATATTTATCATTTCTGTAAGTGCTAACCGAGTTCTATAGATCTTCTAAGAACGATCTAATTTCCAGCGAAAAAGCTATGTGCATGTTAGGGGTTTCCCCATCATGGTTCTTCCTATAGATACCAAAATATTTGAACAAGGTAAGGAACTAATTTAGTGAAACTCTTTGCTCTCTGTGGTATCTGGAGTATGATCCATTAAGTGTTGACATACACTGCTAGTCGCAGAACACACCGGTCGTTAGCAATGAGTAACGACGGCCTTTAATAGCTACGTCAAAGAACTGCCTTTGAGATAGCGATCATCTGCCACGTGATGGTAGAGAAGTCTTGATTGACAGCTGCTGTGTATTTACATCGCGTTATATTTCACTTGAGCGGTCTTGTTATTTCTGGCCGGAATCAAGCACCGCCATTGTTTCTCTTCAAAGGGAAATAAGCGGGAGCGCGATGTGGCGAAATGATTGCTTGTATGTTCATGTCATTTTAATGATTGGTTCAATGATTTATTGATTTCCTGCTGTGGTTGGATCTTTGATATCTGCTCTGATATACCACGTAGGATAACATTTGTTCGTCCAAAGTCTCATGTCACGTATCAGAGAGGAAAATGAATTCTAAATCGTGACATCCACAAAGACTGAGTCTGTGCTACGGCTATTCATTCAGAAGCACTTAACGACGTTTCTGTCAGCAAAGAGATGGCTGTTCAAATGAAATCATTCTTGGGTATACTTATAATGTTAGTGTCCAATGGTAAGTCCACCAGATTCTTTACGTGTTCCTTATCCTCTGCACCGCGTTTGTTTTATTTACACGATCTCGTCGTTCTATAATCTCGAAGGTACGGGTTCGATTTCTAGTTTTTTTTTGTTTTTTTTAACAGGACTTTTGTTTACAAATTTTCAATTGAGATGAAATAAAATTGATGACGTGTAAATCACGTGGTGTCTGAAAGTGGGTGCCAGATAATGTAAGGGGAAAGTTGGGAGGTTTTGCGTAATACTGATCATATCACACATTAAATATGCCATGTGTCTATAAAAATATCAGCACTGCTAACATATCACATACATCTTCAGTTGTGAAGGTAATACTCATTTAGTTAAGGTACATCACGTGATGTCTGCACTGGGACATGATCGTGTCCACATGTCTGTTGTGACATCAATAAACTTGTTTTTTTGTATCATCATCAAGTACCATGCTTGCTGGCGTAGGTGACCATGTCTCTCCTCAACTTTCGATTTCGACAATTATTTATCGTTTCTGTTGTTGACCTGCTACTAAGCCATTCCCTTAAATTGTCTGGTAACTTTTGTCTTTTCGGCCCTCTATCTCTAAATTCCAGTTACAATCATCATCATCATGTGCCATACCGGTTAGCGTAGGCGATCATGTCCCTGCACAATCTTCTATCTACAGTGCATCGTATCAATTCTGTTGTTGACTGTTTTCCATGCCATGACAACAAGCTATCCAGTATTTTATCTCTTTGCCAGTTACGATAGTATAGTAAAAATTACTACCACTTAAGTGTAACATAAGTTGCTCTAAACATTGTAATTTCTCTGAACTCTCGACACAGTCTCGCGTGTTCATACTTGACGAAACACGTGGACTAGACATTCCTGGCTGAGGTTGATTTATGTCTTCATTTTCACCTCATGGACCAAACTTGCTACAATGTTTATCGTTACCGTCACCGTAAGTCTGTCACAATGTTTATCGTTACCGTCACCGTAAGTCTGTCACAATGTTTATCGTTACCGTCACCGTAAGTCTGTCACAATGTTTATCGTTACCGTCACCGTAAGTCTGTCACAATGTTTATCGTTACCGTCCCGTAAGTCTGTCACAATGTTTATCGTTACCGTCACCGTAAGTCTGTCACAATGTTTATCGTTACCGTCACCGTAAGTCTGTCACAATGTTTATCGTTACCGTCACCGTAAGTCTGTCACAATGTTTATCGTTACCGTCACCGTAAGTATGTCACAATGTTTATCGTTACCGTCACCGTAAGTCTGTCACAATGTTTATCATTACCGTCACTGTAAGTCTGTCACAATGTTTATCGTTACCGTCACCGTAAGTCTGTCACAATGTTTATCGTTACCGTCACCGTAAGTCTGTCACAGTGTTTATCGTTACCGTCACCGTAAGTCTGTCACAATGTTTATCGTTACCGTCACCGTAAGTCTGTCAGTATGTTTATCGTTACCGGCATCGTAAGTCTGTCACAATGTTTATCGTTACCGTCACCGTAAGTCTGTCACAATGTTTATCGTTACCGTCACCGTAAGTATGTCACAATGTTTATCGTTACCGTCACCGTAAGTCTGTCACAATGTTTATCATTACCGTCACTGTAAGTCTGTCACAATGTTTATCGTTACCGTCACCGTAAGTCTGTCACAATGTTTATCGTTACCGTCACCGTAAGTCTGTCACAGTGTTTATCGTTACCGTCACCGTAAGTCTGTCACAATGTTTATCGTTACCGTCACCGTAAGTCTGTCAGTATGTTTATCGTTACCGGCATCGTAAGTCTGTCACAATGTTTATCGTTACCGTCACCGTAAGTCTGTCACAATGTTTATCGTTACCGTCACCGTAAGTCTGTCATAATGTTTATCGTTACCGTCACCGTAAGTCTGTCACAATGTATATCGTTACCGTCACCGTAAGTCTGTCACAATGTTTATCGTTACCGTCACCGTAAGTCTGTCACAATGTTTATCGTTACCGTCCCGTAAGTCTGTCACAATGTTTATCGTTACCGTCACCGTAAGTCTGTCACAATGTTTATCGTTACCGTCACCGTAAGTATGTCACAGTGTTTATCGTTAGCGTCACCGTAAGTCTGTCACAATGTTTATCGTTACCGTCAACGTAAGTCTGTCAGTATGTTTATCGTTACCGGCATCGTAAGTCTGTCACAATGTTTATCGTTACCGTCACCGTAAGTCTGTCACAATGTTTATCGTTACCGTCACCGTAAGTATGTCACAATGTTTATCGTTACCGTCACCGTAAGTCTGTCACAATGTTTATCATTACCGTCACTGTAAGTCTGTCACAATGTTTATCGTTACCGTCACCGTAAGTCTGTCACAATGTTTATCGTTACCGTCACCGTAAGTCTGTCACAGTGTTTATCGTTACCGTCACCGTAAGTCTGTCACAATGTTTATCGTTACCGTCACCGTAAGTCTGTCAGTATGTTTATCGTTACCGGCATCGTAAGTCTGTCACAATGTTTATCGTTACCGTCACCGTAAGTCTGTCACAATGTTTATCGTTACCGTCACCGTAAGTATGTCACAATGTTTATTGTTACCGTCACCGTAAGTCTGTCACAATGTTTATCATTACCGTCACTGTAAGTCTGTCACAACGTTTATCGTTACCGTCACCGTAAGTCTGTCACAATGTTTATCGTTACCGTCACCGTAAGTCTGTCACAGTGTTTATCGTTACCGTCACCGTAAGTCTGTCACAATGTTTATCGTTACCGTCACCGTAAGTCTGTCAGTATGTTTATCGTTACCGGCATCGTAAGTCTGTCACAATGTTTATCGTTACCGTCACCGTAAGTCTGTCACAATGTTTATCGTTACCGTCACCGTAAGTCTGTCATAATGTTTATCGTTACCGTCACCGTAAGTCTGTCACAATGTATATCGTTACCGTCACCGTAAGTCTGTCACAATGTTTATCGTTACCGTCACCGTAAGTCTGTCAGTATGTTCGTCGACAGCATAGCGTTGTTCGTTGTGTATCTCAAGTTAAATAGAGTCTTGTTATGTCTTCCGAGGGACAGACAATTTCCCTGGTCACACAGCAAAAAAAGAAAAACGACACATTTCTTTTTGCATTAAACGATGTATCATACGATCTAAAAAAAAGATAAATAAAAAATGCAAACAGCAATGGAAACAAATGAAACATTCAGGGATCGCTGGAAATGATAATTAGGAAGGTACACGGAAAGGGGGGGGGGTGTTGGGGTTTTGTTTGAACATGGAAACATGTCAGGTTTTTAGGTATTTTTGTTTTGTTTTTCTTCCTTTTCCTTCCTCATCTGCCTTCCAGCGTCGAGGGAAGATATAATTTGCGATCTTTTGCTCTTCTGTTCGCCTCTGCTGCTGTTATGTTTCCTAGTGCTTCTAATATTCCATCGACCCATCTTTTTCGTGGTTGACCCTTGGGTCTGGTATTCTCACAACGTTTGTTGAAGGCTTGTTTGTTGTGTTTTGTTCTTTCTGCCTTGTCACATGGCCAAAAAATATTATCTGTTGTTACCTTATATATTCTATGGCGGGGGGGGGGGGGGGGGGGCTATTCCTAGCTTTTTTTTCTCAGTTGTTTATTTTTGTTTTGATTCTGTAAATTTGACTACGGTATGGTAATCTAGGATATTATCTTTATACATGTTCTGTATTAACAGAAAAAATATAATGTTTTTTTTTCTTTAAAATTAAAATGTGGACATGTTATCCAACGCTTCTGTCAAAATTACATATTTATGTTTAGACAACAAGCCACTTTGAAAAGAAAATACAAAAAGAAACATCATCTTCAAGTATATTACTTATACTTACAAATATATTACATACGTGAGCCGCGATAGGTCAGTGGTTAGTGAGCTGAACTACAAAGGATAAGGGTAGGGTTCGATTCCAACCGACGGCTTCCGTGTTCACCCAGCCTTAAATGAGTACATGATTTTTTTCCGGGAAAGTAGGGCGGCACGGGTGTAATACCGACCACATTACTCCGAAAATCATGTACTGAAGGTCTGTAAATTTATGGTCGCTAACACCATATTCCCTAAACGCCACTTGGCGTGACGGGGGTACCTTATTTTACTAACATTTTTATATTACATATGCCTGCCGTCGCAGGTTAGTAGTTCTTTCACAACTTTCCATCTCCCTCGTTATTTATCAACTTATATTGATACTTTCTGACAAAATACAAACTTTCAATCTGTCTATTATTCTTTTTTCTTGCTGCTTCGCTCTCTTTCATTTTTTTTTCGTCACAACATATTTCAGTCGTTTTCTTCTAACTACATATTCAGCTTTTGTAACAACATATTCCTCCCATCACCTTCCCACCACATGTCCAACATTTATCACAACATATTCCTCCCATCACCTTCTCACCATATGTCCAACATTTGTCACAACACATTCCTCCCATCACCTTCTCACCAAATGTCCAACATTTGTCACAACATATTCCTCCCATCACATTCTCCCCATATGTCCAACATTTGTCACAACACATTCCTCACATCACCTTCTCACCACATGTCCAATATTTGTCACAACCCCAGTCCAATCATCCTCTTCTCACTGCGTGTTGAAAATTAGTCGCAACATATTCCAACCATCGCCTTCTCACTACCTGTCCAAAAATTGTCACAACATATTCCTGTCATCCTTTTCTCATTACCTGTCCAACATTTGTCACAACATATTCCAGTCATCCTTTTCTCACTACCTGTCCAACATTTGTCACAACACATTCCATTCATCCCCTTCTCACTACCTGTCCAACATTTGTCACAACATATTCCAGTCATCCTTTTCTCACTACCTGTCCAACATTTGTCACAACATATTCCAGTCATCCCCTTCTCACTACCTGTCCAACAATTGTCACAACATATTCCAGTCATCCCCTTCTCACTACCTGTCCAACATTTTTCACAACATTTTCCTGTCATCTCCTTCTCACTACATGTCCAACATTTTCCTGCCATCTCCTTCTCACTACATGTCCAACATTTTCCTGTCATCTCTTTCTCACTACATGTCCAACATTTGTCACAACATATTCCAGTCATCCTTTTCTCACTACTTGTCCAACATTTGTCACAACATATTCCAGTCATCCCCTTCTCACTACCTGTCCAACATTTTACACAACATTTTCCTGTCATCCTTTTCTCATTACCTGTCCAACATTTGTCACAACATATTCCAGTCATCCTTTTCTCCCTATCTGTCCAAAATTTTCACAACATTTTCCTGTTATCCCCTTCTCACTACATGTCCAACATTTTCCTGTCATCTCCTACTCACTACATGTCCAACATTTTCCTGTCATCCCCTTCTCACTACATGTCAAACATTTTCCTGCCATCTCCTTCTCACTACATGTCCAACATTTTCCTGTCATCTCCTTCTCACTACATGTCCAACATTTTCCTGTCATCTCCTTCTCACTACATGTCCAACATTTTCCTGCCATCTCCTTATCACTACATGTCCAACATTTTCCTGTCATCCCCTTCTCACTACATGTCCAACATTTTCCTGTCATCTCCTTCTCACTACATGTCCAACATTTTCCTGCCATCTCCTTCTCACTACATGTCCAACATTTTCCTGCCATTCCCTTCTCACTACATGTCCAACATTTCCCTGCCATCTCCTTCTCACTACATGTCCAACATTTTCCTGCCATCTCCTTCTCACTACATGTCCAACATTTTCCTGCCATCTCCTTCTCACTACATGTCCAACATTTTCCTGTCATCTCCTTCTCACTACATGTCCAACATTTTCCTGCCATCTCCTTCTCACTACATGTCCAACATTTTCCTGTCATCCCCTTCTCACTACATGTCCAACATTTTCCTGCCATCTCCTTCTCACTACATGTCCAACATTTTCCTGTCATCTCTTTCTCACTACATGTCCAACATTTGTCACAACATATTCCAGTCATCCTTTCTCACTACTTGTCCAACATTTGTCACAACATATTCCAGTCATCCCCTTCTCACTACCTGTCCAACATTTTACACAACATTTTCCTGTCATCCTTTTCTCATTACCTGTCCAACATTTGTCACAACATATTCCAGTCATCCTTTTCTCCCTATCTGTCCAAAATTTTCACAACATTTTCCTGTTATGCCCTTCTCACTACATGTCCAACATTTTCCTGTCATCTCCTACTCACTACATGTCCAACATTTTCCTGTCATCCCCTTCTCACTACATGTCCAACATTTTCCTGCCATCTCCTTCTCACTACATGTCCAACATTTTCCTGTCATCTCCTTCTCACTACATGTCCAACATTTTCCTGTCATCTCCTTCTCACTACATGTCCAACATTTTCCTGCCATCTCCTTATCACTTCATGTCCAACATTTTCCTGTCATCCCCTACTCACTACATGTCCAACATTTTCCTGTCATCTCCTTCTCACTACATGTCAAACATTTTCCTGCCATCTCCTTCTCACTACATGTCCAACATTTTCCTGTCATCTCCTTCTCACTACATGTCCAACATTTTCCTGCCATCTCCTTCTCACTACATGTCCAACATTTTCCTCCCATATCCTTCTCACTACATGTCAAACATTTTCCTGCCATTCCCTTCTCACTACATGTCCAACATTTTCCTGTCATCTCCTTCTCACTACATGTCCAACATTTTCATGTCATCTCCTTCTCACTACATGTCCAACATTTTCCTGCCATCTCCTTCTCACTACATGTCCAACATTTTCCTGTCATCTCCTTCTCACTACATGTCCAACATTTTCCTGTCATCTCCTTCTCACTACATGTCCAACATTTTCCTGCCATCTCATTCTCACTACATGTCCAACATTTTCCTGTCATCTCCTTCTCACTACATGTCCAACATTTCCCTGCCATCTCCTTCTCACTACATGTCCAACATTTGTCACAACATATTCCAGTCATCCTTTTCTCACTACCTGTCCAACATTTGTCACAACATATTCCATTCATCCCCTTCACACTACCTGTCCAACATTTGTCACAACATATTCCAGTCATCCTTTTCTCACTACCTGTCCAACATTTGTCACAACATATTCCAGTCATCCCCTTCTCACTACCTGTCCAACAATTGTCACAACATATTCCAGTCATCCCCTTCTCACTACCTGTCCAACATTTTTCACAACATTTTCCTGTCATCTGCTTCTCACTACATGTCCAACATTTTCCTGCCATCTCCTTCTCACTACATGTCCAACATTTTCCTGTCATCTCCTTCTCACTATATGTCCAACATTTTCCTATCTTCTCCTTCTTACTACCTGTCCAACATTTGTCACAACACATTCCAGTCATCCTTTTCTCACTACCTGTCCAACATTTGTCACAACATATTCCATTCATCCCCTTCTCACTACCTGTCCAACATTTGTCACAACATATTCCAGTCATCCCCTTCTCACTACCTGTCCAACATTTTTCACAACATTTTCCTGTCATCCTTTTCTCATTACCTGTCCAACATTTGTCACAACATATTCCAGTCATCCTTTTCTCCCTATCTGTCCAAAATTTTCACAACATTTTCCTGTCATCTCCTTCTCACTACATGTCCAACATTTTCCTGTCTTCTGCTTCTCACTACATGTCCAACATTTTCCTGTCATCTCCTTCTCACTATATGTCCAACATTTTCCTATCTTCTCCTTCTTACTACCTGTCCAACATTTGTCACAACATATTCCAGTCATCCTTTTCTCACTACCTGTCCAACATTTGTCACAACATATTCCATTCATCCCCTTCTCACTACCTGTCCAACATTTGTCACAACATATTCCAGTCATCCCCTTCTCACTACCTGTCCAAAATTTTCACAACATTTTCCTGTTATCCCCTTCTCACTACATGTCCAACATTTTCCTGTCATCTCCTTCTCACTACATGTCCAACATTTCCCTGCCATCTCCTTCTCACTACATGTCCAACATTTCCCTGCCATCTCCTTCTCACTACATGTCCAACATTTCCCTGCCATCTCCTTCTCACTACATGTCCAACATTTCCCTGCCATCTCCTTCTCACTACATGTCCAACATTTCCCTGCCATCTCCTTCTCACTACATGTCCAACATTTTCCTATCATCTCCTTACTACATGTCCAACATTTCCCTGCCATCTCCTTCTCACTACATGTCCAACATTTCCCTGCCATCTCCTTCCCACTACATGTCCAACATTTTCCTGTCATCCCCTTCTCACTACATGTCCAACATTTTCCTGCCATCTCCTTCTCACTACATGTCCAACATTTTCCTGTCATCCCCTTCTCACTACATGTCCAACATTTTCCTGCCATCTCCTTCTCACTACATGTTCAACATTTTCCTGCCATCTCCTTCTCACTACATGTCCAACATTTTCCTGTCATCTCCTTCTCACTACATGTACAACATTTCCCTGCCATTCCCTTCTCACTACATGTCCAACATTTTCCTGCCATTCCCTTCTCACTACATGTCCAACATTTTCCTGCCATTCCCTTCTCACTACATGTCCAACATTTTCCTGCCATTCCCTTCTCACTACATGTCCAACATTTCCCTGCCATCTCCTTCTCACTACATGTCCAACATTTTCCTGCCATCTCCTTCTCACTACATGTCCAACATTTTCCTGTCATCTCCTTCTCACTACATGTCCAACATTTCCTGCCATTCCCTTCTCACTACATGTCCAACATTTTCCTGCCATCTCCTTCTCACTACATGTCCAACATTTTCCTGCCATCTCCCTCTCACTATATGTCCAACATTTCCCTGCCATCTCCTTCTCACTACATGTCCAACATTTCCCTGCCATCTCCTTCTCATTACATGTCCAACATTTTCCTGCCGTCTCCTTCTCACTACATGTCCAACATTTTCCTGCCATCCCATTCTCACTACATTGCAGAATATTATGATCGCTTACATCTGGTATTGGCAATACTTATTTTTTCTTTATTTGGTCTATTTTAGAACGTCATATGTACTATTTCAGCTGTCCATGGTACTCTCAATATTTTCACGTAAAGCCACTTTTTTTTACGTCCATCAATAAAAAAGTTTACATCATTAGACCTACTGTCCAGGCTATACCAAAATGTCTCACATTAAACTTAACTTAATTTTTTTATCTGTAACATTAAACATAACAAGAAAATAATCAGAGCGTTTAAAACCCTTATCAGAGAATACAAGTTCTCTTCACATTTCCTTATTCTTGGACATTTTCTTAGCTCTTGAGGGTTTCCGTGACATACCTTCTCCATGTTTTCTTGGACTTTCTAAGCTATCTGGTTCCCTGTAGTATCCATGGCAGTGTTTGTCTTACTATCCTAGCATCATGTTTTCATAGTGTGTATCCGATCCAAGATTTTCTTTTCATAATCAGTTGCTCTGTTGTTAAAGATATAATACATTATATTGTTCCACTCTTTGTAATTCAGAGATGTTCTACATTTTATGTAAAAATTGTCGAATTATTGAAAAAAAGACTATTTGTGGGAGTTAATGTTTCTTAAAGAGAAATAATGAGAGAAATAGTCTTCACAGAATAAATTAGAGACACAAAATACAATGATTAACTCACTAGGAAAGAAAGTCATGTTACCCTGTACCACAAAGACAACACACACAATGGTCTATTCACTATCATCATCATCAAGTACCGGGCCTACTGGCGTAGGTGATCATGTTTCTCCACAACTTTCGATCTCGGCAGCTATTTATCATTTCTGTTGTTGACCTTCTGCCAAGCCATTCTCTTAAGCTGTCTGTTATTTTTTCTCTTTGTTTCTCTCTATCTCTTCGTCCCTCAATTTTTCCAGTTGTTACAACATATTCCAGTTGTTCTCATCTCATTACATGGCCAAAAAATGATGATTGTTTCTTCCTAATATTGAAAATTAGCTCTCTTTTTGCTTTGACCTCTCTCAGAACATCTTCATTACTCTTCTTAGCTGTCCATGGTGCTCTCAACATGCATCTGTATAACCACATTTCTACAGACTCCAGTGATTTTCTTGTCTGTTGTCCTATTGTCCATGATTCACAATAATATATTAAGACTAACTCTACATAACATATTACATAGAATACCCATACATATAATACCCAAAAAGGTAAACACGTACATATAAATTGTGACGTACAAGGAAGGCCCAGAAGTCAGAAGAATTAGCAAAGTTACTGAAACGCCCAAAATGACGTAAAAACTTCTGGAGTCTACATTGCCAGGGATCATTTAATATATCCAACTGCTCGATCACTAGTAACAAGTCAATCTACACAGTAACTCTTTACTTAGAGACAGTTTAACTACATCTCACTCACTAGTGACCAGTCAATCTACACAGTAACTCTTCACTTAGAGACAGTTTAACTACATCTCACTCACTAGTGACCAGTCTATCTACTCAGTAACTCTTCACTTAGAGACAGTTTAGGCACATCTCACTTACTAGTGACCAGTCAATCTACTCAGTAACTCTTTACTTAGAGACAGTTTAACTACATCTCACTCACTAGTGACCAGTCAATCTACTCAGTAACTCTTCACTTAGAGACAGTTTAACTACATCTCACTCACTAGTGACCAGTCAATCTACTCAGTAACTCTTCACTTAGAGACAGTTTAACTACATCTCACTCACAATTGACCAGTTTATCTACTCAGTAACTCTTCACTTAGAGACAGTTTAACTACATCTCACTCACAATTGACCAGTTTATCTACTCAGTAACTCTTCACTTAGAGACAGTTTAACTACATCTCACTCACTAGTGACCAGTCAATCTACACAGTAACTCTTCACTTAGAGACAGTTTAACTACATCTCACTCACTAGTGACCAGTCTATCTACTCAGTAACTCTTCACTTAGAGACAGTTTAGGCACATCTCACTTACTAGTGACCAGTCAATCTACTCAGTAACTCTTTACTTAGAGACAGTTTAACTACATCTCACTCACTAGTGACCAGTCAATCTACTCAGTAACTCTTCACTTAGAGACAGTTTAACTACATCTCACTCACTAGTGACCAGTCAATCTACTCAGTAACTCTTCACTTAGAGACAGTTTAACTACATCTCACTCACAATTGACCAGTTTATCTACTCAGTAACTCTTCACTTAGAGACAGTTTAGGCACATCTCACTCACTAGTGACCAGTCAACCCATTAATCCAACCGTCCTGTAGTGAATGTATCGTTTATTGCTTGTCCACTCGTTTGTTCTTATTTGCAATAACAATACATTTGCGCTATACACATTTTATATCACTTCCTTCTTGTAAAAGTAAGTAAAGTACCCCAGTCACACCAAGTGGCGTATAGGGAATATGGCGATAGTGACCATACATTTTACAGACGTTCGGCACATGATTGTTGGGGTAATGTGGTCGGTATTTCGCCCTTGCCGCTTTACTTTCCCCGAAAAGAAATCAGGTACCCATTAAAGGCTGGGTGAAACGGAAGTCGTCGGTTGGGATCGAACTCTTGTCCTTTGTAGTCCAGTTCACAACCACTGATCTATCGCGGCTCAACTTTCTTCTGGTGGTTTGGTGTAATCAACATGAAAAGAACTCTTTATTTTAGTATCTGATAGATCTTAATGTCAAATTTGATTGCTTGTTTTATTGATGTTGTTAATTGTCGTAGTTTAATGTTAGATAATATTTTTTTTTATGTTACAGCAATTACCGGATGTAAAGCTATGAACTTTCCTATAAAGGGTTGTGCTACTGACGATATGGATATGCTGTTCTTGCACTTCTACATCAACGATCCAGACAGTGCCCAGCAAGATACTTGCAGCGATTTTGTGAAGAATCTCCGGGACTTTTCTCCCAATAAGACTTCACGCCAAATGTTGTTTGCAGATGTCATCGACAAGTTCTCTGCCCATAACCCTAACGTCAACGTCAGCTCTTGGCAGTTTAGGCCGACCCTCGGACGACAACCGTATGGATGGGATGATCAGCAGACTGTCAAACAGAAATACATGACAGTAGAGGAGATCATTGGCTCAAAGATAGCATTTGTTCAACGTCTATTTTATGAAATGGACGGAGTCAGAGAGAACGTGACCCACGTTGCTGTTATCTTTCTCAACGGTGTTGGGTTATCATATACAGATAGTAGAAGTGTACCACGTATTTTACAACAACAGAGAACTGACATAAAAGTATTCGTGGTCGTACTCGGTGGTAAACATGTTGAGCAGATGGTTTATTTGAGTGACACGCTTCTGTTACCTGTTCAGAACGCCTATTTGTACAGGCATGTTCTCAATCTTGCAATCTGCAACCAATGCATGGAGGAATGGTGGTCGTTTGAGCATCAACATGGCACAGATTTCATCTCTTGCTTTAAATTATACGACAGTGGTCTTACAACCAGCAGTTCCAAAACCCACGCAAATATGTGCTTTTCAGAATATGGAGCAGTGTTAGCTACAATTGAAAGTCAACCTGAAATGAACTTTCTGCGACACAAAATGAACACTTTTTTCAAAGGTTATCGTGATAAAAATAATAATACTTTACTTTCCTCACAGTTTTCTGTTCAAGTCTATGTGGGTCTACTGCGAGACCCGACAAGTGTGGCTAAGCGATTTCAATGGGCATTCTCATACCCCACTCGAAATCGGCCATTTCTGGATTATAATTGGTTGGCTGGTAAACCCTTCGGTGGAGTTAGCAGCAGTTGTGCTGTCTGGCAGTTTGTTTTTAACAAAAGCATCAACGACAGAAATATTGTCCCTGGAAAAGAAAGCAGTCTTATTGATGGCTGGGCGGATGTTGAATGTCGGGATACAATAAGCTCTTTGAGTTTGTGTGAAGTTGTTCTACCTCGAAGAATTGAAGAAAAGAACATAATGAGCATTCGTCCAGCCCAGAATGTGAGCCTACGTGCAGCTTTAGCTAAAGGAAATCTGGCAATGATTGATGGCAATATTGTGTCTGTCTCGGTCAATGTGCACAATAAAAATGTACTGACAATTCTAAAAGACACCAATAGGATGTTTCCCCTTTTTGACTGCGGGATTGGTTCCGAGTATTTCCGATACGTTTCCTATCTGTTTGTTTGTGATTCTGTCGACCATTGCAGCAACAGAGGAGACGAAGCGTTTTGTAGTCAAGCAGGTCTGGAGAAAAAAGTCGATGACACGAGCACTATGACGTCATGTAACAGTGCCTTCTGTTGTGATGGTACTTGCTTACCAACAGAGTGGATCAACGATGGGGAGGTTGACTGCAGTGTATGTTGGCCTAAAACCGGCAATGACGGTAATGATGAAAGCAAAGTTCTCAATAAGTATTTGTTGAATAACATGAGCTGCGCTTTCTTTTGTAACCACATATGCGTGGACTCCTCCAAGCTTAATGATAGTCATGTTTTTTGTAAAGGATCGGACGGGCCACTAGACGAAACTATCGGGAAACTGGAAACAGCAGACACCTGTTACAATATCTTGGGTCATCGTATCTGGGCGCCTCTATGTGTCTATGTCAAGGACAAGTACGGAGCTGTTATTGGTTGTAGAGACATGTCTCATCTGAAGGACTGCAGCAGGCACGAGTGTCCAGAAGGATACTTTAAGTGCCCAAACACTTACTGCATCCCCCAACATTATGTCCTTGATGGTAAAGCAGATTGTCCTACAGGAGAGGAGGAGCAGGTTGAGTTAGTAGATCCATGTATTGGTAGTTTTTCTTGCTGGAACAGTCAAATATGCCTCCATCCTGACCTAGTGTGTGATGGACACCCTGAATGCCCATTTGAAGATGACGAAGTGGACTGCCACGTCGAGTGTGACGCAGGTTTCCGCTGTCTGTCAGGAACGATTACTGTGTCTGACTACAACAGATCCGTTCCTCTTGTCAACATGGTCCAAGCTGATGGAAGAGTACGCTACTTAGACCTGTCCGGGGTAGATCTGTCTCTCTCAAAACCTGGTTTTTTCTTTGATTTAAAGAGCCTCATAATCGTTATTTTGTCTAAATGTAAAATTGACAACTTTCCATACATGTGCTGGAACTGCTTAAACACCGTTCATAAACTGGACATGAGCTACAACTTGTTACAGGCAATTGATGGCAGACAGATTGGCTCCCCCTTTGAAAATGTCCGTCACCTCAATTTGTCTTATAATAAAGAACTAGTGTCTGTGCAATATTTAAACCTCAAACTGTTAGAGAATTTCGATCTCTCTTACACCGGCTTGTCACAGGTAGATGGATCACTCTTTACAGGGCTGCCAAGCCTGAAATATTTAAATTTAAGTTTTACCTTCATATACAGTCTGAATAGCACTATCAATAATGGTAAATTACCTTTGAACATTTTAGATTTAAGGGGCGTGCCCACGTTTAAGTTTTATGAAGATTTTTTCCATGGACTCGCCATAAGTGAACATCTTTACACTGACATGTATGAGTTGTGTTGTCCACAAATCAGAGGGACGGACATTCCCTACTACACGTGTCACGCTCCTCAAGTCGTCATTTCCTCCTGTTTTGACCTGTTAGGTGTCCACGTTCAGCATATCTTTTTGTGGGTGTTCGCGTCTGTTGCCATTCTAGGAAATGTGACGGTTATTGTTTACCGTTTATACTGGGACAGATCAGTACTGAGAACTGGTTATGGCCTGTTTGTGACAAACTTGGGTATATCTGACTTTATTATGGGAGTCTATCTGTTCATTATTGCTGGAGCTGATTGCTATTATCGTGACATATACATTCTGTTTGACAAGACCTGGAGAGAGAGCATTATATGCAGACTTGCTGGTTTCTTGGCTACCCTCTCTAATGAAACATCGTCATTATTTATTTTCCTCATCACACTCGACAGATACTTAGCTATGAATTTTCCCTTCCGTGGAAAACATTTCTCACAAACAAGCAAATTAGTCACTATACTTCTGTCTTGGGTGATTGGTTTCCTTCTTGCGCTGATTCCAATTGTATTTGAGTTTGAAATATATTCCTCCAACGCGATGTGTCTTTTCCTACCTTTGGCAACTTCAACTAAACAAATGAATGGCTGGGAGTATTCATTTGCGTTGTTCATTGTAGTTAACTGTCTTTTGTGTCTCGTCATTGCTTACGGTCAAAGAGCCATATTTCGAGCACTATCAAAGAACAGAATTAAAGGGGTTGAATCAATCATGCCCTCCAGACGAACAGAAGATATTCTCGTGGCTAAACAGCTGTCCCTGATAGCTGTGTCCAACTTTCTCTGCTGGTTTCCTGTTGGACTCATGGGGTTTATGGCACTCGGTGGACAAGAGATCAGTAATGAGGTTTACGCCTGGACAACGGTTATCGTTCTTCCCATCAACTCAGCAGCTAATCCACTTCTGTACACGATCCCTGTCCTGATGGCCAAGTGGGACAAGTTTAAGAACCGGGATCAGAAGCCAAAAACATTGTCTTCATCGGTAAAAACATAAAGAGCTTGTTCTATTTATAACGGAGAATCCAGTTTATGTCATTATAGAACATTTGACATGATATCGTCATAGAATATTTGTTCTGATATCATCATAGAACATTTGGCATGATATCATCATAGAATATTTGTTCTGATATCATCATAGAACATTTGGCATGATATCATCATAGAATATTTGTTCTGATATCATCATAGAACATTTGACATGATATCATCATAGAATATTTGTTCTGATATCATCATAGAACATTTGGCATGATATCATCATAGAATATTTGTTCTGATATCATCATAGAACATTTGGAATGATATCATCATAGAATATTTGTTCTGATATCATCATAGAACATTTGGGATAATATCGTCATAGAATATTTGTTCTGATAAAGTAGAGAAATTAAAAGTATGAGACACAACTTGTTGAACGGAAACTCAAATAAGAGCACACAAAGAAACAGCAAGTGGCAGTACATCTTACTTCAAAACATAATAGTAGAATAGTTCCTTGCGCAAAGTCTGACATTTAATAGGAAGAATCGTTTGACATGGAGAGATTATAATTTTTTCCCTATGTGCCGTCTTCTGACAAGACAATCATCATCATCATCAAGTACCATTCTGCTGGCGTAGGTGATCATGTCCCTCCACAACTTTCGATCTCGACAGTTATTTATCATTTATATTGTTGACGGGGCCTCGGTAGCCGAGTTGGAAAAACTACCCGACTGGACTAGCGACGTTCGGACAACCCGTGTTTGATTCCCGCTGCGAGCAGTGTGAATTCTACTCGTGGTTGGAAAAAAAAATACCCCCACGGTCGATCCAACCGTTGGCAGAAATGGGTACCAGGGTATTACCCTGGGAAGGTGAGGAATGTTGCCTCGCATCTGAGTTTCGATGCTTGAGGCGACACTATACAGAAATCTCCGAACATTTCTGGATAGGCGGCCGAGCACATATGGGTGTAAACTCGCGTGCTAAGACGCCGGTTCAAGTCTCGTACTTTACCTTTACTTTACCTTTATGTTGTTGACATTCTGCCAGGCAATTTTCTCTTAAACTGTCTGGTATCTCTTCTCTGTGACTCTTTCTGTATCTTCGTCCCTAAATTTTCCCAGTTGTCCCAATATATTCCAGCTGTTCCTTTCTCATTGCGTGGCCAAAAAGATGACGATTCTTTCTTTCCAACATTGAAAACTAGCTCTCTCTCAGTGTTTACCTCCCTTAGAACGTCTCCACCACACCCCTAGCCGTCCACAGCATTCTCAACATTCTTCTGCAAAACCATCCACAGCCCCCCAGTGAACCTCCCGTCTGTTGTCCCACTGTCCACGACCCACATCCATATGACAGGACAACATGTAGAAATATTTTATTTAAACTTCTGTGTGTATTATACATGCAACATTAAACTGCACCAAAAGTCTCATTTAGGGTATAACCGCCGAGGTCTCTTCTAATGTGTCGGCAACTGTTTGTGTAAGATGTTGAAACTGATTGCAGTAATTAAGGATAATGTTTATGTTTCAAAAATGCTGATGATATCATCCTTTGCCTTGATGCAGGAGCTACTGAGTTAAGTGTTCTGTGCACACCGTGAGCTGTGCGTTTCATCCGTTTTGATCGTATTTCGATATTCCGATTGCTTACGATGAATGATGATGTCGTATGGCGGGGATCAGTGGGCTGTGTTCACTTTCTGTGCGGTTTCGCCTTATGTCTTTTCTCGTGTGCTGAGACTGTTATTATGGGGACTGCAGCTGTCTTTCTTTGTTGTGGAAGATGAGATATTAATTTATATGATTCCACTGGTGGCACGGGCGGTTGAGCAATTATGGATTTTAATTCGCTCGAAGTGATACCGGGGCCTTCCATAACCATAACAATAACCATAACAATAACCATAACAATAACCATAACAATAACCATAACGATAACCATCCTTCGCCTACCTCTGTGTGAACTCCAAAACTATTTCTCTTCATCGGTCATCTTTAATAGGGCGTTAAGTGGGCGTAGATGCGATTTGTCTGAGCGATGGTCTATGTGTTGTAGTATTAGCTCTTCTACGTAAACAGATCCCACATCTAAGAAAACCTGATCTTGTTGAGATATGTTCAAATAGAAGAGCTAGTATTGCGCTATCTATAGAGAGGATTCGTTACCACTTCTGCTCCAGCGCAGTCCTGGGATATTAGATTGCGCTGAGTTCACAAGATAAAGTACCTTGACGTCAGATCTAATGATTGGCACGCGTAAACAAGGCAATCCCATTACAGTCAATATGCGAACCAAAAACGTTACGACATCCAGTTTTTTTATTCGCTGGTGGCTTTCTATTGTGTTGCAGGTGGCTTGTCTGAATACAAATATTTAGGACACAATAATTGGCTATTTAATGTAAGTGTGTCAACGTTGCAAAAGAGAACATTACATCGTTCATATGTTATGCTTTATTACATCAATTCTATATATATATATATATATATATATATATATATATTTAAATATTGCTGATATTTGAACTATATTCCTATTTTTGTATTAATGTTTAGTCCCACGTATAGGGTGTTTATAAAGTCTCACTACACTTGGTATCTAGGTCAATTTGAAAAAAATGTTTATGACGTCATCACAATATGTGCTCAATGGTAAGTTCACTTGTTGCGACAGTTTTCTTAATGACTTGTCTGGACTTTTAAGGATTCTGTCTTGGATATCTAAACATATTTCATCATTCACAGCAGGCCTACCAGATCGTGGAGCATCTTCCACATTTCCAGTAGCAATAAACTTATTCAACAAATTTCATTGACAGTGGGAGCACATATTGTGATGACGTCATAAACATTTTTTTTTCAAATTGACCTAGATACCAAGTGTAGTGAGACTTTATAAACACCCTGTAGTGAGACTTTATAAACACCCTGTAGTGAGACTTTATAAACACCCTGGATATTGTCAGAGTTCATCGCAAGGTTAAGAAATAGAAGAACTAAAAACCTTGTTCCATTTTGTAGAGTCATCGTGACTGTGTTTTGACATTAGTGCTTCGATCTCTGTCATGGATGCACTGAGAGACCTCAACGCTGTGCTCGAAGTCCGCAGACTAACGAAGTGACTTGATACAACTACCATTGTATATTGTTATTGATTATTAGCCTAAGGTGTATTTCTTCTAGGCTCATGTTATGTTTCGATGTGAATACCTTGCTTGACTTAAGAATTATTAAAGTCGCATCAGCTATATAATTATTAGAGTTGTTTCGTGTTTGTATATAAGCAAGAGAGACTGCAAATAACATAGAGGGATATCGCTTCTCAGCGATGTAGGTAAGTTATACGCCAAAATTGTGGAAAAAAGGCAGACATCAATACTCGAGCTACAGTTAAGTGATTTTCAAACGGGGTTCCAAAATAAACAGAGTACTGGCGCTCTATTCATCTTAAAACAGCTAGTAGAAAAGACTATATGACACAATCATTATTTGCACATAGTTTCACTGTCCAGGAAAATGCAATGACCGAGTAAACAGAGAACAACTGTGGGAGAAACTAACAACATATGGAGTAGGTCAACATCTAGCCAACCTAATTAAAAGTCTCTACATCAGTAGTTGATGCACAGTCAGGACAACAGCAGGCTATACGGACCACTTAAAAGTTACATCAGGAGTAAGAAAATAAAAAAAAAAAGTAAAGTGTCCCCGTCACGCCATGTGGCGTATAGGGAATATGGTGTTAGTGACCATACATTTTACAGACCTTCGGCACATGATTGTTGGGGTAATACTTTTTGCTTGTTATGTTTATCACATTAAGTATTTGTTGTAGGTCTTTAGGATTTTCTGCTAGTAGAACAGTATCATCAGCATATCTTAGGTTATTGATTATCTTTCCATTAATTTGTAGGCCTGGCATCTCAGAGATGATTTTAGCATTTCAGAAAATGAAAAATATCTTATGCAACAAATCTATGTCAATAGAAATGAGAAAGAGAGTTCATCGGTATGGATAAAGGGAATACTAGTCACTAGGAGGAATAACATCAGAAGAGGCCAACAGAAGAGCAAAGAATCGCAGATTGTTTCTCCCCTCGACGCCAACGGCAACAGAGGAAGGATAGAAGTAGAAGAGGAAGAACTGACATATGGAGCGAAATATGGACAGTAGACAAACAAATGAAAAAAAAACGTGAAACTGGACGATATGACTACAAAACATGTTCTACAAGATTGCCCCCAGTACACAGACCTAAGAAGAGCAATGTGGTCCACACCCACCTCCCTGGAAGAGAAACTATATGGGGTAATCGACTCACTTAAACAGACAGCTGACTTCATCAGAGTCTGGAATCCCACTCTGATTGAGTATTGATCGCAGAGAGAGAGAAAGAGTGAGAGAGAGAGTGTGTGTGTGAGAGAGAGAGAGAGAGAGAGAGAGAGAGAGAGAGAGAAAAGACGTTAGAGGCCATAGAAATGGGATTTCTCAGAAGAATGTTGAAAGTTCCCTGGACAGCTGAAAAGACCAATGAGGAAGTTCTCAAAGAGGCCAACACAAAAAGGCAGCTCCTAAAAAACATCAAAAAGAAACAATCAACATTTTTCGGGCACATCATGAGAAGAGGAAAGTTGGAATACTTGATTACAACTGGCAAAATAGAAGGAAAGAGATATAGCGGACGACAAAGAAGGAAACTAAAGTTAGATAGCTTAGTGTCATGGCATGGAAAACAGTCAGAAACAGAACTGATACGATGCACTGTAGAAAGAAGATTGTGGGATGACATGATCGTCTACGCCAACCGGTATAGCACATGATGATGACTGACATATCATGATTGGATGTTTACCAACCATCTGTCAAGACACCCAAATGATATATATATATATATATATATATATATATATATATATATATATATATAATTTATTTGTGAGGCATCATCATTGCACTCCGTACATGCCAATAAGTGCTCAGATCCCTCCTCAGCAATTCCTGCAGTGTCCAGCGACTGACGAATCCAGTTCTGTGTTGGTCGATAAGTCTTCTTACACGCCCACTAAGTTCTCGTTTCCGTGCCCATCTTAACTCCCATCTATTTCATCCGAACGAGTGACGTGGACTCCTGCTTCTCGAAGTACTGTTTCCTTCCCACATCTCGAAGGGCATTGACGATGTCCGCCCGATGCACTCGTTGACCTTCCTCATTAATAGCGCAGCTAGCCAACCTGTCCGCCCGATCCATTCGTTGACCGTCCTCAGCAATAGCGCAGCTAGCCAACCTGTCCGCCCGATCCATTCGTTGACCTTCCTCATTAATAGCGCAGCTAGCCAACCTGTCCGCCCGATCCATTCGTTGACCGTCCTCAGCAATAGCGCAGCTAGGCAACCTGTCCGCCCGATCCATTCGTTGACCGTCCTCAGCAATAGCGCAGCTAGCCAACCTGTCCGCCCGATCCATTCGTTGACCGTCCTCAGCAATAGCGCAGCTAGCCAACCTGTCCGCTCTTTCATTTCCCCGTACTTTCGTATGTTCTGGGACGTAGACAAAGGAAAATACCTTTTGTATTTGTGACTGCTTCAATGACTCTACCCATTGCATACCTACAGATCCCGCCTCCACTTTATTTATCATACTCATCGAATCACTTAGTATACATGCGTGGGTGTAGTCTTGTGACTCTAACCAGATGAATGCCTTGGTCACTGCTAAAACCTCCATTGTCATGCTACTCGTGGTCATGACGTATGCACAACTATCTTATTTGACTATTCTGCCTACCGTATTTATATAAATAAACTCTCTAATTTTACTTCATCTCTTCATCATCAATTATAAACTTTATTGCCTTCAAACAGTCTTTAGGCAACATACAAAGAGATTTATTGTGGAACATTTTCAAACAATATGGAATACCGCCACAAATTATCAACATGATCAAATATCTGTACAACGGCTTGCCTTGTGCAGACCACACAGAGATAGGACAGGATGAATGGTTCTATATTGAAACCGGAGTGAAACACGACATATTGTATTCGCGTTTTTGTTTTGAACTGCCCATCGACAGAAATATCTTGGTCGACGGCCTACGGGCCGGCTACGGCTCGAAAGGTCAAAAGATAGATAGAACAAACACACTGGATGGGAACATGAATCTCCATGAGAGTACCTTAATTTCGATCAATTTGATTTTCAGAAATCAATCAGACTTTCTAAAATAAATAAACTAAAATTACTAAGCAAAGACACAAGGGTCACATTTTGTCACAAGAAATGTTGTCTCCACTCTAACTTACGTATGTGAGAGCTTAGTAAATCTATTAAAGTAATAGAAAATAAATAAGAGCAATTAAAGAAATAGAAAATAAATAAGAGCAATTAAAGAATAGAAAATAAATAAAAGTAATTAAAGAAATAGAAAATATAAAAAAACAATTAAAGAAATAGAAAATAAATAAAAGTAATTAAAGTAATAGAAAATAAATAAAAGCAATTAAAGAAATAGAAAAAAAAGTAATTACAGAAATAGTAACGTTGCGTTGCGAGATACAACACCCGGTATTGTGCAAAGTCTAACACCTGACAGCAAAGACCGTCGGACATAGAGAGTCTAGTATTTATGTTTAGTTATAAAGGAGAACAGAAAGATATACAGGTAGATAAATAGATAGACGGACAGACAGATAGATAGGCCGGGAGATGGACGGAGATAGATAGATAGATAGATAGATAGATAGATAGATAGATAGATAGATAGATAGATAGATAGATAGATAGATAGATAGATAGACAGACAGACAGACAGACAGATAGATAGATAGATAGATAGATAGATAGATAGATAGATAGATAGATAGATAGATAGATAGATAGATAGATAGATAGATAGATAGATAGATAGATAGATAGATAGATAGATAGATAGATAGATAGATAGATAGATAGATAGATAGATAGATAGATAGATAGATAAATAAATAGTTAGATAGATAGAATGATAGATAATGAGGGTATTGATCACGCATACTCGGTTTGGTAACGGAACGTTTGAAATGACAATAATTAGATGGTTTCAATGGAAGAGAGATAAAATAGAATGTTACTAGATCGGAGAAATAGAGAGAGAGAGAGAGGGAAAGAGAGAGATATATAGCGAGAGAAAGAGTGAGAGAGCGAGAGAGTGAGATTAAGAAAGGCTGAGAGAGCGAGTTATTAAATGTTATGTAGAGTCAGTCTTAACATATGGATGTGAATCATGGACAATAGGACAACAAACAAGAAAATAACTGGAGTCTGCAGAAATATAGTTTTATAGAAGAATGTTGAGAATACCATGGACAGCTAAGAAGAGTAATGAATAGGTTCTGAGAGAGGACAAAGCAAAAAGAGAGCTAATTTACAACATTAGGAAGAAACAATCATCATCTTCTGGCCATGTAATGAAAAGATAACAACTGGAATATATTGTAACAACTGGGAAAATTGAGGGACGAAGAGATAGAGGGAAGCAACGAGAAAAGATACCAGACAGCTTAAGAGAATGGCTTGGCAGAAGGTCAACAACAGAAAAAATAAATAACTGTCGAGATCCAAAATTGTGGAGAGACATGATCAGCTACTCCTGCAGGCCCGGTACTTGATGATGATGAGAGAGCGAGAGAGTGAGACAGATGGAGCGAGAGAATGTCAGATAAAGCGAGATAGGAAGTGAGTGAGAGAGAGAAAATTGAAAATAATGCAGGAGTAGCTCATTTTTATCTTTTAGCGTCGTCTCAATTATACGGGGCTGAGCAACTGAATGCACTTTGTTAGAACTGGACCAGGTACACACGATGCGCTGACATTATCTTGTGTCTGTTTGTTTATCTAAACATCGATTGTTGAATAGCTTCAAGCGGAAGCAGCAATCAGCGAGAGAACACGATCAGTGTATGTAAACAGTTTGGTTTTGTAATGGCACTCACCATTTCAGGACCCTTGGCGAGAACAAGGAAAACACTAGAAATGTGATAACACGAGCCGATATCTGAGACTTTGTTGCTATTATTTAGTCTCCGGGTGGTGTGGAAATATGCTAGACGTGAACTTAATACCAGCTATTATTATCCTCATGGGCCAGTCTATTGATCTAATTAAGAGTACGTCCTCCAGAACCTTGGCACATTAAAAATGAAATAGCGATTTACAATAAACAAGAGGGAAAAAACGAGTTTTGTTTTTCGAATGAATTTATAGAGAAAACTGGATGGAAAGAACGAAAAGGAAACGATGAAGTTTTAAAACAAGTAAAAATGAAAAAGTAAAAAAAAAAGTAAAGTGTCCCCGTCACGCCAAGTGGCGTATCGGGAATATGGTGTTAATGACCATACATTTTACAGACCTTCGGCACATGATTTTTGGGGTAATGTGGTCGGTATTACGCACGTGCCGCTTTAATATCCCAGAAAAAAATCCGGTGCCCATTAATGGCTGGGTGAACCCGGAAGCCGTCGGTTGGGATAGAACCCTGCCTCTTGTCCTTTGTAGTCCAGTTCACTAACCAATGAGCTATCGCGTCTCCCTAAAAATAAAAAGAGAACCAGTAAATACAATTCAAACAAGACAAATGAGATTTTCTGGGCATGTCGACACAACAGCTAAAGGTAATATTGGAAGAAAAAATACAAGGTAAAAGAGACAGACCAAAACTAGCATGAGTAACATCAAAAGATGGGCAATTCAGCTTATGATAACCTGCACCATCAAAGCAAGAGGCAGAGCGGAGTAGTGGTCTGTGGTAGCCAACCTTCGATGAGGAGACTGCACTCGGTGATGATAATGTTGAATGTAGAAGTTCTGAGATGTTTTAAATATGGACCTTTAATTTTGAGGTAATGGCTGAAAAAGACATAAAATGCATACACATGTATCAATCAATCAATCAATCAATCAACCAATCTACCAACTAATCGATCAATCAATTATTCAATCGATCAATCAATTAATAAATAAATAAATCCATTAATAAATAAAAAAATCAATCAGTCGATCGATCAATTACTTAATCAATCTAATGTTCTGTAACCTTGTCGGTCGTGAGGGCATCATTGTTGACATTTTCACAGTTTTCATCCAATCGTTGCGATTTGGAGCAGCCCTCTGTGATCAAACATCAGGCATTATTGTCCCATCTTAAATGTTATCCACTCATCTTTTCTTTTGTCCTCCATTCTTATACTGTAATCCTCGTAGTACTGCGCGTTGTAGAATGGTTTTGGCAAGACCTATGGACCATGTAGCGTGTTCATAGACACACACACACACACAGAGACACATATGCAGAGTAGATAGGCACAGATATAAAATATAACAACATATTAAATACTATGCGAGGACGCGGCTATTCTTTTCCTCTCTTGAGTATCTAGCATATTATCGCCATGTAGTTAGATTTGTTAATATATCCTTATATATATTTTTTGTGTTTGTTGATCGTCCAGATGAAGGCCTACTTGGCCGAAACGTCGACTTTTGTTTCGTCCATTACCACGTAAAGCTGTCACCATACCACTTTTTTCTTCTTTTTTTTAGTATTGCTATTCTTTTCTTCTTTTTCCTTCCTCATTTGCCTTTCAGTGTCGAGAGGTGATATAATTTGCTGTGTTTTGCACTGCTGTTCACCTCCACTGCTATGTTTCCTAGTGCTTCTAATATTCCGTTAATCCATCTTTCTCATGGTCAACCCTTGGGTCTGGTGTCCTCACAACGCTTATTGTGGGCTCGTTGTGTTGTGTTTTGATTTGTCTGCCTTCTCGCGTTGCTAAAAATAATTGTATATGTTGTTTCTTTATATATTCTATGGAGAGGACTATTCCTAGCTTTTTTCTCAGTTCTTCATTTCTAATCTTTTCTTTCAGACTGTTTCCTGTCATTCGTCTAACACATTTCGTCTCAGCAAAGGTTATTTTTCTTATTGTTCTTGCATCTATGGTAGGGTTCAGGACTGGCATTAGTAGCACGACGTTGGGATGAAGATTATATTGAAGAGTGACCCCTTTGCCTCTAGAGTTATTTCCTTGTTGGACAATAGTGTTGATAACTGTTCAATTATTTGACAAGCTTTGATGCATTTTGAGTCTATCCCTGCTGTTTGTGAATTGTCGTGTGTGTCTAGACTTCCTAGGTATTTAAATTACTCTACTTGTTTTAGTTGTCTGCCTTCGATAGTTATGAAGATGTTCTGTTTCTCTTTTTTCGATATTCAAGTCTTCTGTTTTGTTGATGTTGATTTTCATGATTTATTGTGTGCCTGTGCTGTTGAGTCTATTTAAGTGTGTAAATGTGAGTGTATCCGGGCATCATCATCATGTTCCAGACCGGTTGGCGTAGGCGATCATGTCCTTCCACAATCTTCTATCTACAGTGCATCGTATCAGTTCTGTTGTTGGCTGCTTTCCATGACATGACATCAAGCCATCTAGTGTTTTCTCTCTTTGTTGCCCGCGATCTCTCTTTCCTTTTATGTTGCCAGTTGTAACCAAGTATCCCAACTTTCCTCTTCTCATGATGTGCCTGAAAAATGTTGATTGTTTCTTTCTGATGTTTTTTAGGAGTTGCCTTTTTGTGTTGGCCTCTTTGAGAACTTCCTCATTGGTCTTTTTATCTGTCCAGGGAACTTTCAACATTCTTCTGAGAAATCCCATCTCTGTGGCCTCTAATCGTCATTTCATTTCTTTGTCTACTGTCCTTGATTCGCTTCCATAGGTCAGAGTTGGTGTTGCTGTAGAAGTCAAGGAAAATGAACATAAAATTGTATTGAGCAGCTGGACTAATAGAAAGTGTTGTGCATTCTGACACAGCATTTGGAGTTTAATGTGTACAGTTAGTTTGCTATACCTGATGAAGCTTTTTGCCGAAACGTTATAGTTTATCTTTCCTTTCTGTTAGTCTAGCTGCTCAATAACATTTTATGTTTATTTTCCTTCTTTCTTCATACACATAGTGAAAAATGTAAAGCACTTCGGTCACGCCAAGTGGCGTATAGGGAATATGGTGTTAGTGACCATAAATTTTACAGACAATTGGCACATGATTTTTGGGGTTCAATGGTCTTCATACAATTACATGCATACAAAATAGATGTATTGATAAGCTAACAGTTAAAGGAAAAGCAAATAATGTAAACATTCCCACCAGAACCTGCTAGACATAGAGGAAAGAAGGTGTTGACTATTTTTTTCCAAAAACGTCGGCATGACTTTGGGTGGTGTGGTCGGTATTACGTCAGGTCGTCACTACTTTACATAACAATTTTTGGTACCCATTTTGTATAGACAGGATGAACTCCGAAGCCTTGTCGATTCTGAAAAAATAAATCGCAAAATCTTAGAATTGAACAACGACCCTTCTTTTTAGAAACCGAATGTACTAACCATTGAGCCAGCTTAGGCTCCTTGAACAATAATCATCATCATCATTGAGTGCCTTCTCCGCAACGAAAGTTGGCTACCATGGATCGCCATTCTACTCTGTTTCTTGCTTTCATGGTGCAGGCTGTCATAGATTGACTATTGTTTAATCGCTCTGCTTCTACCATAAGATTTTCTAATTTACCTTGTTGGTATAAGGTTCTAACATTCCATGTGGCTATTTTTAATTCATTCTTAAAACAAAAGTTAGAGTTTCTCTCCATGGCTTTCTTTGGAGTGTTACGTGATGAGGCTCCAATCTCTTTCACGGTGGTCTGCCATATTCGTCTTTCGTGTTCTGAATATGCCTCATGTGTACCACACACTTTGCTGTTTTCGCCTTCTGGACCGTTGATCATTTTCGATTCATCCGCCCCATCCACCGACACAGACTTGTTATATTCGGGTTGAACATACCCGGCGGCGAACAATAATAAGAATTATTATTACAATCACCAGCTGTAATATAGAATCACAAATACAATATGAATGGTGAAAGGAAAAACGTGCACGGCCTGAAACAAACGTAATTTCTGACCACCGTTGATTGAATAAAAGCAAAGTAAAAAATCGTAATGAGATCACGTAGTGCTGTGATTGTTTAGTATTACCAGAGTAACACAAACAGGTACAGATAAATGATGAAACAAAATAATAGGTAAATAGACATACAGGAAAAATAGCTTTTAAGACAAGCATGTCCGGGACTACGTAGCGCTGATTACTGGCGTTATAGACAAGCATATATAGGCCGAAACAGCACGAATAATAATTTCCAGCATTTAGACTGGAGACAAATAAAAAAGACGTACTAGAACGTAGTAGACTCCTCGCTGACGTACTAGATTGTTGTAGACTCCTCGCTGACGTACTAGATTGTTGTAGACTCCTCGCTGACGTACTAGATTGTTGTAGACTCCTCGCTGACGTACTAGATTGTTGAAGACTCCTCGCTGACGTACTAGATTGTTGTAGACTCCTCGCTGACGTACTAGATTGTTGTAGACTCAACACTGACGTACTAGATTGTTGTAGACTCAACACTGACGTACTAGATTGTTGTAGACTCAACACTGACGTACTAGATTGTTGTAGACTCCTCGCTGACGTACTAGATTGTTGTAGACTCCTCGCTGACGTACTAGATTGTTGTAGACTCCTCGCTGACGTACTAGATTGTTGTAGACTCAACACTGACGTACTAGATTGTTGTAGACTCCTCGCTGACGTACTAGATTGTTGTAGACTCCTCGCTGACGTACTAGATTGTTGTAGACTCCTCGCTGACGTACTAGATTGTTGTAGACTCCTCGCTGACGTACTAGATTGTTGTAGACTCCTCACTGACGTACTAGATTGTTGTAGACTCCTCGCTGACTTACTAGATTGTTGTAGACTCCTCGCTGACGTACTAGATTGTTGTAGACTCCTCACTGACGTACTAGATTGTTGTAGACTCCTCGCTGACTTACTAGATTGTTGTAGACTCCTCGCTGACGTACTATATTGTTGTAGACTCCTCGCTGACTTACTAGATTGTTGTAGACTCAACACTGACGTACTAGATTGTTGTAGACTCCTCGCTGACGTACTAGATTGTTGTAGACTCCTCGCTGACGTACTAGATTGTTGTAGACTCAACACTGACGTACTAGATTGTTGTAGACTCCTCGCTGACGTACTAGATTGTTGTAGACTCAACACTGACGTACTAGATTGTTGTAGACTCC
This sequence comes from Megaustenia siamemsis, assembly GCA_032433765.1. Taxonomy (NCBI): domain Eukaryota; kingdom Metazoa; phylum Mollusca; class Gastropoda; order Stylommatophora; family Ariophantidae; genus Megaustenia; species Megaustenia siamemsis. Next base: position 34,464,677 of record JAVIAB010000159.1, on the reverse strand, counting down.
TCGCTGACGTACTAGATTGTTGTAGACTCAACACTGACGTACTAGATTGTTGTAGACTCCTCGCTGACGTACTAGATTGTTGTAGACTCAACACTGACGTACTAGATTGTTGTAGACTCCTCGCTGACGTACTAGATTGTTGTAGACTCAACACTGACGTACTAGATTGTTGTAGACTCCTCGCTGACGTACTACGTAGGGAGGTCAAAAAGTAATGCACACCAATTTTTTTCTCGGAAACTATTCGAGCAAAATGTGTGAAATTTTCACAGATTGTAGCTGAACATCCCCTTTACACTATCTATTTTTCAACATAATCTCCGTCCAAGTATTGCCTTACGCCAACGCGAAACTAGGTCATGAATGCCTCGTTTGTACCAAGTTTTGTCCTGCTCGCGTAGCCATTTTTTAACTGCACGGATCACATCCTCATCATTGTCAAAGTGTGTCCCACGCAGGAATTTTTTGAGTGGTCCAAACAGATGGAAATCTGAGGGAGCCAGATCAGGGCTGTAAGGAGGATGGGGCAGTATAGTCCAACCAAATTTGTTGATTGCTTCCCGTGTTACCAGACTTGTGTGAGGCGTGCATTGTCATGTTGAAGCAACAAATCTGCAGATGGCTTATTAGGCCGAACTCTGTGGAACCGATTTTTGAGTTTTGTCAGTGTATTGATGTAAGCTGTCGAGTTGATTGTCCCACCTCTTGTCATTACATCAACAAGAATCACACCATCAATGTCCCAGAAGACAGTGATCATCACCTTTCCGGCTGATGGAGATGTTTTGAATTTTTTTATTTTTGGTGACTGCGGATGATGCCATTCCATTGACTGCATTTTTGTTTCAGGCTCATAATAATGTGCCCACGTTTCGTCACCGGTAACAATTTTTGACAAAAACATTTCTCCTTCAACACCGAAACGCTCCAACAATTCAGAACAGAATGTTTTCCTTTGAACTCTGTGATAATTTGTTAGGCACCGAGGAACCCATCGAGCGCAAATCTTTGAATATCCGAGAGTTTTAAAAATTGCGATTGCACTTCCTCCCTTGCTGACTGTAAGCTGCAATGCCAATTGCTGACTAGTGATACGCCTAACCTTACGAATAATGGCATCAGCCCGGTTTAACATGTCTGTGCTGGTAGCCGAGGCAACACGTCCAGAACGCGGTAAATCATGCAGCTCCACTCGTACACTTTCTGCAGCTTTAATTCTCTGAACCCAGCGACTAACTGTGCTCCTATCGACTGCAGAACATTTGTACACTGCACACAGTCGTTTATGAATGTTTGCCACAGTTTCTTTTTCCGCAACCAGAAATTCTATGACAATTCGCTGTTTGTAACGGACATTGTTGACAAGCTCCATTTTAACGGTTCATAGATTGCGTAATATTTATCCGAATGCTGTGCAATTCGGTGCACATAATTGGAACATGTCATATTCCAAGTGTGCAAAATTTCATATTCCTATCTTTATTATTAGCCGAGAAAAAAATTGGTGTGCATTACTTTTTGACCTCCCTTTAGTAGATTGGCGTAGACAAGCTGCTTCTGCCATATACTCTATTTAGAACCGGCTCCATCCCGTGGAAAGAACCTGGCTCACTAGTAAAGCCATTCCGGATTGCTATATTGGGTCTTTGCTCTCTCCGTTTAACTGACGCCTCAACTCTGTATTGCCTCGTCTTAAATGACTCTCACAAAGAGTAGACTCGATATCTTCAAGTTTCCAGCCAGCCTGTGCCTTTAGCAGCAGCTTAAATGACATAATTCAGTGTCACATATAACGGTATTGCTTTAACTTTCATTTGTAACCTCAGCTCGATGGTTAGACCAACTACTCTGGTTTCAGGCACACGGCGTGATGATATTGTGAACATCTGAAAAAAAAGAAACCGTGGTATGGTAACAGCTTAACGTAGGGGAGATACAAAACAAAAGTGGAAAACGTTTCAGCCAAGAAGGCCTTCAGCTGGAACAACAAACAACAGTACAAACATATTTGATGATATTCACAGAAATGTAACTGCATGGCGATATTATGCTACGCTCTGAAAAATGGAAATTAAGTAACTTCACTGTGGTCCGAAGCCTGGTTAGTAACCGACTGGACTGTAAAATGATATGGCCGGCTGATAGGGCTTACCCAGGTATGAAATACAATAAAAGGCAAGGGTTCTAAAAATATGTGGAGGTGGGCACAAGATCACAGACTCTACTATTACTGGAAACGTTTATGTGAGCTGATTCCCAATATGTTCATCCATGTGGAGAATATTTTGCGTACCAAAGTGAATACATAAAGCTGTATATATCTGCGACTATGGGTGCGCACACCGAACAAGTGTGCACAAACGGATTCGTACGCAACCATACATGCATAATCGCATACGTCTGTATAAATTACCACAAAGCACATACACAACACTAACATAGAATTATGGAAATGTACCAGGCAAATACCAGTGGATAAAGAGATACAGTGAAGACGATGGTGCTGGATAGGACACACACTGCGGAAGCCAACTGAGAGTATTACACAACATGCCCTTTTCTGGAATCCCCAGGGGAAAAGATAAAGAGGAAGACCAAGGAATTCTTGGAGAAGACAGTTAGAAGCAGAGATGAAGATGATGAGGAAAACATGGAATGATCTTAAAAGAATGGCAAAACAACAAATCGACTTGGAAAGTGTTTGTTGAAGACCTATGCTCCACAGGAAGCTAAAAAGGTAGAAGAAGAAGAAGACATTCAAAATCACCCAAAGGAGTCCAATGGTAAAAAATATACACACGTATATAGGTGCGGGTGAGTGTGAAGGAGTGTGTGTGATGGTATAGTAAGATGGTGACCAGTCGGTTGACGGATCCTGGACAGTCAGCTACGAGTAGATGATCACTTTCAACCAGAATGCAGTAGCCTGTCTTGAACATGTCCCCGATATAAACAATTGGAATGAAGACGTAACATCTCAAGCTGACACTATAGCATTAATAACGACTGCATATTTCATTATTTGGTATAAGTTGTAAATATTGGAATATATTGTAAAAACACAATTCAAACAAGACAAATGCGATTTTTGGGCCATGTTGAAAGACACAACAGCCTACTAAAAGTACTCCTGGAGGGGAAAATACAAGGTAAAAGAGGCAGAGGCAGACCAAGACCAACATGGACGAGTAACATCAAAAGATTAATAAACCAACCTATGACAATCTGCATCAACAAAGCAAGAGACAGAGCAGAATGGCGCTCCATGGTAGCCAACCTTCGATGCGGAGACGGCACTCATTGATGATGATGATATGTAATAATGGCATATATGCCCTATATTTGTGTTCCAAAATAGGAATAGATCTTGCCTGTTCTATAAATGTATAGCACAACTTTTAGACATGAACACATAAGACTTGGTTTGATGGTACACACAGGGTGTCCTCTATAAAAGAGGGTCTCGGTTTCGAATCCTGCAACAAGCGATGAGAAGTTTTCTCTTTCGTTTCGTTCTTTCTAATTTTGCCTTTCACCACTATCTGGGTTAAGAGATTTCCAGTGTTTCGTTTTCTTGAATAACGGCAGCTCAACATGACGCTCCTTGTGTCTTCCACACACATTAAAGAATAGGCAGTGGCAGAGTAGGCCAAGCTTGAGGCAGACCAAGACCAACATGGACATTTATACATTAGACATATTCTGCTGAATACGCCAGATAACGAAAGGTTATGGTTAGTCAAAGGCCTCGTTATAACTGCAAAGAAATTAGAATCCATAATTGCTCAACTGACCGTGCCAGTTGAATCATCCGAATTAAAACCCATCTCATTGAAGGATCAAAACAAAGGAAGGCAGCTGCAGTCCCCATCATAGTAGCTACAGCACACTCCACGAGACATAAGGACAAGTGGCACCGAAAGTAAACGCAGCCGAACGGTCCTTCGTCATACAATATCATCATTCATCGTAAGCAATCGGGATATCGAAACACCATCCGGATGAAAAACACAATTCACGGTGTCATTAGAGCACCAAACTCAGTAGCTCTACAGCAAGCTGGACTTGGAATATGAGGAAACTGCAACAAGGAACACTTTTCAGTCCGAGCCTCAATGGTTCATGCAGCGTATCCGTCATATTGACCGGAAGTCAGATAACGAATATTTGTGTTGAAGTTTCATTGACAGTGTCTGAGTGTCAAGTATTTAAATTGCTGCTACCAAAGATACATAACACATTTTTCTGTAGAGAAACCCCAGCTGCAAAGAATGAATTCAAATGATTGCAGCTGATGAAATATTGTCAGCTATAAGTTGTGTAGCAGTAGAGAGAAGTCACTGTGTGACTTGTGTAGCAGTAGAGAGAAGTCACTATGTGACTTGTGTAGCAATATATATATATATATATATATATATATATATATATATATATAGAGAGAGAGAGAGAGATCACTGTGTGACTTGTGTAGCAGTAGAGAGAAGTCACTGTGTGACTTGTGTAGCAGTAGAGAGAAGTCACTGTATGACTTGTGTAGCAGTAGAGAGAACTCACTGTGTGACTTGCGTAACAGTAGAGAGAAGTCACTGTATGACTTGTGTAGCAGTAGAGAGAAGTCACTGTGTGACTTGTGTAACAGTAGAGAGAGAGAGAGAGAGGTCACTGTGTGACTTGTGTAGCAGTAGAGAGAAGTCACTGTGTGACTTGTGTAGCAATAGAGAGAGGTCACTGTGTGACTTGTGTAGCAGTAGAGAGAGCGAGAGGTCACTGTGTGTCTTGTGTAGCAGTAGAGAGAGAGAGATATGTTACTGTGTGTATGTGTAGCAGTACAGAGAGAGAGAGGTCACTGTGTGTCATGTGTAGCGGTAGAGAGAGAGCTCACTGTGTGACTTTTGTAGCAGTAGAGAGAGAAGTCACTGTGTGACTTGTGTAGCAGTAGAGAAAGAGGTCACAGTGTGACTTGTGTAGCAGTAGAGAGAGAGTCACTGTGTGACTTGGGTAGCGAGAGAGAGAGGTCACTGTGTGACTTGTGTAGCAGTAGAGATAGAGAGAGGTCACTGTGTGACTAGTGTAGCAGTAGAGAGAGAGAGAGAGAGAGAGAGAGAGAGAGGTCACTGTGTGACTTGTGTGGAAGTATATATATAGAGAGAGGTCACTGTGTGACTTGTGTAGCAGTATAGAGAGAGAGAGAGGTCATTGTGTGACTTGTGTAGCAATAGAGCGAGAGGTCACTGTGAGCCTTGTGTGGCAGTAGAGAGAGAGGCCACTGTGTGACGTGTGTAGCTGTGGAGAGAGAGAGAGGGCACTGTGTGACTTGTGTAACAGTAGAGAGAGTGGTCACTGTGTGACTTGTGTAGCAGTAGGGAGGGAGAGCACTGTGTGACTTGTGTAGCAGTAGAGAGAGTGGTCACTGTGTGACTTGTGTAGCAGTAGGGAGAGAGGTCACTGTGTGACTTGTGTAGCAGTATAAAGAGTGGTCACTGTATGACGTGTGTAGCAGTAGGGAGAAAGAGCACTGTGTGGCTTGTGTAGCAGTAAAAAAGAGTGGTCACTTTGTGACTTGTGTAGCAGTAGGGAGAGAGATCACTGTGTGACTTGTGTAGCAGTAGGGAGAGAGATCACTGTGTGACTTGTGTAGCAGTAGGGAGAGAGATCACTGTGTGACTTGTGTAGCAGTAGAAAGAGAGAGGTCACTGTGTTACTTGTGTAGCAGTAGAGAGAAAGAGATCACTGTGTGTCTTGTGGAGCAGTAGAGAGAGAGTGAGGTCATTGTGTGTCTTGTGTAGCGGTAGAGAGAGAGAGAGAGAGAGGTCACTGTGTGACTTATGTGGCAGTATAGAGATAGAGATATGTCACTGTGTGTCTTGTGTAGCAGTAGAGAGAGAGAGAGAGAGAGAGAGAGAGAGGTCACTGTGTGACTTGTGTATAATTATATATAGAGAGAGATGTCATTGTGTGTCTTGTGTAGCAGTAGAGAGCGAGAGAGAGAGAGAGAGAGGTCACTGTGTGATTTGTGTAGCAGTAGAGAGAGAGGCCACTGTGTGTCTTGTGTAGCAGTAGAGAGAGAGGTCACTGTGTGACTTGTGTAGCTGTAGAGAGAAGTCACTGTGTGACTTGTGTAGCAGTAGAGAGAGAGAGAGGTCACTGTGTGACTTGTGTAGCAGACGAGAGAGAGATAGGTCACTTTGTGACTTGTGTAACAGTAAAGACAGAGGCCACTGTGTGACTTGTGTAAACGTAGACAGAGAGATAGGTCACTGTGTGACTTGTGTAGCAGTAGAGAGAGATCGAGAGATCACTGTGTGACTTGTGTGGCAGTAGAGAGAGAGAGAGAGACAGGTCACTGTGTGACTTGTGTAGCAGTGGAGAGAGAAAGGTCACTTTGTGACTTGTGTAGCAATAGAGAGAGAGAGAGCACTGTTTGTCTTGTGTAGCAGTAGAGAGTGTGGTCACTCTGTGACATGTGTAGCAGTAGAGAGAGGTCACTGTGTGACTTGTTTAGCAGTAGCGAGAGAGGTCACTGTGTGACTTGTGTAGCAGTAGAGAGAAAGGTCACTGTGTGATTTGTGTGGCAAAAGAGAGAGAGAGATCTCTGTGTGGCTTGTGTAGCAGTAGAGAGAGAGAGAGAGAGAGAGGTTACTGTTTAACTTGTGTAGCAGTAGAGAGAGAGAGAGAGAGGTTACTGTTTAACTTGTGTAGAAGTAGAGAGAGAAAGAGGTTACTGTTTAACTTGTGTAGCAGTAGAGAGAGTTCACTGTGTGACTGGTGTAGCAGTATAGAGAGTTCACTGTGTGACTTCTGTAGCAGTAGAGAGTGTTCACTGTTCTACTGGTGTAGCAGTAGAGAGTACTCTGTTTAACTTCTGCTGCAGTAGAGAGAGTTCACGGTGTGCCTTGTGAAACAGTAAAGAGAATTCACTGTGTGACTAGTGTAGCAGTAGAGAGAGGTCACAGTGTGACTTGTGTAGCAGTAGAGAGAGGTCACTGTGTGACTTGTGTAGCAGTAGAGAGAGTTCACTGTGTGACTTGTGAAGCATTAGAAAGAGAGGTCACTGTGTGGCTTGTGTAGCAGTAGAGAGAGAGGTCACTGTGTGACTTGTGTAGCAGTAGAGAGAGAGAGAGAGATTTCACTGTCTGACTTGTGTAGCATTAGAGAGAGTTCACTGTGTGACTTTTGTTGCATTAGAGAGAGTTCACTGTGTGACTGGTGTAGCATTAGAGAGAGTTCACTGTGTGACTGGTGTAGCATTAGAGAGAGTTCACTGTGTGATTTGTGTAGCATTAGAGAGAGAGTTCACTGTGTGACTTGTGTAGCAGTAGAGAGAGGTCACTGTGTGACTTTTGTAGCAGTAGAGAGAGGTCACTGTGTGACTTGTTTAGCAGTAGAGATAGGTCACTGTGTGACTAGAGTAGCAGTAGAGAGAGAGGCCACTGCGTGACTTGTGTAGCAGTAGAGAGAGGTCACTGTGTGACTTTTGTAGCAGTAGAGAGAGGTCACTGTGTGACTTGTGTAGCTGTAGAGAGAGAGAGACAGAGAGTTCACTGTGTGACTTGTGTAGCAATAGAGAGAGAGGGTGAGAGGTCACTGTGTGACTTGTGTAGCAGTAGAGAGAGAGAGAGGTCACTGTGTGACTTGTATAGCAGTAGAGAAAGAGGTCACTGTGTGACTTGTATAGCAGTAGAGAAAGAGGTCACTGTGTAACTTGTATAGCAGTAGAGAGTTCACTGTGTAACTTGTATAGCAGTGGAGAGTTCACTGTCTAACTTGTGTCGCAGTAGAGAAAGAGGTCACTGTGTAACTTGTATAGCAGTAGAGAGTTCAATGTGTAACTTGTATAGCAGTAGAGAGTTCACTGTGTGACTTGTGTAGCAGTAGAGAGAGTTCACTGTGTGACTTGTGAAGCATTAGAAAGAGAGGTCACTGTGTGGCTTGTGTAGCAGTAGAGAGAGAGTTTACTGTGTGACTGGTGTAGCATTAGAGAGAGTTCACTGTGTGACTGGTGTAGCATTAGAGAGAGTTCACTGTGTGACTGGTGTAGCATTAGAGAGAGTTCACTGTGTGACTTGTGTAGCATTAGAGAGAGTTCACTGTGTGACTTGTGTAGCATTAGAGAGAGTTCACTGTGTGACTTGTGTATCATTAGAGAGAGTTCACTGTGTGACTTGTGTAGCAGTACAGAGAGAGGACACTATGTGGCTTGAGTAGCAGTAGAGAGAGTGAGCACTGTGTGACTTGATTAGCAGTATAGAGAGAGAGAGAGAGAGGTCACTGTTTGACGTGGGTAGCAATAGAGAGAGAGAGAGAGAGAGGTCACTGTGTGACTTGTGTAGCAGTGGAGGGAGATCACCGTGTGATTTGTGTAACAGTAGAGTGAGTGGTCACTGTGTGACTTGATTAGCAGTAGGGAGAGAATGCACTGTGTGACTTGTGTAGCAGTAGGGAGAAAGGTCACTGTGTAATTTGTGGGGAAGTAGAGAGAGAGAGAGAGAGATCACTGTGTGGCTTGTGTAGCAGTAGAGAGAGAGAGAGAGAGAGGTCACTGTTTAACTTGTGTAGCAGTAGAGAGAGTTCACTGTGTGACTTCTGTAGCAGTAGATAGAGTTCACTGTGTGACTGGTGTAGCAGTAGAGAGATTTCACTGTGTGACTTCTGTAGCAGTAGAGAGATTTTACTGTGTGACTTGTGAAGCAGTAAAGAGAATTCACTGTGAGACTTGTGTAGCAGTAGAGAGAGGTCACAGTGTGACTTGTGTAGCAGTAGAGAGAGGTCACTGTGTGACTTGCATAGTAGTAGAGAGAGAGAGGTCACTGTGTGGCTTGTGTAGCAGTAGAGAGAGAGGTCACTGTGTGACCTGTATAGCGGTAAAGAGAGTTCACTGTGTGACTTGTGTAGCAGTAGAGAAAGGTCACTGTGTGACTTCTGTAGTATTAGAGAGAGTTCACTGTGTGACTTGTGTAGCAGTTGAGAAAGGGGTCATTGTGTGGCTTGTGTAGCAGTAGTGAGAGAGAGGTCACTGTGTGACTTGTGTAGCAGTAGAGAGAGAGAGAGGTCATTGTGTGACTTGTATAGCAGTAGAGAGAGAGAGAGAGGTCACTGTGTGACTTGTATAGCAGTAGAGAGAGAGAGGTCACTGTGTGACTTGTATAGCAGTAGAGAAAGAGGTCACTGTGTGACTTGTATAGCAGTAGAGAGAGGTCACTGTGTGACTTGTATAGCAGTAGAGAAAGAGGTCACTGTGTGACTTGTATAGCAGTAGAGAGTTCACTGTGTAACTTGTGTCGCAGTAGAGAAAGAGGTCACTGTGTAACTTGTATAGCAGTAGAGAGTTCACTGTGTAACTTGTATAGCAGTAGAGAGTTCACTGTGAGACGTGTGTAGCAGTAGAGAGAGAGAGGTCACAGTGTGACTTTGTTAGCTGTAGAGATAGGTCACTGTGTGACTAGAGAAGCAGTAGAGAGAGTTCACTGTGAGACTTGTGTAGCAGTAGAGAAAGGGAGAGGTCACTGTGAAGCTTGTGTAGCAGTAGAGAAAGGGAGAGGTCACTGTGAAGCTTGTGTAGCAGTAGAGAAAGGGAGAGGTCACTGTGAAGCTTGTGTAGCAAGACAGAGAGAGAGAGAGGACTCTGTGTAACTTGTATAGCAGTATAGAGTTCACTGTGTAACGTGTGTTGCAGTAGAGAAAGATCACTGTGAGACGTGTGTAGCAGTAGAGAGAGAGGACACAGTGTGACTTTTTTAGCTGTAGAGTTCGGTCACTGTGTGTCTTGTGTAGCAGTAAAGAGAGAGGTCACTGTGTGACTTGTGTAGCAGTAGAACCAGTTCTTGAATCCGCCGACTTAAACTGATTCCACTTAGCCATTATGACAGGGATCGTGTACAAAACTGGGTTTGCTGCAGAATTGATGGGAAGAACTATTACCGTTGTCCAGGCATAAGCATCATTACTGATCTGGCGCTGGCTGATAGACATTACCCCCATGAATCCAATTGGAAACCAGCAAAGAAAATTAAAGAGAGCTACAAGCGACAACTGTTTGGCTACTACGATATCTTGTATTCGTCGTGACGTCATGTTTGATGCTGCTCCAGAAAATCTGTTCTCTGACATGGCTCGAAAGATGGCTCTTTGACCGCAGGCGATTGTCAGGCACAAGAACAAATTGTAGACGGTGAACACGCCAAATGAGAACTGCCAGCCAGTAAGTCGCTTTGTTGTTAGAGGCAAGCCAAGACACATTGCGTTTGATGAAAATATTGGGAATCTGAACAAAACTGGAATCAGTGCAATGACAAAACCTACCGCCCAAGTAACAAATATGGCAACAATTGTATTTGATTTATGGAACTTGAACTGACCAAAGGGAAACTTTGTGACCAAAAATCTGTCAAGAGTGATGAGGAAAACAAATGATATTGACGTCTCAGTAGAGAGGGTAGCCAGGAAGCCAGCAAGTCTACATACAACACTGTCTCTCCATAGTTTGTCAAAGAGAACATAACTATCACGGTAGTAGTAGTCAGCTCCCGCAATAATGAACAGATAGACTCCCATAATAAAGTCAGATATACCCAAGTGTGTCACAAACAGGCCGTAACCTTTCCTGAGAACAGACCTGTCCCACATTACCCGATACCCAATAACTGCCATGTTCCCCAGAATGGCCAGGGACGCGACAATCCAGAGAAGGACTCGCTGAACGTTGACTCCTAAAAGATCATAACAGGAAGAAATAGCTTCATCAGGGGCGTGACACGTGTGGTCTGGAATGTTTGTTCCTCTGACTTGAGGGCAACACAAAACAAATTTGCTGGTAAATAAATGTTTACTAATAGCCAGGCCATTAAAGAAATCTTCATGGTAGCTCTCAATGTAAAGTCCACTCAAATCTAGCGTCAGAAGAACGATATAAGGAGAAAATAAATTTTTCTTCAAATCTACGATATGAGTAAAGCTCAAGTCTAAGTCTGTGAGGCTAGGAAACCCAACAAGGAAAGACTCATCTAAGTCTGATAGACCAGTGTAGGAGAGGTCTAGGGTTTCTAGAAATGTAAACTGCAAATATTTGACTGAAACCAGATTTCTGTTATTAGACAAGTTCAGCTGGCGAATATTCTGTAGCGCAGACAAATCAATGTCCGTGCCGTCCAGTGAGCTTAGCAGGTTAAAGCTAAGGTCCAGGTCTTGTATCACTCGAGCGCTGTAGTCGAATATTTCATACAAGTTTTGGATTTTACAGTTGGACCACTTCAGGAATGCTGCATTGCCTAGAAAATAAACAAACCGTCTATTCATAGCAGATAGATCGAGCCCAGACAGGTCCATGTATCGTGTTCTGGTGTCAATGTGAGTCGTGTTTCTTAGAGGAATCGATCTGTTGTATCCTGCCACGGTAACTGTCCCGGACACACAGCGGAAACCAATGGCACAGATCACACGACAGTCGGCTTCGTCGTCTTTATTTGGACAATCAGGATATCCGTTGCAGACCAAGTCTGGATGAAGGCAAATTGGACTGTTCCAGCAGGCAAAGTTTCCGGAACACGGGGCCATTAAATCGGGTTGTTCATCATCGCCTGTAGGACAGTCAAAATGTTCATCCAGGAGATAATGTTGTGGAATACAATAAGTGTTTGGACATTTCACATATCCGTCCGGACACTGAAAGTCTGTACAGTTTTGAAGATGCGACATATCTCTGCATCCTATAATTGCGCCATGCCTGTCTCTGACATAAACACATTGAGGCGCCCATATTCTATGACCCAGTATGTTGTGACACGTATCAGCGGTTTCCAGTTTCCCTAACGTTTCATCAATGGGTCCCTCTGGCCCAATGCAGTTCTGAAACCCGTCGTTAAGTTGGGAGAAGTGCACACAATCCTCGGTGTTACAAATAAATGCGCATGTCTCGTTTCTCACCAAATACTTGTGCAGCTCCTCGTTTTCATCATTGATTGTACTCTCGGAACTGCTCGCACAAACAACGCAATCAACCTCGCCGTCGTTGACCCACTGTAGAGGCAAGCAGAATCCATCACAACAGTAGACACCATTACACTTGTCCCGCCTGTCGAACTCGTCATCTGTTGTGGTTACCGCACGTGGATTTAAGAAACAGAATATTTCGTCCCGCTTGTTCCTGCAGTGATCAGTGTAGTCACACACGTAGACGTAGGAAATATATTGGGGACTTCCAGCGCCGAGTCCACAGTCAAACAGAGGAAATAGTTCCCTGTCATTTTGTTTCAGAAAATTAAGAAAATATTTGTTCTCAATGTTTGTGGAAACGGAAACAATATTGTCTTCAAATTTTATCATCCTACCTTTAGCTAAAGTGCGGCTGATGCTTTCGTTAGTGGCTGGTTTTATTCTAATTACATTCTTATCTTCAATTCTTCGTGGTAGAATCACCTCACACAAGTCTAAGGTGTTCATTCTTGTATCACACCCAACATCAACCCAGCCATCAACAAATCCTTCCCCTGGACTGGACGATCCGGTAAAGTCATTCTTGATGTCGCTTCTGTTGAACTGCCAGGCAGCGCACCAATTGTTGACTCCACCAGACGGCTTTCCGGGCTTCCAAAGATTAAATACCAAGGGCCGATATTGAAATGGGGGCGTTAGCTGCCACTGAAAGCGTTTGGCGACATTCCATACGACTTTATAAAGTCCAATATTAAAATAAGCCATCAGCTGGGAAGATGTTTGAGAATTGTTGACGTTCATCCAAAGCTGGTTAAGTAGCTCGTACAGTTTTGTTTGCAGAAACGTCAACTCGTCTTGAGTTTCTATTGAGACCAACATCGCGCCATGCCGATCTGTGCACGCAGATCGGGAGCTGTACCAGTCTCTTCTAACTTCAGAATTCAACAAGAGATAACAAGAGAGGGCAACTGTGCCATGTGTTGGGCGAAATGGGAACCAGCCGTCCATACATTCGTTACAGACGGCCAACGTCAGAGCATGATTGATGTGGTTGTACATGTCACGTGAGATAAGAAGCGTGTCGTTCAAGAGAATGGTGTGGGTTTGATTCAAATTGCAGGCCAGAACAACAAATATCTTGATATCTGTAGCTTGTCCCGTCACGATATGCGGCACCCTTCTAGTTTCCTCATTAGATAACGCGCTGCCGTCTAGAAACACAACAGCTATACGGGTCACATTGCTCCTGACTTCAGCCATCTCAGTAAATAAACGTTGAACAAATTTGATCTTCAACTCAATCAGTTCCTGCACGTTAGTGTATCTCTGCTTCACCACTGGTTGGTACTTCTCGCCGTAGGGATTCGAATTAAGATCTGGTTTTAGACTCCAAGAGCTGATGTTTACGTTAGAAGTAGAATCAGAGAACCTGTCGTAGACGTCAGCAAAGAGCACTCTTGGAGCTGTCCTGTTGTGAGGAAAGTCTGAGAGATCCTTCACAAAGTGTGTACTAAGTGCCAGTTGAATGTTGTGTTCTTGATAACGTCTGGTGTCAAAGTACAAAAACACAACGTCCAATTCTTGAGTGGAGCATCCCTCAATAGGAAATTGCATAGACTGAGTATCAGGGATCACTGCAATAGTTGAAATATTATCTTTATTTTAACTCATCATTACTCTTGTAACAGTATATAAGATTAACACACCTGCTCGCTGATAGGTAAAGTAAAGTACCCCGTCACGCCAAGTGCCGTATAGGGAGTATGGTGTCAGTGACCATAATAATTTATTTTTAATGACGTATCCTTTAATAATCCAATGTGACTGCACAGAATACACTAGCTGTTGAGTATGGGAGAAAAATACACGATCTGGACTGGAAATGGGGAATGAGATGAGACCAAATCTAGCGCGTGTTATCAAATCAGCAACGAAGAAGTGCGCAGTAAACTTTAACGATTCACGGGACAAAGAGTTAATATCAACGGTAAAAGAAAGACCAAGAGTTAATATCAACGCTAAAAAGAAGGATCAAGAGTTAATATCAACGGTAAAAGAAAGATCAAGAGTTAATATCAACAGTAAAAGAAGGAACATTAAAAGTGTATGGGCGAGTTACACGATCTGCAGTTCTTGCAAATACCAGTCTGTAGGACACAGAACTAGGTGAAAAAGAAGAACGACATAGAGAGCGTTGGAAAACAGAGTCAGTGAAAGTGTTCGAAAACAGAGTCACAGAGAGCGTTGGAAGATAGAGTCAGAGAAAGCATTGATTAATCGATAGTTTGGTGGGAAATTGTGACGACGTTGTTAAGAGTGCTCAAACGAACATTAATGATCATCGATTGAGTACATCGTTAAATGAAATGTAGACAAATGGTGTATCGTAACAAGTGATAGTCAACATGAACAGAACACAAGCCTTGAACTGCATTTAAATGTTGTAGTTTATGTACCCAAAAAAACATAGCGAAGTGCATTATGGATTGAATGATTGTGTGCGTATGTGTATCTGAGTATGTGTTCGCTGGTAGGTCTTCTCTAAAACAAAAAAAAAAAACGATAACTATAACAAGTAAAAATAAAAAAGAGTAAAGAGCCTCGTCACGCCTAATGGCGTATAGGGAATATAGTGTTATTAACCATAATCTTTACTGGCCTTGGCACATGATTTGTGAGGTAATGTGGTTGGTATTACGCCTGTGCCGCTTTACTTTCCCAGAAAAAATCTGGTACACATTTAAATGTGGGTGAATCCGGAAGTCGTCGCTCAGTATCGAACTCGATCTCATGTCCTTTGTATAACAACAAGCACTCCCACAATTCATAGTCACACTGCATCCTCCACCCACACAGATGTCCTGTCAACAAAAAATAATAAGTGATCTCCTTCTATCTTCACCGCAGCAGCAGCACAAGGGAACATCCTTAACACATATTTTACAAATTAAACTGTGATTTACCTTCAGTACATCCTGAGCTTCCAAGTGACAACACAAGTCTATTATAATCTTCAATGACTAAGGTTGGAGGAGTGCGTGGCCGCGCAGCGAATCAACTGTTTTGTGTACAATGTTCGAAACCAGAAAGGATATTTGTTCTATCGGGGGTGGAATACAAATCCGGATTCTCACAGGTCGTGGCGACTGCTTTGACCAAGCGGTCTTCATTCCTCTGCTCCTGTCGTGAGTGCCCCTACATACACCAGGATTGGTAATATGTGACGTAAAGATAGAAACAAGAAATGACTAAGTACACATTTCCTGTCCTCCAAACACAAATACAAGAATCCATCGTCAGCCTGCCCTAAACTTTCCATATATTATTGTATCTTGTTTACGATATCGTGCTCAGGGAACAATAACACCTTACCCCGTAGAGCTTCGTATATTAGGACATTCTATTGATGTTTTCTCTGATTATTTATATAGTAATTCCTCGATTTACCACTGCCTGTCTTCAGCAGGTCACTGTAACATATTTTTGATCACGTGGTTAAAGCTCGTGGAATGCTCAAACCAGCAAGTTCTTTTTTTTATTTACCAATATTTCAAAAAAGTTATTCAAGTGGGCATACGGCATCCATGATTGCTCGTCGTTACTGGGTAGTCTTATCTTTATTGATTTATTGGTACTGTAGCTCTACTGGCCAAACTAACATTATTTGAATTCCCTGTATCCTTTAGATTGAAGTGTTGCTCATCTCTGTACTTCTCTAACCGGCCCAATTGTCTCTTCTAATCTCTTTGTGCTTTTTTGAGAGGACAACCTTGTACTGTATGTGCAGCTGCAGTCGAGGATCACTGTACCGGCACGTCATCATCTTGATGGCGTTTAATTCTTCACTCCATGGAGGTAGTAAGGTGTCTCTCAGCCACCTCTAGACAAGAGACACAATCGGTCAAGGTGGATTATCCAATTAGCTATCCCCTTCCTCCTAATCAGGACCACGTGAAGCCTCTGGAACAGGTTGTGGATAAAACGCTGTCGGAAGTAGAAAAGAAGTAAAGTAAAGTACCCCCGTCACGCCAAGTGGCGTATAGGGAATATGGTGTTAGTGACCCGTCACGCCAAGTGGCGTATAGGGAATATGGTGTTAGTGACCCGTCACGCCAAGTGGCGTATAGGGAATATGGTGTTAGTGACCCGTCACGCCAAGTGGCGTATAGGGAATATGGTGTTAGTGACCCGTCACGCCAAGTGGCGTATAGGGAATATGGTGTTAGTGACCCGTCACGCCAAGTGGCGTATAGGGAATATGGTGTTAGTGACCCGTCACGCCAAGTGGCGTATAGGGAATATGGTGTTAGTGACCCGTCACGCCAAGTGACGTATAGGGAATATGGTGTTAGTGGCCCGTCACGCCAAGTGGCGTATAGGGAATATGGTGTTAGTGACCCGTCACGCCAAGTGGCGTATAGGGAATATGGTGTTAGTGACCCGTCACACCAAGTGGCGTATAGGGAATATGGTGTTAGTGACCCGTCATGCCAAGTGGCGTATAGGGAATATGGTGTTAGTGACCCGTCACGCCAAGTGGCGTATAGGGAATATGGTGTTAGTGACCCGTCACGCCAAGTGGCGTATAGGGAATATGGTGTTAGTGACCATACATTTTACAGAACTTCAGCACATGATTTTTGGAGTAATTATGGTCGGTATTACGCCCGTGCCGCTTCACTTTCCCAGAAAAATATCCGGTACCCATTTAAGGCTGGGTGAACCCGGAAACCTTAGGTTCCGATCGGACCCTACCCCTTGTCCTTTGCAGTCGGAAGTATTGCCAGTTAATGTCTGCACTCTACCATGGCAGGCTGATAATCTTAAATGTAGAAATGGTGGCTACGATCACTGATTAGTTCAGTCGCTGTGAAGAGGGAAAGGAATGGCCAAGCTGGCTTCTTAAATAGAGAAAGAGAAAAGAATAATAAGAAACAAATGTTGAAAGTTCCCTGGATAGCCAAAAACGACCAACGATGACATTCTCAGAGGCCAAAACAAGAAAGAGAGGTCCTAAAAACATGAGAAAAAACAAATCGACATTTTTTCTGGCTCGTCCTAAGAAGATGAAGTTGAAATACTTGACTTCAACTGGCAAGATAAGGACAATAGATCGCGGACAACAAAGAGAAAATATACTAAATAGCTTTGCTATTGTGACACAGCAAACAGTCAACAACAGAACTGATACGGTACAATGAAGAATTGTGGAGGGACATGACCGCCTGCATCAATCGATAAGGTAAATTCATCATCAAGTATCGTGCCTTCTGGCGTAGGAGATCATGTTTCTCCAGAACTCTCGATCTCAACAGTTATTTAATATTTCTGTTGTTGACCTTCGAAGCAATCCTCTTAAGCAGTCTGATATCTTTTCTCTTTGATTCCCTCTACATATGGTAACGATACAACACACCATCTGTCCTCACTTTTATTATTGTACCGAATCCATTATCACCAATGACACCAATATGTGTTTGTGCACCCTTGTTAATGCCACCAGAATTTCCTACAGACCTCACTATTCAAGACTTCTTTATTTCCTTCACACTGTAACTTTGTGATAATTGATTGTCTTTTTCTAAAGACTTTCTTCTTTCCTGGCAGTCTCCATTGCTGCCTGATCCCAAATATGAACATTTTTTTTTCGTTCGCCAGCTTTTACCTTTGACGAAGCCCCTAGAAACTAGGAACTGAATTTTGCGTGTTAATCCATTTTTCCCTGGCAGCGCACAAGGGTCCCTCGCCGCACAGGCAGTATGAACAGTTGATTACAATGTAACGTTTCTCATTGTCGACGATGATTTTGAGTTGGCTTCTTGCTTCATGAAATGTGTCGGTGGACATTATCTTCATTCCTTGTATTCTTAGATTGAAGTGCTGCTCATCACTGTACTTCTCTAACCGGCCCAATTGTCCCTTTTAATACCTTTGTGGTATTTGAGAAGATAACACACGACAACCTTGTACTGTATGTGTAAGTGCAGTCGAGGAGCACTGCACCGGTACGTCACTTGTAACAGCGGGACTACAACGGACCAACTTATCATTTCAATCTCACTCATCAACAATTGTTGCCGTGGCAACAAGAAAACTACATGACGCATCTGAAAATGGAGGATCTCTACAACCATGACCATCATTACTATCATCATCATCAGGTGCATTGCCGGTTGGCGTAGGTGATCACCTCTCCCTCTTTCTCTCTACATCTTTCGGTCCTTCATGCATGATCATTTTAGTCGATGATCTTTTATTGTGCCATTGGATACTCTATTCAATATTTTTTCTCTTAGTTTTCCCCTGCTCCTCTTTCCATTCATTTTCCCCATTGTTATAGCATTCTCAATGCCTTATTTTCACATCACATCCCCAAATATATTGATTGCTTTTTGCTTCTGATTCAGATGCTATTTCTGATCTCTCAATAGCTTAAAAAAAACATTCTACTCTAGTCATATTTACAATCCATGGAATTTATAGCATTCTTCTGATAAACCACATATCAACTGCCGCTACTGTTCTCTGTCTTGTTTTGCTAATTGTCCGTGACACACGGCGTATACACTTGTTACGTACACTTTATACAACAAATCAATGATTAACATTCCCTTTTAATAGACAGACATATCTGAGGCAAGACTAACTACTTTTTTTTGGCTACATCTGTGTTTGACCTTGACAGCATGAGATCTGTATTACTTTCATAACTTCTGTTAAATGTTTTTTCTTTCTCTTTTTTTTTCTTTCAAATAAAGCTTGTCCACTTGTTTGGGAGAAGTCATGTCGGCGACTGAAGGTTTTGGCAGTGGAAAGACCACACTTTGATATCCCAGTTGATATTCTTGGTAGCAGACGCGTCCCAACAGGCTGGCCAACAAAGTATAGCCATGTCCACCGCAGTTATCAGGTTTATTTATATAGATGACCCAGTATTGCCGTAACTATAGTTAGAGCACGTTACATCATACCAACTAGAAACAGTTCAGAAAAGCCAAGGAAACCCGCTAGTTCATCATTGTCAGTTCACAGGAGCTTACGACCATGTCATCACGTGGTTGTTTGTGCACCACGCACTTACTGTGTAGGGAGGAGCCAATGGTGGGGTGTGCTAAACACTCCAAGGTATGGTGACAGCTTTACAAATAAAGAACACAACACAATACTGACGTTTCGGCCTGTGGCCTTCTTCAGAATACAGGGACAACGACAACAAGCGGTGAAGCACAATTACTACATGTTAGATGATAAAGTGGAGGGCGAGGAAAGTAGGATGCAAAAATAAGAAAAGAGAGAAATGAATTTTACATGATGAGAGGTATGATGGGCGTCAAAATATATAAAATAGAAAAAGAGAGAGAAAAATGTATAATAAATTGTACTTAGCTGAGCTCAGAGCAGGGAGCGGGAAAACTGTAATCCGTGCTGAAACCAGTCGGAATGACTAAATGACTAAAAGCGCAGAGAACGTGTATAGAAAGCAACACGTGACAAAGACAGGTCAGTAAAGAGGGCAAAAAGGATCAAATATCGGGAAAACCAAAAAGGGGGGGGGGAAAGGGGGCATAGACGAGGATACTCCTGGGACACAACAAGCAATACATATAAATCACTCAACAATGGAAGTGAGAGATCACGCGAGAGGTTAAGAGAAAGAAATAGAATGACACGACAAAGTAGTAAACTAGGCAGTGGGTGAGAGAGATGGACTCTACAGAATGGATGGCCTCGAACTGAACGAGTTGAGAGGTAGGTCAACGAAAGGAAGGATTGGATACTGGAGGAAGAGATACGGTGAGGAAGAATAATAAAGCCGGTATAATGAGAAGGGCGATAGAGGGGTGGTCCGGAGGAAGTTAGTCTATCGGGAGGTAGGGAAGTATTGGAGGAGGAGGTATGGAGAGGAGGGATAAGAAGCAGGTATGTGAAAACTGGATAGGGGGAGAGGCGGTAGGTCAGAAGTGAATGGAAAAAGAGAAAGTCTGGAAGAAGTGGAGCAATAGGGGATGGTGTGCAAGAGGTATGAACCATAGGAGGTAAAGAAGTAGGGAAATGATAGAACAAAGGGGGGAATGAAAGTGGGCATCAGGATAAGGGGGATACTGGAATAGTAGGTATAGATGAGTAGTGACTACAAGTTAATAGAGAGGAGAGGGGTGAGCTAGGAGTAGATCAGCAGAGGGGTGGTAGGAAGGACGAGGGACAATAGAGGTGGGCAGAGAGATCGTACGTACAGTCCAGGTGGAGAGGTGATATAGTGATAAAGAGGTAAAGGACATGAAGATAGTCAGAAGAGAAAAAGGTGTAGGGAGAGGGGGGGTTTAGGAGGAAGAAGGCAAGATGGGGGTTACTCAAAGAGGATATGAAAAGCAGGGATGGACGAGTAGAGGACCCAAGATAAGAAATAGGAAGAGAGGTCCATAGGTGGGAGGGTGGAGTCGGAGGCCGGAGGGTCCTCAGAGGGACAGGGATACATTGATGCCACGAGGGGTGAGGCAGCCCCAACGAGCGATCAGACGGTGCTCCAGAGTGAGCCGACTGTGGTGATCAGAGGAGCATGATATTAGGCCAGTTACCAAGACCTCGTTGGGGCTGCCTCACCCCTCGTGGCATCAATGTATCCCTGTCCCTCTGAGGACCCTCCGGCCTCCGACTCCACCCTCCCACCTATGGACCTCTCTTCCTATTTCTTATCTTGGGTCCTCTACTCGTCCATCCCTGCTTTTCATATCCTCTTTGAGTAACCCCCATCTTGCCTTCTTCCTCCTAAACCCCCCCTCTCCCTACACCTTTTTCTCTTCTGACTATCTTCATGTCCTTTACCTCTTTATCACTATATCACCTCTCCACCTGGACTGTACGTACGATCTCTCTGCCCACCTCTATTGTCCCTCGTCCTTCCTACCACCCCTCTGCTGATCTACTCCTAGCTCACCCCTCTCCTCTCTATTAACTTGTAGTCACTACTCATCTATACCTACTATTCCAGTATCCCCCTTATCCTGATGCCCACTTTCATTCCCCCCTTTGTTCTATCATTTCCCTACTTCTTTACCTCCTATGGTTCATACCTCTTGCACACCATCCCCTATTGCTCCACTTCTTCCAGACTTTCTCTTTTTCCATTCACTTCTGACCTACCGCCTCTCCCCCTATCCAGTTTTCACATACCTGCTTCTTATCCCTCCTCTCCATACCTCCTCCTCCAATACTTCCCTACCTCCCGATAGACTAACTTCCTCCGGACCACCCCTCTATCGCCCTTCTCATTATACCGGCTTTATTATTCTTCCTCACCGTATCTCTTCCTCCAGTATCCAATCCTTCCTTTCGTTGACCTACCTCTCAACTCGTTCAGTTCGAGGCCATCCATTCTGTAGAGTCCATCTCTCTCACCCACTGCCTAGTTTACTACTTTGTCGTGTCATTCTATTTCTTTCTCTTAACCTCTCGCGTGATCTCTCACTTCCATTGTTGAGTGATTTATATGTATTGCTTGTTGTGTCCCAGGAGTATCCTCGTCTATGCCCCCTTTCCCCCCCCCCCTTTTTGGTTTTCCCGATATTTGATCCTTTTTGCCCTCTTTACTGACCTGTCTTTGTCACGTGTTGCTTTCTATACACGTTCTCTGCGCTTTTAGTCATTTAGTCATTCCGACTGGTTTCAGCACGGATTACAGTTTTCCCGCTCCCTGCTCTGAGCTCAGCTAAGTACAATTTATTATACATTTTTCTCTCTCTTTTTCTATTTTATATATTTTGACGCCCATCATACCTCTCATCATGTAAAATTCATTTCTCTCTTTTCTTATTTTTGCATCCTACTTTCCTCGCCCTCCACTTTATCATCTAACATGTAGTAATTGTGCTTCACCGCTTGTTGTCGTTGTCCCTGTATTCTGAAGAAGGCCACAGGCCGAAACGTCAGTATTGTGTTGTGTTCTTTATTTGTAAAGCTGTCACCATACCTTGGAGTGTTTAGCACACCCCACCATTGGCTCCTTGCTACCAGCTTTACCGCAGCATTGCAATTATTTGCCTGTTCCCTACTTACTGTGTAGCTTACGTGGCATAGACACACCTATTCTTTTGCTGAAATGTAATTCATTCGGAAGTAACAATAAATGCTGCAATGTCCATTCTGGCTTGATAACACACAGTCACACATACACAAGTTGATTGTCTTCTTCTTCTTCTACTTTTTTTTTTAGCTCCCAGTGGAGCATAGGTCTTCAACAAACACTTTCAAAGTTCTTCTGTTTTTTTTTGCCATTCTTTTAAGATCATTCCATGTCTTCCACATCATCTTCATCTCTGCTTCCATCTGTCTTCTCCAAGAATTCCTTGGTCTTCCTCTTTGTCTTTTCCCCGGGGATTCCAGAAAAGGGCATGTTGTATATTACTCTCAGTTGGCTTCCGCAGTGTGTGTCCTATCCAGCGCCATCGTCTTCGCTATATCTCTTTATCCACTGGTATTTGCCTGGTACATTTCCATAATTCTATGTTAGTGACTTTGTCCTGCCATTTCCATCATTTTATCCTGCGTAAGCATCCATTAATGAAAGTCTGTATCTTCATGATTGTCAATTTTATTGTTCTCTATGTTTCACAGCCATATAATAGGATCGACTTAACATTTGAGTTAACAATTTTTATTTTTGTATTAACCTAATTTCTTTGGACTTCCAAATGTTTCCCAGTGCAACGAAAGCATAAGTTGATTATATTAATCTTTAATAACCATCTTCCATAACCAATAACCAATAACCAATAACCAATAACCAATAACCAATAACCAATAACCAATCTTTAATATTTGTGTTCAATTACTAAACAAGTGGATATTGCGAAGTGACTTACAAGTTATAAAAAAAAAAAGTAAAAGGGCCCCGTCACGCCAAGTGGCGTTTAGGTAATATGGTGTTAGTGACCATAATTTTTGCAGACCTACGGCACATTATATTTGGGTAATGTGGTCGGTATTACGCCAGTGCCGCTTTACTTTTCCAGAACAAAATCCGGTTCACAGTTAAAGCTGGTGTGTGAACCAGAAAGCCGTCGATGAGGATCGATCCCGACCTTTTGTCCTCTGTAGTGACTTAATACCTAAGAATGGTGCAGTTGAATGCAGTGACTTCAGAACAATAAGCCTAATGAGCCAGGTAACAAACATTTTACTAAAAGTTATACAAGGGAGGATTCAGAATAAAATCAATACTGAATTAGATGAGCAACAGTTTGGATTCAGGAAAAACAGTGGGACAAAAGAAGCCATATTCAGCATGAGAACATTGATTGAAAAGTACACAGAAGTAAACAAACCAATATATGCCTGCTTTATAGACTACACCAAAGCTTTCGATAGAATACACCATAACCAACTCATAGACTGCCTAAAGGATATAAATCTAGACGATGCAGACATACGACTAATATGTCATTTGTACTGGGAGCAAACAGCAATAATAATATATAACAAGGAAGACTCTACACCCATTGATATAAAAAGATGTGTAAGACAAGTATGCATCCTATCACCAAGCTTGTTCAATCTATACACTGAGCAAATCTTTAAAAACATCTCAGAGATACCAGGCCTAAACATTAATGGAAAGATTATCAATAACCTGAGATATGCTGATGATACTGTACTACTAGCAGAAAATCCTAAAGACCTACAACAATTGTTTAATGTGATAAACATAAGAAGCAAAAAAATATGGACTAGAAATGAATATCAAAAAGACTAAAACTATGGTCATAAACAAAGAAAATTCTCAAGTCCTACAAATAAATATCACAGTTGAGGGGATACATCTGGAGACAGTCCAGAGTTACAACTACCTGGGACATACTATAACCAATGATGGAAAATGCAAAATTGAAATAAACAAAAGAATAGGTATGGCAAAAAGTAATTTTAATGCCATGAAAAATATACTAACAACAAAACAAATATCAACAGGGCTGAAACAAAGAATGACAAAATGTTACATCTTCTCAATATTCCTGTATGGTGCAGAAACATGGACATTAGACAAGAAAACAGAAAATTGAAGTTTTTGAAATGTGGATTTATAGAAGAATAGGTAGAATTGGATGGAAACAAAAGATAACAAACGATGAAGTTTTAAAAAACTGAAAATAAAAAGAGAACTACTAAATACAATTAAGACAAGACAAAATGAAATTTTTGGGGCATGTTAAAAGACACAAGAGCCTACTAAAAGTAATATTGGAAGGAAAAATACAAGGTAAAAGAGGCAGAGGCAGACCAAGACTAACATGGACGAGTAACATCAAAAGATGGACAAGTCAATCTATGTCAGCCTGTACCATCAAAGCAAGAAACAAACTAGAATGGCGATCCATGGCCAACCTTCGTTGCGGAGAAGGCACTGGATGATGATGATGATGCGTGACTTAAGGTGACGTAAATGAAACTGAAACTAGCAATTGTCTTTTTTTGGCCCAGATAAACGATTGTAGATGGCGCATTTAACGATGTGAAGTTGACCTTAGCGGAGCTGTTCTCTTCCTCCTCATTTGCCTTTCTGCGTCGAGGGGAGATCTAATTTGCTGTTTTTTGCTCGTTTGTTGGACTATCCTGCTGTTATATTTCCAAGTGTTTCTAATCTTTAATCAAACCATCTTTTTTGTAGTCGCTCCTTGAACCTCGTTCTCGGAAACGTTTATTAAAGTCTCGCTGTGTTTTGTCTTATCACGTACCAAAACTACTACCTGTTGTTTCTTGAAGGCGGAAATTATTCATAGCAATTATCTGTTCTAAGGATCTCAAAAGGAAGATGAGCTTTTGTTGCACTGGGAAACATTTTGAAGTCCAAAGAAATTAGGTTAAATACAAACATAAAAATTTTCAACTCCAATGTTAAGTCGGTCCTATTATATGGTTGTGAAACCTGGAGAACAACAAAATGGACAATCATGAAGATACAAACTTTCATTAATGAATGCTTACGCAGAATAAAAGGATGGAAATGGCAGGACAAAATCACTAACAGAATTATGGAAATGTACCAGTCAAATAGCAGTGGATAAAGAGATACAGCGAAAACGGTGGCGATGGATAGGACACACACTGCGGAAGTCAACTAAAAGTATTACACAACAGGCCCTTTTTTAGAAACCAAAGGTGAAAAGACAAAGAGGAAGACCGAGAAATTCTTGGAGAAGACAGATAGAAGTAGAGATGAAGATGATGTGGAAGACATGGAATGATCTTAAAAGAAAGGCAAGAAACAGGACGACTTGGAAAGTGTTTGTTGAAGACCTATGCTCCACAGGAAGCTGAAAGGTAGAAGAGGAAGAATTATCAGTTCTTCATTTCTGATCTTATCTCTCAGGCTGTTTCCTGCTACTGATCTAACGCATTTCATCTCGACAGTGTTTTTTTTTTAATTGTTCTTTAAGTAGTTAATTTTCTTATTGACTGTCTACGTGTGACCCGGTTCCCAAACACGGCTAATGCGTTTTCTTATTGACTGTCTACGTGTGACCCGGTTCCCAAACACGGCTAATGCGTTTTCTTATTGACTGTCTACGTGTGACCCGGTTCCCAAACACGGCTAATGCGTTTTCTTATTGACTGTCTACGTGTGACCCGGTTCCCAAACACGGCTAATGCGTTTTCTTATTGACTGTCTACATGTGACCCGGTTCCCAAACACGGCTAATGCGTTTTCTTATTGACTGTCTACATGTGACCCGGTTCCCAAACAAGGCTAATGCGTTTTCTTATTGACTGTCTACATGTGACCCGGTTCCCAAACACGGCTAATGCGTTTTCTGACCAACATTGCTCAGTCCCTGAAAAAAAGATTTATACGATTTTCAATAGGAAACATGATGTTTTGGCGTTATGCTGACCACATCGTACATAAATGTCCCCAGTGAATGAATAAAAATGACAATGATATCATATATTCCGGGCAACACATGGCGCTAGAGATAACTTTTGTTTATTTTTTTTTTACAATGTAGGGTTTACATCAATCATTAAAACAAGTCATTGGCCCATTCATTGACTTACCTTTCCCTGGATATTTTCATGTTGAAAACTTGATACTTTTTGCTGAAGCAGATCGTTACCCAAATTTTTTGTATCAATTATAAATTATATATATTTGTACTTACCAATAAAAGCCAATAGTTGTCATCATCATCATCATCAAGTACCGGGTCTGCTGGCGTAGGTGATCATGTCTCTCCACAACTTTCAATCTCGACAGTTATTTACCATTTTTGTTGTTGACCTTCAGCCAAGCCATTCTCTTAAGCTGTCTGGTATTTTCTCTTTGCTTACCTCTATTTCTTCGTCCCTCAATTTTTCCAGTTGTCACAATATATTCCAGTTGTTCTCTTCTCATTACATGGCCAAAAAAATGATGATTGTTTCTTCCTAATATTGGAAATTGGTTCTCTTTTTGCTTTGACCTCTTTCAGAACATTTTCATTACTCTTCTTAGTTGTCCATGGTATTCTCAACATTCTTCTGTAAAACTACATTTCTACAGACTCCAGTGATTTTCTTGTCTGTTGTCCTATTGCCCATGATTCACATCAACATGTTAAGACTGGCTCTACATAACATTTAAGAACTCTTTTCTTGTTTCTATTGTCAAATGGATTGCATAGTATCTTCCTATTTTTTGGAAACCTGATTTTGCCCATAGTTATACTTACCTCTAAAAGAAGTGTTGTACTTACCAATGAAAGCCAATAGTTGTACTTACCAATGAAAGCAAATAGTTGTACTTACAAATGAAAGCCAATAGTTGTACTTACCAATGAAAGCAAATAGTTGTACTTACCAATGAAAGCCAATAGTTGTACTTACCAATGAAAGCCAATAGTTGTACTTACCAATGAAAGCCAATAGTTGTACTTACCAATAAAAGCCAATAGTTGTACTTACCAATAAAAGCCAATAGTTGTCATCATCATCATCATCATCATCAAGTACCCGGCCTGCTGGCGTAGGTGATCATGTCTCTCCACAACATTCGATCTCGGCAGCTATTTATCATTTCTGTTGTTGACCTTCTGCCAAGCTATTCTCTTAAGCTGTCTGTTAATTTTTCTCTTTGCTTCCCTCTATCTCTTCGTCCCTCAATTTTTCCAGTTGTTACAATATATTCCAGTTGTTCTCTTCTCATTACATGGCCAAAAAATGATGATTGTCTCTTCCTAATATTGGAAATTAAGCTCTCTTTTTGCTTTGACCTCTCTCAGAACCTCTTCATTACTCTTCTTATCTGTCCATGGTATTCTCAACATTCTTCTGTAAAACCACATTTCTACAGACTCCAGTGATTTTCTTGATTAGTTGTACTTACCAATAAAAGCCAATTGTTGTACTTACCTTGAAAAGCCAGTACTTGAAAAGCCAGTAGTTGTACTTACCAATAAAAGCCAATAGTTGTACTTACCAATAAAGCCAATAGTTGTACTTACCAATAAAAGCCAGTAGTTGTACTTACCAATAAAGCCAATAGTTGTACTTACCAATAAAAGCCAATAGTTGTACTTACCAATAAAGCCAATAGTTGTACTTACCAATAAAGCCAATAGTTGTACTTACCAATAAAAGCCAGTAGTTGTACTTACCAATAAAGCCAATAGTTGTACTTACCAATAAAAGCCAATAGTTGTACTTACCAATAAAGCCAATAGTTGTACTTACCAATAAAAGCCAGTAGTTGTACTTACCAATAAAAGCCAATAGTTGTACTTACCAATAAAGCCAATAGTTGTACTTACCAATTAAAACCAATAGTTGTACTTACCAATAAAGCCAATAGTTGTACTTACCAATAAAAGCCAGTAGTTGTACTTACCAATAAAAGCCAATAGTTGTACTTACCAATAAAAGCCAGTAGTTGTACTTACCAATAAAAGCCAATAGTTGTACTTACCAATAAAAGCCAATAGTTGTACTTACCAATAAAGCCATAGTTGTACTTACCAATAAAAGCCAGTAGTTGTACTTACCAATAAAAGCCAATAGTTGTACTTACCAATAAAAGCCAGTAGTTGTACTTACCAATAAAAGCCAATAGTTGTACTTACCAATAAAAGCCAATAGTTGTACTTACCAATAAAGCCAATAGTTTTACTTACCAATAAAAGCCAGTAGTTGTACTTACCAATAAAAGCCAATAGTTGTACTTACCAATAAAAGCCAATAGTTGTACTTACCAATAAAAGCCAATAGTTGTACTTACCAATAAAAGCCAATAGTTGTACTTACCAATAAAAGCCAATAGTTGTACTTACCAATAAAAGCCAATAGTTGTACTTACCTTGAAAAGCCAGTAGTTGTACTTACCAATAAAGCCAATAGTTGTACTTACCAATAAAAGCCACCGTTGCCATACACAAGTACTCTACTATTATACTAGGCATGTTTTATGATCAGTTAGCTAAAGTTGAAGTCAATGGAAGGTTTCATCAAATTAATGTTAGCTGGACCCTGAGTATGGCTGTACTGATGGTGCACAATTTTGAATCTTGTTTTTATAGAAGGATAGAAGCTCTCTAGGACCTAGTGATTGTAGAAGGAAAGAGAAGAAAACGAAAACTATCATCTTACCCCCAAAAAACGTCAGTTTTTAAAAAAGAAATAAAAGAATTGATTTAAAACGAATTAAATTGATCAGGAAGAGATTGCAGCACTAATTGACACGTTCTTGTATAAGAGTGATTGTTCTAGATACATTCACACTATTTTAGCCGTAATGAGTACACAAACAAACATCGCTGTCGTTATACTTTGAAACAAACATCTCATGTACAATGATTACTTCTCAAACAGACCAAATCTGCATGAGCACTCCTGCTCAGAAACCTAATTATGAAGTTCATAATGAGCATCGTGCTGACGTCACGGACGAACTTACAATTTGAAAAGAGCAGTGTATTCTATTTCGATTTTTATCGCAATCTTGATTATTGTGTTCTTGTGCTGTATTCTTGTTTATCTAGTCAAAGTTACTAACAATCCTATGGTTATTATATACACGCATTGAAATAAATCTCTTTCTTTATAATACAATGAAAGTAATGATTTGTTTGTGTTATCTAGGTTTTCAAACAGAGAGATATGCAAGAGTTGTCGTTATCGTAGGGATACCTAGAATGAAAAATAATACATTGTTAAAGATACTGTAAACATCAATATTCCTCAAATAAATAATGCAAGCGTTATTTGTTTTCTGGCGTATCCACTGCCGTATATATTGTATGAAAATAGATACCATACTTGAAAATATATAGAACATTAATCAGGAAAACCAAATACACACTGAGAATTAATAGAGAGGGCCGACATATGGATAAGACTTGCAAGGTCTAGAGTAAATCACAAGGTGTGGAGAATTATGCTTTCTACCGTCTTATGCAATAAGTCTATGTCAATAGAAATGAGAAAGAGAGTTCACTAATGGTATATAGAGCAAATTCTGACCCGTGGATGCGAATTATGGACAGTAGAGACACAAATGAAAAGATAATAGAGGCCACATAGATAGAATTTATCAGAAAAATGTTGAGTTTCCTAGGCAGCTGAAAAGACCAATGAGGAAATTCGGAAAGAGGCCAACATCAAAATGATGCTCTTAAAAACATCATAAAGAAACAATCAATATTTTTTCGAACAGATGATGAGAAGGGAAAAGTTGGAATACTTGGTAACATCTGGTAAAATACAAGGAAAGAGAAATTACGGACGACAAGGAGTGAAGATACTAGATAGCTTAGTGTCATGGCATGGAAAACAGTCAACAACAAAATTTCAACGATACACTGTGAATAGAAGACAGTGCAAGGAGATGAGCGCCTTCGCCAGCTGGTATTACACATGATATTGATGGTAAGGAATCACATAACATTCTTTCTACATGAGCAAACCAATTTGTCTTTGCATGTAACTCATGATAGGATCTTGTCTACTGCTCTTTCACAATATCATTGCAATGTCCTCAGACATGCCATCTCTGTGGTGACACGATTGTTATGCTTAGTCGCCATAAACCATATTTGGCACTGATAGCACAATGTGGCATTAATAATATATCATATAAATAATATGGCCATTTTCGACTTGTCAGACGGTCTAGTGGGAGCTATTGCGTATTTTTGTAGGTTTTGTTTTGTCGAACAGCTTCTCTCGTGGCTAATTCTACCGATGTTTGACAAACACACACTGCCACAGAATGAACAAGTCAGGGCCACTGATCCACATTGTTTTCCATCCTTTTTCATGAGTCCTTTCTCTTCTAAGTTTTGCTTAAGCACAGACTCAAATGATGTTATACCGTTCCTCATACATGCTCTCCATGATGTGCGATCACTTGCCAGTTGTTCCCAGTCATTTTCACAGATGGATAAGTCGATGTGGCACTGAATACACTCTATAAAAGCTATTTCTTGGTGGTAATAGGTAATGCTTTGTGTGTAAGCATGGGGGTGGGTGGCGGGATCTGTGGTTTGTTGAATCAGATGACAATTTCTTTATTGATTTTATCCATTTACAGAGAACGTTGCTCCCAGACATTTAAAGTTTGTTACTTGTTTAATAACATGGTCTACTTAAGTTATGTTAAACGTATTCTTTTAACATCGTATTAAAATGACTTTTTCAGCGCTTATTCTTCTTCTCCCTTTCAACTGCGGAGCATAGGTCTTCAAGTAACACTTTCAGCTCCATGCGGAGCATAGGTCTTCAAGTAACACTTTCAGCTCCATGCGGAGCATAGGTCTTCAAGTAACACTTTCAGCTCCATGCGGAGCATAGGTCTTCAAGTAACACTTTCAGCTCCATGTGGAGCATAGGTCTTCAAGTAACACTTTCAGCTCCATGTGGAGCATAGGTCTTCAACTAACACTTTCAGCTCCATGTGGAGCATAGGTCTTCAAGTAACACTTTCAGCTCCATGTGGAGCATATGTCTTCAAGTAACACTTTCAGCTCCATGTGGAGCATAGGTCTTCAACTAAAACTTTCAGCTCCATGTGGAGCATAGGTCTTCAACTAAAACTTTCAGCTCCATGTGGAGCATAGGTCTTCAACTAAAACTTTCAGCTCCATGTGGAGCATAGGTCTTCAACTAACACTTTCAGCTCCATGTGGAGCATAGGTCTTCAACTAAAACTTTCAGCTCCATGTGGAGCATAGGTCTTCAACTAACACTTTCAGCTCCATGTGGAGCATAGGTCTTCAACTAACACTTTCAGCTCCATGTGGAGCATAGGTCTTCAACTGAAACTTTCATGGCCGTTCCTTTTTTTTGCCATTCTTTTGAGATCATTCTATGTCTTCCCCATAATCTTCATCTCTGTTTCCATCTGTCTTCTCCAAGAATATTTTGGTCTTTCTCATTGTCTTTTGTTTCATGGGGATTCCACAAAAAATGGCCCGTTGTTAAAATACTCTCAGTTGGCTTCCGCAATGTGGGCCCTATCCCGCGCTATCGTCTTTGCTGCATCTCTTTATTCAGTGTTTTTGACTGGTACTTTTCTAAAATTCCATGCCAGTGATTTTGTCCTGCCATTTCCATCATTTTATTCTGCGCAGACATCCATTAATGAAGGTCTTTTTGTTATCCATGTTTCACAACTATATAATAGGATTGACTTAACAATGGAGTTTTAAAAAATATTTTTGTATTTAACCTAATTTCTTGGATTTCCAAATGTTTTCCTGTGCTAAGAATGCTCCCTGTTTGAATGCGACAAGTTTCTTATTTGTGCTCTATAAAAAAAAAAAAGTACCCCCGTCACGCCAAGTGGCGTATAGGGAAATATGGTGTTAGTGACCCTATATTTTACAGACCTTCAGCACATGATTTTTGGGGTAATGTGGTCAGTATTACGCCCGTGCTGCTTTACTTTCCCAGAAAAAATTCCGGTGCCCATTTAAAGCTGGGTGAACCCGGAAGCCGTCGGTTGGGATCGAACCCTACCCCTTGTCCGTGGTAGTCCAGTTCACTAACCCCTGAGCTATCGCGGCTCCCTATTTGTGCTCTATAGTTATGTTAAATGCATTCTTTATCTTTCTATTCACATGACATATTTTTAAAGGCATGTTTACCTTTTCATTTGCAGTATTTATGACGTAGATATGACAGATGATGTTTTCAACCAATTGTGAATCCAATCAACTTTATTCAAAGCAGATTGCTTCAACCCATTGTGAATCCAATCAACTTTATTCAAAGCAGATTGCTTCAACCCATTGTGAATCCAATCAAATATCTGATTATAATTATATCTTTAAATGTTTTCCGAATACCAAATTTCAGGCAGCAATCAGAGACCTTGAAACTGTTCTCGAAATGACCTGATCACTATTTTGATGTTCAAATTGAAGTACACTTCGTGTGATATCTCTTTTTAATTAAAAAAAATATGGACCTGAAAGAGAAAAGTATACTTACCTCGGTCTGTCTCCAGTTTTATTCACTCAACATCTCCTCGTTTCATTAGTTACAGTAGTCCTGACTCCCACGTAAGTCAACAATATAGCGGCAGTTTAATCCTGGAATATCCGAGGCTGGCGATAAGCTATAAGAAAGAAAAACATCGAGTGTATGTGAGGTGAGCTACACCGGACGTTTGCAATATCGACAGTTCAAAGGAATGAAGTTCCCGTCCCGACCTATCTTTATCACTTATTATAAGTTTCTGATCCTCTTCTTCCCGCCGAATTACGTCATGCAAAATTAGCTTGTACCCGAGTCTATATAAAAGGACGTTGCAATTATAGGCCACTGTAGAGGGCTGCAACCACGAAGAGGATATCAATGTGCTGGGTTAAAGCTAAGACATGTAAGTATACCACTTTGGTAAAGACCATAGATACGAACAGAAGTGTTGCGTAGTGTAAGTGTAGTTATTCTGTGCCGAATATAGTGTAAGCTCTAGAGTCAATGCAGTAGGAGGTACGACGTCTGGGAGTCAAGCGCCAGGGCTGATCTCCTTAGAGTGTCAAGAAGTTGAACGGCCGAAACACTTGCTCGAAGGGGTCTCCTTCAGATGATCAGATTGTTGCAGAGCTCTGCGTAAATAGTTTCTTATTACTTAATGTGCAAATGGGAAACGAGATGCATTGTGGGCGAAGAGAGAAGAGGATTCTCCGTTGCGGAGAAGGCACGCGATGATGATGATGATGTTTGTATACGTTCATGGTTCATACATGAATGGCTCTATTGTAAGTTTTAGTGTTTTAGTGTTTATGTATTATTGAGTTCTTGAGTTAGTTGCAGGTCATCATCATTGCACTCCGAACATGTCCATAGGGGTTCAGATCCCCATCTCAGCAAGCCCCGCAGTGTCCAGCGACTGACGACTCCAGTTATGTGTTGGTTAATTAGTCTTCTTCATCATCATCATCGAGTGCCTTCTCCGCAACGATGGTTGGCTACCAAGGATCGCCGTTCTACTCTGTTTCTTGCTTTGATTGTGCAGGCTGTCATAGATTGACGTGTCCATCTTTTGATGTTACTCGTCCATGTTTGTCTTGGTCTGCCTTTGCCTCTTTTACCTTGTATTTTTCCTTCCAATATTACTTTTAGTAGGCTGTTGTGTCTTTTAACATGCTCCAAAAATTGCATTTGTCGTGTCTTAATTGTATTTAGTAGTTCTCTTTATTTTCATTTGTTTTAAAATTTCATCGTTTGTTATCTTTTGTTTCCATCCAATTCTACCTACTCTTCTATAAATCCACATTTCAAAGGCTTCAATTTTCTGTTCTGTTTTCTTGTCTAATGTCCAGGTTTCTGCACCATACAGGAATATTGAGAAGATGTAAAATTTTGCCATCCTTAGTTTCAGCCCTGCTGATATTTGTTTTGTTGTAGGTATATTTTTCATGGCATTAAAATTACTTTTTGCCATACCTATTCTTTTGTTTATTTCAATTGGGCATTTCCCATCATTGGTTACAGTACATCCCAGATAGTTGTAGCTCTGGACTGTCTCCAGATATATTCCCTCAACTGTGATATTTAATTGTAGGACTTGAGAATTTTCTTTGTTTATGATCATAGTTTTAGTCTTTTTGATATTCACTTCTATTCCATATTTTTTGCTTGTTATGTTTATCACATTAAGCAATTGTTGTAGGTCTTTATGATTTTCTGCTTGTAGAACAGTATCATCAGCATATTGATTATATATTGATCAGGTTATTGATTATCTTTCCATTAATGTTTAGGCCTGGTATCTCTGATATGTTTTTAAAGATTTGCTCAGTGTATAGATTGAACAAGCTTGGTGATAGGATGCATCCTTGTCTTACTCCTCTTTTATGTCCATGGGTATAGAGTTCTCCTTGTTATATCTTATTATTGCTGTTTGCTCCCAGTACAAATTACATATTAGTCGTGTGTCTGTGTCATCTTGATTTATATCCTTTAGGCAGTCTATGAGTTGGTTATGGTGTATTCTATCGAAAGCTTTGGTGTTGTCTATAAAGCAGGCATATATTGGTTTGTTTACTTCTGTGTACCTTTCAATCAATGTTCTCATGCTGAATATGGCTTCTTTTGTCCCACTGTTTTTCCTGAATCCAAATTGTTGCTCATCTAATTCAGTATTGATTTTATTCTGAATTCTTCCCCGTATAACTTTTAGTAAAAATTTTGTAACATGGCTCACTAGGCTTATTGTTCTGAAATCATTGTATTCAACTCCACCATTCATTTTAGGCAATGCAATGAAAGTTGATGTTTTTAGATCGTTTGGTATGTATCCTGTATGGTATATGTCATTGCATATGTCTGTGATCACTTTGATGCCAAACTCTTCTAGAAACTGTATCGTCTCTATCTTTATATTGTCAGGTCCTGCTGCCTTTTCCCTTTTCATTGTTTTCATAGCTTTTTCTACTTCAGATTTCAGGATTTTATAGTTGTATGTGATTTTATGTCTGGCTTTTTGTCTTTTTGTCATGAAATAATTCTGTTATATATTCTTGACATCTATCTATTATATCTTTGTTGTCTGATAGCATTCTTCCCTCTTTGTTTGTAATACATCCGTTTCCTGCAGCTTTTTTGTCTTTATTCGTCATTCTCTTTATTTCTGTGTGCATCTCTCTTAAATTTTGTTTACTTTCCATAGTTTCGACTTCTAGACATCTTTGGTTGAGCCAGTCTTCTTTTGCCTTTTTGCACATTCTCCGTATTTCATTGTCTATATCCTTGTATCTGGCAGTGTTTTTCGCTTGTCTTCTTTCTTCCATTTTTTCTAAGATTTTGTCAGTTATCCATTTTTGTTTTTTATTACTTTCCTTTTTGGGCAAGGTGTTGCAGGACGCTTGCATGCTGTTCTTTATGCATTGCCCTTTTGTTGTGACTTTTTCCTCAGGATTTTCATTTCTGTACTGCTCAATCCCCTCTTCTAGTAGCTTCTGATATGTGTTCTTTACTTGTACAGTATAAGTTTCTTTAACATCTTTCTGGTTTAACGCTGTTATATCTATTGGTGTTGCTGAATTAGTTTTTTGCTTGTTTCTCTTTAATTTGATTTTCATTTTATCATTTCAGGACTGTGGTCTAAATTAATATCTGCTCCTGGGTACGTTTTGGCTTTCTTGACGCTGTTCCTAAATCTGTCTTTTATCTTTATGTAATCTTTTTGATTTCTCTTCTTGTTTCCAGGGCTTTTCCATGTGTATAATTTTCGTTTCTCTTGCTCAAAGAAGGTATTGCATATTATCAGTCTGTTTTCTTCACAAAATTGTATTAATCTTTCTTCTCTGTTATTCCTTTTCTTCTTACACACCTAGTCTTCTTACACGCACAACAAGTTTCTTGTTTCTGGTTGTGCCCATCTTAACTCCCAACTCTTTCATCCGAAATAGTGACGTGGACTCTATGTTGCCGAAGTCCTGTACTCTACCCACATCTCGGAGAGAATGTGATGTCCGTCCGATCCATTGGTTGACCGTCCTCAACAATAGCACAGCTAGCTAACCTGTCCGCTGTTTCATTTTCTCGTACTCCGGCATGTCCTAGGAAATAGACAAAGGTGACCTTACGTATTTTTGACTTCTGCAATAACTGTATCCATTGGCTGCGTACAGACCCCGCCTCCAGTTGTTTCTTATCATGCTCATCGAATCACTAAGGAAAAAAGGCGTGGGTGTCTTGCGGCTCAACCAGATGAATGCCCTTGTCACTGCCATCACCTCCATGTTCATGCTACTTGTGGTCATAACGTATACACCACTGTCTTCCTTGGCTAGTCTCGTGCTCTAAATGCCCATGCACTCCATTGGTGTCGTATTACAGATCCATCTGTATAGATGACTGCATCTTTCTAATCAGTGTTATCCCGGATGAAACCGTTGACCTCCGCATTGACCACGACAGACTTCGCTTCCCTACATTTCTTGTTGAGTGTGACAATAAACAAGAATGTCCCTTTGTATGACGTAAGCACCGGTATCCACTCCTCGCCAACGTTGATATTGGTAAGCCCACAGACCTGTTTGATGACATCTTCTGCTCGGCCCACCCATGATTTACCTCCTTTTAGCCTGACATCTTTCCCTGTGTTGAGCTCGTGGTGTAATGGATGCTCTTTATCTGCACTTATCTTCAGGTATGCTCGTACCTTCCACACCTTAATCCTGCCATCCATGGTTGGAAAGTAAAGAAGATACATCATTGCTATACAGGGAGTGTCCCTCGTACACCCCAAGATAATGCGCATAGATTCAATTTGTATTTTCTCCAGTCTGTCGCTTTACGCCGTACTGACAGTAAGAATTGCCAGGGCGTACGTGATTGGTGCGAGGACTAGTCGCTGGAAGAGACGGGTAGGAAGCCTCTGTTCGATGTGTATTATACAGGCATAGAATGCTCATACACGTATCTAAGGTTATATGTTTATCTCTGTATCGACACGTTATGGATGTACATATGTAGTAGTGGGTATATACGTGTAGTAAGACTCTATCTTGTCTAGCTGGAGCACATCTACACCAAACGATAACCTTTGCTCTTGATTTTGATGAGGTGCCACTCTGTCCGGACTTGTGGTCAGGTCGCATGTATCTGAAATTCACATTTTTAATGGTCTTATACCCAGTCCTAACTTCTCACTTTGTTAGCGCGGCCCCCCCCACCCCCCCCCCCCCCCCACACAACCTTTATTTCTCTTACTTATCCAAATCTCCTCTCCTATCAGCCGTTTCTTCCAAAAGAACTTGGGTATTTTACTCTTCGCCTTCGATCAATTCTCTTCCATTGGTTTCTCATTTCATGTTCAGCATTCTGTCGACGGGGACCTTCTACTTTAGAGATAAATCTCTCTTCATTATATTTTCTAGTTTTCACTAATTTTAATTGCTTTCTAATATGTAGTAGAGTATATTTTCCTTGCGTGACCGTTCGTTTTTACTGTCCTTGTTTTTGAGGAAGGACGCGTGTAGACGGAAAAGGTCAATAATCTGTATTGTCATGTTTTGCAAATCAGTCTCCATACAATGTGTTCAATTCGTCCCCATCGTACCAGCTGTACCGCAGCACTTCAATTATTTCTCTGTTCCATTAAAGTAGATAGGCATTAATTGGCAGACTCTTCATGTAAATTAATTTATGTATGTATATATATATATATATCATTTCCTTTGTTTCCTCTTTATATTATATATATTATTATATATATTATTTATATTATAATATATAAAAATACTACCATTTACGTTGTGAGTAAAACAAGATATCGGATCTTTTTATTTAAATTCTTGTCTCTACCGTCCCTGTGTTTACACATCTTTTCTGTTGACGAGGCACATGAACACTGCGGTGTCATTTTGGTGCGTCCTCTCAAATAGTCTGTACATAAGAAAGCATCACTGAAACCTTGCATGCCATTCCCACACCCTCATTATCAGGTCAAGGTAAAGTACGAGTATAGAATAGGCGTCTTAGCACTCGAGTTTTCACCCATATGTGCTCGGCCGTCGATCCAGAAGTATTCGGAAACTTCTGGATAGTGTCCCTTCAAGCATCGAAATTCGCGATGCGAGGCGGTAGTTCTCACATTCCCAGAATAATACCCTGGTACCCATCTCTGCCAGCGGCTGAGTAGACCGCGGAGGGTGTTTTTTTCCTAACCACAAGTAAAACTCACGCTGTTTCCAGCGGGAATAGAACACGGGTTGTTTAAAAGTCGATCGCCCTGTCGGGTGGTTTTCCCAACTAGGCTACTGGGGCCTGATCAGGTTCTTTGGACAACGTTGCATTCACCACAAACGGTCTAAAAGAATCTGTTTTCTAGCCAGATCGTCTCTTCTTCTGTCGTCATGTTTAATGTTTCCTTAGTGTTTTGAAACCGCCTTCTTCTTGGTTTGCCCCTGAAACGTCGGCAAAAACAACCATGCCTTCCGTTAATGTTCTATCCAGCTCGCTTTTTTATTTTTATTTTTATTTTTATTTTTATTTTTATTTTTTTTTTTTTGTTTTTTTTTTGTTCTGACGTGGCCGCTGTATTTTAATTTCCTTTGTAGATTGGTGTTTATAACGAAATTCATTTTAATGTTTACAACTAGTAATATGTCTTCAATTGCTCTTTTTCATTATCCAAGATATCTTAATAATTTTTTCTTTAGCATTTTGTTTCGAATGAATCGACGGTCATACTTGTTGGCGAGATTGTCCATGATTCACAACCATGTTTTTCTGTCGGGACGATTCATGCCCTCAGTTTTTTTAATTTTACTTGCTTTGTTGTGCCACATGTTCTTCGTGACATTTAATTTTTGTATTGCTTTTGCTAATCTTTTTTTGATCTCTTTCTGCCAGTCTCAGTTGTTAGTTACGCTCGATTCCCGATAGTTTTTTCCCACACCCCCAACAAACGCTAAATTCTCCTACTGAATGTTACATCAAACTGATCAAAGGACAGGCACTTTTCTACTATATATGTATATGTACTTATGGTGAGTTGCCAGAGATGATGACTCGAAACCAGATATTATCGACTAGAACAGCACTAACTACAGCAACCCTTGCAAGTAAAGTAAGTAAAGAGCCCCCGTCACGCCAAGTGACGTATAGGAAATATGGTGTTAGTGACCATAAATTTTACAGACCTTCGGCACATGATTTTTGGGGTAATGTGGTCGGTATAACGCCCGTGCCGCTTTACTTTCCCAGAAAAAGCCGGTACCCATTTAAGGCTGGGTGAACCGTCGATTGTAATCGAACCCGACCTCTTTGTAGTCCAGTTCACTAACCACTGAGCTATCGTGGGCTCCCTAACTCTTGCAAGGCTAAAACCTATTTAGACAGATAAGAACATTATTATTGGCTCTAAAATCCTAGTTCGTGAGCAGCTTTGATAGATCAATGTTTGCATTGAGCTTGATCAACTGTGACTCCTACAGCAGAGCTAGAGAAGAAAATACCAGATATGGGGATGAAATGCTCTGCTTATTCTTTACTTCCTTTTTTACCTTTCAGCGTCGAGGGGAGATATAATTTGCGGTCTTTTGCTATTCTGTTCGCTACTGCTGTTGTTATGTTTCCTAGTGCTTCTAATATTCCATCAATCCATCTTTTTCGTGGTCGACCAATGTTGTCTAGAGTGTTCTCGCAACGTTTGTTGAAGGCTCGTTGTGTTGTGTTTGATTACTCTGCCTTGTCACGTGGGAAACCATTTTATCTGTTTTTTTTTTAAAATATATATTCTGGCGAGTCTCTCAATGCCCTGATCGAGATTCTTAATGTCCTGATCGAGTCTCTCAATGTCATGACCGAGTCTCTCAATGTCTTGATCGAGTCTCTCAATGTCCTGACCGAGTCTCTCAATGCCCTGATCGAGATTCTCAATGTCCTGATCGAGATTCTCAATGTCCTGATCGAGTCTCTCAATGTCCTGATCGAGTCTCTCAATGTCCTGTTCAAGTTTCTCATTGTCCTGATAAAGTTTCTCAATGTCCTATTCAAGCCTCTCAATGTCCTAATAAAGTCTCTCAATGTCCTAACAAAGTCTCACAATGTCCTAATAAAGTCTCTCAATGTCCTAATAAAGTCTCTCAATGTCCTAATAAAGTCTCTCAATGTCCTAATAAAGTCTCTCAATGTCCTAATCAAGTCATTCAATGTTCTGATCTAGTCTCTCAATGTCCTAATCAAGTCATTCAATGTCCTGATCAAGTTTCTCAATGTCCTGATAAAGTTTCTCAATGTCCTGATAAAGTTTCTCAATGTCCTGATAAAATTTGCTAATGTCCTATTCCCGTTTCTCAATGTCCTGATCAAGTTTCCTAATGTCCTATTCAAGTCTCTCAATGTCCTGATAAAGTTTCCTAATGTCCTATTCAAGTATCTCAATGTCCTGATCAAGTTTCTTAATGTCCTATTCAAGTCTCTCAATGTCCTGATAAAGTTTCCTAATGTCCTATTCAAGTCACTCAATGTCCTGATAAAGTTTCCTAATGTCCTATTCAAGTCTCTCAATGTCCTGATAAAGTTTCTCAATGACCTATTCAAGTCTCTCAATGTACTGATAAAGTTTCTCAATGTCCTATTCAAGTCTCTCAATGCCCTATTCAAGTCTCTCAATGTCCTAATCAAGTAATTCAATGTCCTAATCAAGTCTCTCAATGTCCTAATCAAGTCTCTCAATGTCCTGATAAAGTTTCTCAATGTCCTATTCAAGTCTCTCAATGTTCTGATCAAGTCTCACACTGTCCTGATCAAGTATCTTTATGTCCTAATCACGTTTCTCAATGTCCTAATCACGTCTCTCAATGTACTGATCAAGTCCTTCAATGTCCAGATCAATTATTTCAATGTACAGATCAATTCTCCCAATGTCCTGAATGAGTCATCAATGTCCTATCAAAGACAATAAATGCCTGTGATGTAGTTTATCAAACTGTTTCTCATGCAGTTCTCTGGACACTATTACGATAATGTTACATTAACTTTTTCATACTTTATTTCTGATTTGCCACATGGAATACACAAATAAACAAGATATAATCTCATAGATCATTTATATTGCTGTAGTGTATGTACATTTATTATGTGTTTTTAGAAGAATTTCGTGGGAAGTACATAATTCTGTGCGAACAAGAACAATTATGTTTGAATGTCGGCCACTATGAAATAACTCTTTAATTATTACTAAAGTAATTATTTGTACAGGTTATTTCCCTTGGATAGTAAGTCAGTTCCTTGGTTTGACTGATAAGTAGAGAAATAATAAATGAATATTATTATGGATGGAAACTTCAGAGGCGATAGATTAGCGAATGAGGTGAAGAGGTATGTTTACTACACTCGGAAGTAGAGGAGCGATCTGCGATCTGCGGTCGCAATAGCGGGGTCGGCGCACCATCAGCTGACCAAGATCTAGCAGTTCTACCGCCTTGTGGTCTCCCCTGGTAACAGTCTGCGTCAAAACTGGGCAGGGTGTAAAAAATTGTAGAATGCGCAATAGTAGATACATAAGTATATATATATATATATATATATATATATATATATATATATATATATATATATATACAGTATATATATATAATGATACTAATAACAATAAGAAAGATAACGACGAAATGAAATGTGTCAGAAGAATGACAGGAAACAGCTTAAGGGACAGAGTAAAAAACACCGACCTTAGGAAGAAACTCGAAATTAAACCAGCCATCGAATACATAAAGAAACAACAGATAAATTGGTTCGGCCACATAACAAGACAAAAAGAACTAACAATGACTCAAAGAGCCATAAACAAACGCAACGAAAACGTCAGATTAAGAGGAAGACCGAGAAAGAGATGGATAAAGGGAATACTAGAGTCACTATAGCTTGTTTCATAACTCGTGCCCAACTTTTAAAATCGATAGCTTTTTAGCCGCTTGTTGTAAGTTGTTCAAAATTTGCATGTAAAGTTATAATGATTAGAACCCAACAGGGAATTAATTTCATAAAAAAAAAAAAACATTTGGTTATTATTGTTGCTTATTTGATTTATATAAATTTATAACGACCCATTGATGTAGTCAAAACTTAATGTTTACAGTATTTTAAGTTAAAAATAGCGAGTAAAAATCCATACACGGTAAAATTGACCTGTATGCACGCTTTTACCGTGGTTTTTTGACACAATTAGACACTTGTAAAAAACACGAGACATTGTGTGTTCCATTTCCGTTCATTCATAGGTGAGACGTGGAACGATAACATTTCTCATGAGTCTTAAAATGATATTCTGCAGTTTACAAAACATCGCAATAAAAATGTATGACTATTTTGCAAAGAGGCTAAACGAGGAAGATTATTTCATTCTTTAGAAAACCCTGAGAATAGGACAAGACACATTTTGGATTTATCTAAACGGTCATTTAATCGCTGGATTCAAGCACGTGACCGTCAATGTTCAAAATATACAAAATCACAAGGAAGAGCAAAAATGTTGGATAATTTCGACAGTGAACTTATTAGAAGTGAAATTCGCAAAATGTTTGGTATGAATGAAACTGTTACAATAAGAAAATTAAAAGTATCGCTGAAAAAGAACAACAGTATTGAAATAGCAAAGTCTGCATTATGGAGGAATGTGAGAGCTGCATGGCTTTACATTCAGAAAGTATTCCAATGGACGAAACATCATCTGTGAGAAGCCACATATAGTAGTCATGAGAAGCAAGTACTTACGTGAAGTAAAAGAGGTGCGCAAGCAAGGTTATGATATTGTGTACTTGGATGAAACATGGATCAATGCTCACCACACTAACCAAAGGGAATGGCAGTCATCAGATGGAAAGATTAAGAGATTAATACCTAGCAGCAAAGGACAGCGCTTGATAATTGCTCATGCTGGTAGTCGACAACATGGACTAATA
Source organism: Megaustenia siamemsis (assembly GCA_032433765.1). Lineage (NCBI taxonomy): Eukaryota > Metazoa > Mollusca > Gastropoda > Stylommatophora > Ariophantidae > Megaustenia > Megaustenia siamemsis. Next base: position 34,421,862 of record JAVIAB010000159.1, on the reverse strand, counting down.
CAGAATGCAGAGCTCATTTTTCTTTCAAAATTCATAGACAATCGGGATTATCACTCTGAGATGAATGGTCACATATTTAGATATTGGATTGAAAATTCTGTTCTCCCATCACTAGATCGACCATCTTGCCTAATAATGGACAATGCAGCGTACCACAACATTGTTGCACTTGAAGATAAAGTCCCGACGTCATCCAGTACAAAAGATGCTATTAAGACATGGCTCACAAAGGAGCACATACAATTTAATAACATGTACTTAAAACCTGAATTACTATCTCTAGTAAAGCAAAAACAAAGGACGAAGATTTTTCAAATAGATAAGATTATCCAAGAGCACGGTCATATAAGTTTGAGGCTGCCACCTTACCATGCTAATTTAAATCCAATAGTACTAATCTGGGCAAAATTAAAAGGACAAGTGGCAGATGAAAATCAAATACAACATTCAAAATATGCGATGTAAAGACTCTTGCTAATCTCGCTTTATTAAATATAGACAAAGATTATTGGGCTAAATTTTAAGACCACGTCTTAAAACAGGAAGAGGAATATTGGAAAAATGATGGTTTGTGGAATGTTCAACCCCAAACAGTTATTAATCTTTTAGACTCGTCTGATTCAGAATGAAAGTATATAGCCCCCACAATGTTGGCCCCTATATTACCTTAAATTAGTTCAACAAACGGTCCTTATCAGGACCACAAAACTATGACAATTGGACATACAGGTATACCTTGATATTATCGTCCGTCCTCGAACTGAGAAGACAATAATTCTCCTGGTGTCTTGTCTTATTCAGTTATTTCCCCATTACGGCCACGCCTTTACCTAGTGAAAATTAATCATAGACCAGCAACTACGGTAATTTCTATTATTTAGGGGTTCACAATTTACAATGTTGACAAACATCAAAGAAATTCGCCGCTTTCAGAAAACTGCAGCTGCAAGATATTTGTTAAATATACATTTAAAGGGTCTTTTGCATTCTAATAACATTTGGAAAATTTCAACAGTTTTTAACAAACGGTTACTGAGTAATAGCGTTTTGAAGTTGGGGACGTGATTTGAAACGAGCTATAAAAGGGATAACACCAGAAGAGGCCAACAGAAGATAAAGAATCGCAGATTGTATCTTCCTTCGACGCCAACGGCAATAGAGGAAGGATAGAAGAAAGAAGAAGAAGACTGATACTAATCTTCATCATCATAGATAGGTCAGTTCCAACGATGTCATATTATATTTTATATTATATTTTATATTACATTTATAGTTTATTATATTTCACTTACCTACGGCAAGAATATTGTCGCTAGACATTAATTCCTTTCCAACTGTTTCTGAAAAGGTGAGTTTTAAAATTGTTTCTATTCTTTATATTATTCTTTATAGTTTTTCATTCGTTTACATTTTACTTAGTTCGTGCATTATTTCTAGCTGCTATCAACTTGCTCACTGTTATGTTTCCCTTAAAATCAAATGCCAACAGTAAACATTTCCATGAGTGACAATTACTAATTTAGTAACCATCCATGCAATATTTAGTAACTATGCAATAACTTCCAGAGAGTAGTCATTCAGTGGATACCATCACACTGTAATATACACGGGAACGAACGCGCAGACAAATTAGCTAAAGAGGGAGGGAGATGACGACAAGAGAACCATCCGGTCAGTTATGATGAAGCCAAATTCATCATCAAAGGTCAGTTCCATGAAAAATGGAAACGAGAACACCCAAAGCATAAAGAGTTGGACGGATACCATCAACTATCAAGGAGGGATCAAGTCATCATACTTCGCCTACGCACTGACCACAATAGAATGATAAATCGCATGTTCACCAAATTCAAAATAGGTACAACCAGCATATGCCACTGTACACTGGACAACATGACTACAAAACATGTTCTACAGGATTGTCCCCGGTACACAGACCTGAGAAGAGCAATGTGGTCCACGCCCACCTCCCTGGAAGAGAAACTATATGGGACAATCGATTCGCTTAAACAGACAGGTGCCTTCATGAGAGGAGTCTGGGATCTTACTCTGATTGAGTCTTGATCGCAGAGAGAGAGAGAGAGAGAGAGAGAGAGAGAGAGAGAGCGAGAGAGAGTAACCATCTAATTGTGCTACTCTTAGCTCGATAAAATGACAGACGCCAAAGTTACATTGTTTATGAACACCATTAATGACACTTAAAAATCATACTGTCGTCCTTCTATATATTCTATTGTATAGAGTAGTGCTCTGTGCACACCGTGAGCTGTGTGATTAATCCAGGTGGTGTTTCTAAATCCAGATTGTTTACGATAAATGATGATATCTTACGACGAAAGACAATACAGATGCGTTCATTGTCGGTGCTATAACACGCCTTATGTCATTTGACGTGTGCTGTGTTTGCTACGATGGGAATTGGATCTGTCTTTCTTTGTTTAGATATTCGATGAAATGTTAATTCGGATGATTACGCTGGCACGGGCGGTTGAGCAATTATGAATTTCCATTCGTTTGCAGCGCTATCTGGACATTCGAATAACCACAACCATAACCACTCTATTGTTACAAACCACATATTCCGTTACAGAAAATAGAACATAAATGTACAATGGACATTGTTTTCACTTAGTGTTACAGTCGGTATAAGAACTGCTATATAGAACCAAATCTGACCAATATAAGCCAATGAAAGACAGTAGACAAACACATGAAAAAAAAACGATTAGAAGCCACAGAGATTTCTCGGTAGAAAGATGAAAGTTCCCTGGGCAGCTAAAAACACCAATCAGGACATTCTCAAAGAGACCAGCTCATATAATATCAAAAAGAAACAATCAACATTTTTCGGACACATCATGAGAAGATGAAATGTGGAATTCTTAATTCTATCTATCTATTGACCTTTCGAGCCATAGCTGACCCATAGGGCGTAGACCAAAATACACCTTCTCTTATCTGAATTTTTGTTCTAGCAGTTTTCAACTCTTTTAAAGATATTTTAATCAAATCTCGCCATTTGTCTCTTTTCTGTGCAAACAGCTCTTTCTCATGGAGGGAATGTTCTTCTCAGTGTCTCCCTATGTCTTTCTCTTTTCCTCTTACCTGTTGTTTCCCACATGAGGGCTTGCTTTGCTATTCGGTTATTATCTCTTCTCATCACATGTCCAACATATCACCATCGTCTTTTCTTTATTACTGAAGATATTAATATATCTTTGATATACAATTCTTAATTACAACTGACAAATTACAAGGAAAGAGAGATCGTTGATGAAAAAGAGGGAGTATACTAGATAGCTTGGTGTCATGGCATGGAATGCAATCAACAAGAGAATTGATAAGTTGTACTGAGGATTAGAATATTGTGGAAGGAGATAATCCACTACCCCAACCAGTATGGCACATCATGATGATAACTATTAACAGAAAAAAAACGACACAGGTGAAAAGAAAAATATTACTAAAAAGTAATTATTTTAAATAAAACTGGCTCTCGATTTCATCCACAGTAAAGCGGTTTGATCGTTATCGCCAATACGGTGGTTTGGGAAAAGATTGCGTGTGGTGGATATTGTATTGTCAAACAGCTTAAATCCTGGTGGGATATCGGTAGTTGTCAGCTCTGTCCTGGTGAAGTAACTACTGGATTAGTGCATTCCTCATCTCACACATAAGGTCTGATCAATTCATCTTCAAAGAGTTCTAAAGGAGGAACATTGAAAAATATGTATGTATATATATATATACATGTGTATAGAAACAAAATAGAAAAAAAAACGGTGTGGATAAAACGTCACATAACAAGTGGACAACACAGACCAGAACCAAGTGTCTGCTCAACAGGTCTTCAGCAGGAACAAACATACACCACACAGATAAATATGTATTTAAAATAAAATTGTAAAAAATAATAAAAACAATGATTTCGAACTAGAAGAAGAAATAACAGGAAAATGAAAAAATAAAAAGTCTTACCTGTGTAATCTGATATGAAGGAAAACGAATGTTAGTGCGCACGGGGTCGTGTACGTTCACAAAATTGAACATGTGCGCACACAGCACGCAGTAACAGAAGTATCCGAAAACAGGTCAGTGTGCATACACAAAGCACAAAGAACTTACTAGAAGAATATAGGTTACCTGAGAAAGATAGAGGTGTTGTAGAACGGGGTGAGAATAATAGGATACATGAAAGTAGATAGAGGTGTCGTAGAGTGGGGTGAGAGATATAGGGTACCTGAGAGTAGATAGAGGTGTCGTATAGTGGGGTGAGAGATATAGGGTACCTGAGAGTAGATAGAGGTGTCGTAGAGTGGGGTGAGAGATATAGGGTACCTGAGAGTAGATAGAGGTGTCGTATAGTGGGGTGAGAGATATAGGGTACCTGAGAGTAGATAGAGGTGTCGTATAGTGGGGTGAGAGATATAGGGTACCTGAGAGTAGATAGAGGTGTCGTAGAGTAGGGTGAGAGATATAGGGTACCTGAGAGTAGATAGAGGTGTCGTATAGTGGGGTGAGAGATATAGGGTACCTGAGAGTAGATAGAGGTGTCGTAGAGTGGGGTGAGAGATATAGGGTACCTGAGAGTAGATAGAGGTGTCGTAGAGTGGGGTGAGAGATATAGGGTACCTGAGAGTAGATAGAGGTGTCGTATAGTGGGGTGAGAGATATAGGGTACCTGAGAGTAGATAGAGGTGTCGTAGAGTGGGGTGAGAGATATAGGGTACCTGAGAGTAGATAGAGGTGTCGTATAGTGGGGTGAGAGATATAGGGTACCTGAGAGTAGATAGAGGTGTCGTAGAGTGGGGTGAGAGATATAGGGTACCTGAGAGTAGATAGAGGTGTCGTAGAGTGGGGTGAGAGATATAGGGTACCTGAGAGTAGATAGAGGTGTCGTAGAGTGGGGTGAGAGATATAGGGTACCTGAGAGTAGATAGAGGTGTCGTAGAGTGGGGTGAGAGATATAGGGTACCTGAGAGTAGATAGAGGTGTCGTATAGTGGGGTGAGAGATATAGGGTACCTGAGAGTAGATAGAGGTGTCGTAGAGTGGGGTGAGAGATATAGGGTACCTGAGAGTAGATAGAGGTGTCGTAGAGTGGGGTTAGAGATATAGGCTATCTGAGAGTAGATAGAGGTGTCGTAGAGTGGGGTGAGAGATATAGGGTACCTGACAGTAGATAGAGGTGTCGTATAGTGGGGTGAGAGATATAGGGTACCAGAGAGTAGATAGAGGTGTCGTAGAGTGGGGTGAGAGATATAGGGTACCTGAGAGTAGATAGAGGTGTCGTAGAGTGGGGTTAGAGATATAGGGTACTTGAGAGTAGATAGAGGTGTCGTAGAGTAGGGTTAGAGATATAGGGTACCTGAGAGTAGATAGAGGTGTCGTAGAGTGGGGTTAGAGATATAGGCTATCTGAGAGTAGATAGAGGTGTCGTAGAGTGGGGTTAGAGATATAGGGTACCTGAGAGTAGATAGAGGTGTCGTAGAGTGGGGTTAGAGATATAGGCTATCTGAGAGTAGATAGAGGTGTTGTAGAGTGGGGTGAGAGATATAGGCTATCTGAGAGTAGATAGAGGTGTTGTAGAGTGGGGTGAGAGATATAGGGTACATGAGAGTAGATAGAGGTGTCGTAGAGTGGGGTGAGAGATATAGGGTACTTGAGAGTAGATAGAGGTGTTGTAGAGTGGGGTGAGAGATATAGGATACCTGAGAGTAGATAGAGGTGTCGTAGAGTGGGGTAAGAGATATAGGGTACATGAGAGTAGATAGAGGTGTCGTAGAGTGGGGTAAGAGATATAGGGTACATGAGAGTAGGTAGAGATGTTGTAGAGCGGGGTGAGAGATATAGGGGACAGACGAAAAGAAGGATGAACCAAACTATGTGAATGATAATACATTAGTAAATCATCATCAAGTATCGGGTCTACTGGCGTAGGTGATCATGTCTCTCCACAACTTTCGACCTCAGCAGCTATTTATCATTTCTGTTGTTGATCTTCTGCTAAGCCATTCTCTTAAGATGTCTGCTATTTTTTTCTCTTTGCTTCCCTCTAGCTCTTCGTCCCTCAATTTTTTCCAGTTGTTACAATATATTCCAGTTGTTCTCTTCTCATTACATGGCCAAAAAATGATGATTGTTTCTTCATAATATTAGAAATTAGCTCTCTTTTTGCTTTGACTTCTCTCAGAACATCTTTATTACTCTTCTTAACTGACCATGATACTCTCAACATTCTTGTGTAAAACCACATTTCTACACACTCGAGTGATTTTCTTGTCTGTTGTCCTTTTGTCCATGATTCGCATCCATATGTTAAGATTGGCTCTACATAACATGTAAGAAATCTTTTTCTTGTCTCTATTGTCAAAAATGGATTGCATAGTATCTTCCTCATTTTTTTGGAAAGCTGCTTTTGCCTGAGCCATTCTGCATATCACCTCTTTTGTACATCTTCCGTCTGAGGTTAACAAAGTTCCCAAATATTTAAATTCATTTACCGGTTTTAATATTGTTCCACTCGTCTTTTTTTTGCACTGAGGGATGTCTTTTTCTTTGTTGTTACCATTACCTCTGTCTTTTTGCTATCAGTAAAAGTTTTTATATAAGGAGAGTTAAAAAAAGAGTAATTTAATTCTCGGGAGAGTAAAAGGCTAAATGAGGGTACCCCGAAGTAAAACAACCCCACTGCCTTGTGGGTGAGACTTTTTTGTCAAAGGCTAGCGGAGCCAACCGTAAAGAAACCGACGGAAGGCAACAGAAAACCACCATCATAATTGTGTGCAATTCCGCTCTGTCTCTTGCTTTGATAGTGCAGTTTATCATAGGCTGACTTGTCCATCTTTTTATGTTACTCGTTCATGTTAGTCTTGGTCTGCCTCGTCTGCATTGCATTTTCCTTCCAAGATTACTTTTAGTAGGCCGTTGTGTCATTTAACATGACCCAAAAAATCGCATTTGTCTTGTTTGAATTGTGGTTAGTAGTTCTCTTTTCATTTTTAGTTGTTTTAAGACTTCATCGTTTGTGTTCTTTTCTTTCCATCCAATACTTCCTATATTTAAAAAAATTCACATTTCGAAAGTTTCAATTTTGTGTTCTGTTTTCTTGTCTAATGTCCATGTTTCTGCACCATAAAGGAATGTTAAGAAGATATAACATTTTGCTATTCTGAGTTTTAGCCCTGGTGTTATTTGTTTTGATGTTAGTATATTTTTCTTGGCATTAAAATTACTTTTTGCCCTTCCTATTCTTTTGTTTATTTCAATTTTACATTTTCCATCACTGGTTATAGTATGTCCAAGGTAGTTGTAGATCTGAACTAATCCTTCAACTTTGATATCCACTTGTGGGTTTCGATTATATTCTTTGTTTATGATCGTAGTTTTATCTTTTTGATATCCATATCTAGTCCATATTTTTTTATTGTCATGCTTATTTCATTAAGTAATTGTTGTAGATCTTTAGGATTTTCTGCTAGTAATAAAGTATCATCAGCATATCTTATGATTATTGATTATTTAATGTTTTAAACATTCATTCATGTTTCGGCCTTGCAATACTGATGTTTTAAAACATTGACTCAGTATATATATATATATATATATTTTTTTGCGTTCGCCAGCTTTCAGCTCTGGTGAAGTCCCTAGAAATTCATCATCATCATTGAGTGCCGCCTCCGCAACGAAGGTTGGCTACCATGGAGCGCCATTCAGCTCTATCTCTTGCTTTGATGGTGCAGGTTGTCATCGGTTGATTTGTCCATCTTTTGATGTTACTCGTCCATGTTAATCTTGGTCTGCCTCTGCCTCTTTTACCTTGTATTTTCCCCTCCAGGATTACTTTTAGTAGGCTGTTGTGTCTTTTAACATGGCCCAAGAATCGCATTTGTCTTGTTCTAATTGTGTTCAGAAGTTCTCTTTTCATTTTTAGTTGTTTTAAGACTTCATCGTTTGTTTTCTTTTCCTTCCATCCAACTCTACCTATTCTTCTATATATCCACATTTCAAAGGCTTCAATTCTCTGTTCTGTTTTCTTGTCTAGTCTAATGTCCATGTTTCAGCACCATATAGGAATATGGAGAAGATTTAACATTTTGCTATTCTTAGTTTTAGCTCTGGTGTTATTTGTTTTGATGTTAGTATGTCCTTCATGACATTAAAATTACTTTTTGCCATTCCTATTCTTTTGTTTATTTCAGTTGTACATTTTCCATCACTGGTTACAGTATGTCCAAGGTAGTTATAGTTCTGAACTGTTCTCAAGGTCTATTCCTTCAGTTTTGATATCCACTTGTGGATTTTGAGTATTTTCTTTGTTTATGATTATAGTTTTAGTCTTTTTGATATTCATTTCTAATCGATATTTTTTGCTTGTCGTGTTTATTTCATTAAGTAATTGTTGTAGGTCTTTAGGATTTTCTGCTAGTAGTACAGTATCGTCAGCATATCTTAGGTTATTGATTATCTTTCCATTAATTTGTAGGCCTGGCATCTCTATGATGTTTTTAAAGATTTGCTCAGTGTATAGATTGAACAAGCTTGGTGATAGGATGCATCCTTGTCTTACTCCTCTTTTTATATCAATGGGTGTAGAGAACTCTTTGTTATATTTTATTATTGCTGTTTGCTCCCAGTATAGATTGCATATTAGTCGTATATCCATGTCATCTTGATGTATCTCTTTTAGGCATTCTATAAGTTGTTTGTGGTGTACTCTATCAAAAGCTTTGGTGTAGTCTATGAAGCAGGCATATATTGGTTTGTTTACTTCTGTGTATTTTTCGATTAATATTCTCATGCAGAATATGGCTTCTTTTGTCCCGCTATTTTTCCTAAATCCAAATTGCTGCTCATCTAATTCAGTATTGATTTTATTCTGAATCCTTCCTTGTATAACTTTTAGCAAGATTTTTGTAACATGGCTCATTAGGCTTATTGTTCTAAAGTCACTGCATTCAACTGCACCATTCTTTTTAGGCAATGCAATGAAAGTTGATGTTTTTAGTTCATTTGGTATGTATCCTGTGTGGTATATGTCGTTGCATATATCTGTAATCACTTCAATGCAAAAATCTTCAAGTGCCTGTATCATCTCTATCTGTATGCTTTCAGGTCCTGCTGCTTTTCCCCTTTTCATTGTTTTTATAGCTTTTTCCACCTCAGATTTTAAGATTTTATAGCCTGATGTACATTTTATAACTGGTTTATTGTCCCTTTGGTCATGAAATAGTTCTGTTATATATTCCTGCCATCTATCTATGATATCCTTATTGTCTGTTAGCATTTTTCCTTTTTTGTCTGCAATGCATCCACCTTCTGTGGCTTTTTTTATTTTTATTAGTCATTCTCTTTATTTCTGTGTGCATTCCTCTTAGGTCTTGTTTGCTTTCCATAGTTTCTATTTCTCTACATTTTTGGCTGAGCCAGTCTTCTTTTGCCTTTTTGCACATTTTGCGTATCTCATTATCTATTTTATTGTATTGGGCAGTGTTCTTCGCTTGTCTCCTTTCTTCCATTTTTTCTAAGATGGTGTTAGTTATCCATTTTTGTTTTTTGTTCTTTTCTCTTTTGGGTAAGGTGTCGCAGGCTTTTTGTATGCTTTTCTTTATGCATTGCCATTTGGTTGTTACTTTTTCATCAGGATTTTCTCTTCTGTATTGCTCAATTCCTTCCTCTAGCAGCTTCTGGTATGTGTTCTTTACTTGTATTGTATAGGTATCTTTAATATCTTTTTGATTTAAAGCTGTTATATCGAGAGGATTTGTTGATGAATTAGATTTTTGCTTGTTTCTCTTTAGTTTGATTTTCATTTTAATCATTACAGGATTGTGATCAGAATTAATATCTGCTCCTGGGTAGGTTTTGGCTTTCTTTACGCTGTTACGGAACCTTTCTTTTATCATTATGTAATCTATTTGATTCCTCTTCCTATCTCCAGGGCTTTTCCATGTGTATAGTTTCCTTTTCTCTTGCTCAAAGTAGGTGTTACATATTATCAGCCTGTTTTCTTCACAGAATTGTATTAATCTTTCTCCTCTGTCATTTCTTTTTCCTAAACCATGATTTCCTATAATTGTCTTATAGCTACCTTTTCCTACTTTAGCGTTCATGTCACCCATTACAATCAAGAAGATTACTGTCTGAAGATTTCACTTGCTTCATAACTTTATTTAGGTCTTCGTAGTATGCCTCTATTTGTTCATCTGTGTAGTCTTGAGTAGGTGCATATGTCTGTATTATTGCTATGTCGAATGGTTTTGCTTTCAACTTGAGTAGTATAATCCTATCACTGTATGTCCAGTGGGTACTTATATATTTTTGTAGCTCTCTTTTTATCAGTATTCCTACCCCCCTTTGATGTTCTGTTGTGTTTCCTGAGTATATAAATGTATATTTTTCGTCTTCAATGTACCCACATTCTTTCCATCTAGTCTCTGATATGCCTAAAATATCTATATTTATTCGTTCTGCTTCTTGAATACGATTTTCCAATTTCCCTTGTTGATATAGAGTCCTAACATTCCAAGTACTTATTTTAAGATCTTTCCTCCGACATAAGTTCGAATTTCTCCGACTCTCCTTGGCTTCCTCTGGACTGGTACGTGATGAGGCTCCAATCTCTTTCACGGTGGTCAGCCATGTTCGTCCCTAGAAACAAGGAACTACATTTTTGCGTGTTGATCCATTTTTAATCCAAAAAAATTATTTTTTTTTCGTCGATGAGCAACTGACGTTTCAAGCCTGGTCTCCCTGCTAAGACCAGGGGTGGTTACCACAGAGATAAATCAGAAATAAAAATCCCCAAACTGGTTCAGCCGGGAGTTGAACTCACAACTTCTCTGTGTATATAGATTGAACAAGCTTGGTGATAGGATGCATCCATTGTCTCTTATCATTATATTTTTACCCTTTATCACGTGACTTTGAAGGCTATTAACTATGCAGTAGCAGCACTTCATCACTGTATACTTCCATTTGCGTTGAGTGCGTGGCATCCTGATTGTTGTGCGCCTTTTGGCTGGTTGCCTCCGACTTCAGCACTTGAACTTGCTAGAGCAGACTGTGGTCTTGCTCGGTTGTAGGAAGGCCTGGCCAGTCTTAGTTTTCAGTCCCTGGTGACTGTTAAGCCCCATCCCCACGACAAGGAGCTGGCCTTGATGAGGTGGCATCACATGGCATCAAAGTGGCAATGTATGCAGATGACTTGGTAATGTGGTGCACAGATGAGTATGCAACAGTTGCCTCCAAATTGCTACAAAAAGCTATGAATGCACTGAATTCATGGACAAATAGATGGTGTATCAGCATCAATACAGACAAATGCAGTACTACACTTTTCACACTCTCCCCAAAACAAAAAGCAGGAGCCATCTACATAAACAATGAGTCTGTGAAAGAAGACATACAAGCTACGTATCTCGGAATTACATTTGATAACAAACTATCTTGGAAACAGCAGATAAATAAGGCAACCCAAAAAGCAAGGAGAAAATTGGCTATTCTAAGAAAGCTGTGTGGAACTACGTGGGGTGAGAGTGGGAAAATACTCAGTAAACTTTACCAACAAAGTATACGCCCACATTTAGAATATGGATCATCCACATGGTGCTCAGCATCAAACACCACACTGCAAGAACTGGATAAAGTACAAAACCAGGCACTTAGGGTCATCACAGGAGCCATGAAATCAATACCAATATTGGAGATGGAGAAATTGTGGAGGATACCAGCACTGAGAGAACGGAGGGACACAAAGGTGCTGATACAGGCAGACAAATTTGCTTGCATGCCGAGACATCCAATGAAGGATCGATTCCAAAATCTTGCATTGGGACGACTTAAGAGAAGCAGTTTTATCCACCAAGCCAAGCGTATTAGTAGACAAACACCAGACATGCCAAGAGTTGTTAACCCCCTACTGCCCATACCAGAACAGACTCCCTGGACAGAGGAATCAGGATTATCAGTTCAAATACGGACAGAAGTGAAATGAATAGTTGACAAAGAGGAATAAAATAACCTACAGCGAAAAACAATAAATCTCAGTTTCATGGATGAAGAATACCCACAAGACATATGGATTCCTGTGTACACAGATGGATCAGCACAGAATGCAGTAAAGAATGGGGGAGCAGGTGCATATATAGAGTACCCAAATAACACTAGGGATATGAATAAGATAGCAACAGGGAAATATTGTCACAATTATGATGCAGAAATACAAGCAATAAAGTTGGCAATAGAAAAACTGCTGAACAGTAATCTTAGCCCACAGCCTGTAGTGTTTTTGACAGATGCAAGATCAGTACTCCAGGCACTACAATCCAGAAAATTACCACATCTGCAGACCTTATTGACTGAACTCTGCAAGCACCACAGGGTTGCCCTGCAGTGGATCCCGTCTGACTGTGGAATACCAGGAAATGAGAAAGCAGATCAGTTGGCAAAGGAAGGTTCAACAGGCACACAACTAGATACACCAGTTACATACCATCATAAGAAACAGATAATCAAATCAATCAGAGGACCACAAGCCCCAAATCAGGATGCCTTTCATAATATGAATAGATATGAGCAAGTTATTATTATACGCCTCAGAACAGGAAACAATCGACTCCATAGTCACATGTATACAAAATTCAAGATCGGCACATCAACTATTTGTACATGTGGACAGGCACCCCAGACTGCTGAACACATACTTCAAGACTGCACTGAATATAGTAGACTGAGGAAAATCCATTGGCCCATAGATACAACACTACAGACAAAACTATATGGGCCACTGCAAGAATTACAAAAGACAGTAAAATTCATACAGGAAACAACATTGCTGATATAGACAATACTTCGAGCGAACGAAAGATAGATAGATATATCACTGCATGACACATTGGCAACATGACTTATCGGTGTAGTGTAGCTCATTTGTAATTCATGCAACGTTCTCTAGCTGGTTTAAAATCAAAGTATCACTAATGCAAAATACAGGGCGTGGCAATAAATCAACACAAGAGGAATTAGTACAGTACTTTGTATAGCGCCGGAGAGTAATGGCAAGTGTGAATTATTAAAGTAAAAGAAATGGATTAGGTCGGCTTTTTGAGTAGTGAAATCGTTTGTGATCAGCTGACATATTTGATTTGATACTAAGTCCACATTGTCAGTGTTTTTTGTAACACAGAAAATAGAGTGGGAAAAGGGGGGGGGAATATTAATCTACATCGTTCTATAGTGAGGCTGTTAGAGAGGAAAAGAGGGATATATTAAACTACACATTTCTACAGTGAACATGTTAGAGAGGAAACAAGGGAAATATTAAACTACATATTTCTACAGTGAACATGTTAGAGAGGAAAAGAGGGATATATTAAACTACATATTTCTACAGTGAACATGTTAGAGAGGAAAATAGAGATATATTAAACTATATCTTTCTATAGGGAATCTGTTAGAGAGGAGAAAAGGGAAATATTAAACTACATCTTTCTATAGTGAACCTGTTAGTGAGGAAAACAGGGATATATTAACCTATATCTTTTTATAGGGAATCTGTTAGAGAGGAGAAAAGGGAAATATTAAACTACATCTTTCTATAGTGAACTGCTCAATGACATATATAACACTGGACACATACCCGAAGATCTACTAAAATCTATCTTTGTAGCCATACCGGAGAAGTCAAGCGCCACTGATTGTGAAGACCATAGTACTATTAGTCACCATGAGCCACATGACGAAAATATTACTAAGAAACATCATGAGACGTGTAAAAAATACAAAATTAAACCAGAAATAAGTGAGGAATAATGTGAATTTGTGGAAGGAAAGGGCACCAATAATGTAATATACGTCTTAAGAACATTGATAGAAAGAGCGATATAGGTAAAGAAAAAAAAATATATATGTACTTTATAGACTACACAAAAGCATTTGACAAAGTAAAGCATGTGGAAATAATCAATATGATGGAGAAATTAAACATTGATGGCAAGGATCTGCGAATCATTAAAAACATGTACTGGCAACAAACACCAGCCATAAGAATTAGCAACCAAACAGGACAGTTCCATTATATAAAACAAGGAGTCATACAAGGCTGTGTTCTGGCACCGGATTTGTTTTCACTTTACAGCGAACTTTTTATGAGATCAATAGTAGACAAAAAAGGAATTGAAGTCAGTGGTCACAGCATAAATAATTTGCGATATGCGGAAGAAATATCGAAGAAACAATGATCACCAGCATGCAGCATAAGAAAAAACAGCACAAATCTGAAACAAGTGCAACGCGTCAAATACTTAGGCACAATAATAACATCAGATGGGAGATGCATCACAGAATTAAAAAGCAGAATAGCTCAGGCCAAAACAGCATTTCAGAAAATGAAAAATATCTTATGCAACAAATCTATGTCAATATAGAAATGAGAATGAGAGTTCATCGGTTCTATAAAGAACCAATTCTGACCTATGGAAGCGAATCACGAACAGTAGACAAACAAATGAAAGGCGATTAGAGGCAACAAAGATGGAATTTCTCATAAGAATATTGAAAGTTTCCTGGACAGCTAAAAAGAACAATGAAGATGTTCTCAGAGGCCAAGACAAAAAGGGAGCTCATAAAAAACATCAGAAAAAACAATCAACATTTGTCGGGTCACATCATGAGAAGAGGAAAGTTGGAATACTTGGTTACAACTGGCAAAATACAAGAAAGGAGAGATCGCGGACGAAAAAGAGAGAAAATACTGGATTGCTTGGAGTCATGGCATAGAATACAGTTAACAACAGAATTGATACGATGCATTGTAGATAGAAGATTGTGGAAGGACATGATCGCCTAAGAAAACTGGTATGGCACATGATCATGTTAGAGATGATTGAGGGTGAAATATTATATTACATTTTTCTATAGTGAACCAGTTAGAGATTATTGAGTAAGGAAATAATAAACTACATCTTTCTATAGCGAAATAGTTACAGAGGATTGAGGAGGGTTACGTTATCTTACATCGTTCTATAGTGAACTAGTTAGAGATGAAGGAGATAGTAAACTACATCGTTCTATAGTGAACTAGTTAGAGATGAAATAAAGGGAGATAGTAAACTACATCGTTCTATAGTGAACTAGTTAGAGATGAAGGAGAGGGAGATAGTAATCTACATCATTATATAGTGAACTAGTTAGAGATGAAGGAGACGGAGATAGTAAACTACATCATTGTATAGTGAACTAGTTAGAGATGAAGGAGAGGGAGATAGTTAACTACATTGTTATATAGTGAACTAGTTAGAGATGAAGGAGACGGAGATAGTAAACTACATCATTCTATAGTGAACTAGTTAGAGATGAAGGAGACGGAGATAGTAAACTACATCATTCTATTGTGAACTAGTTAGAGATGAAGGAGACGGAGATAGTAAACTACATCGTTCTATTGTGAACTAGTTAGAGATGAAGGAGACGGAGATAGTAAACTACATCGTTCTATAGTGAACTAGTTAGAGATGAAGGAGACGGAGATAGTAAACGACATCATTCTATATTGAACTAGTTAGAGATGAAGGAGAGGGAGATAGTAAACTACATCATTATATAGTGAACTAGTTAGAGATGAAGGAGACGGAGATAGTAAACTACATCGTTCTATAGTGAACTAGTTAGAGATGAAGGAAACGGAGATAGTAAACTGCATCATTCTATTGTGAACTAGTTAGAGATGAAGGAGACGGAGATAGTAAACTACATCGTTCTATTGTGAACTAGTTAGAGATGAAGGAGACGGAGATAGTAAACTGCATCGTTCTATAGTGAACTAGTTCGAGATGAAGGAGACGGAGATAGTAAACTACATCGTTCTATAGTGAACTAGTTAGAGATGAAGAAGAAGGAGATAGTAAACTTCATCGTTATATAGTGAACTAGTTAGAAATGAAGGAGAGGGAGATAGTAAACTACATCATTCTATATTGAACTAGTTAGAGATGAAGGAGAGGGATAAAGTAAACTACATCATTCTATAGTGAACTAGTTAGAGATGAAGGAGACGGAGATAGTAAACTACATCATTCTATAGTGAACTAGTTAGAGATGAAGAAGAAGGAGATAGTAAACTACATCGTTCTATAGTGAGCTAGTTAGATACGAAGTAGAAGGAGATAGTAAACTACAACATTGTAAAGTGAACTAGTTAGAGATGAAGGAGAAGGAGATAGTAAACTACATCGTTATATAGTGAACTAGTTAGAGATGAAGGAGAGGGAGATAGTAAACTACATCATTCTATATTGAACTAGTTAGAGATGAAGAAGAAGGAGATAGTAAACTACATTGTTCTATAGTGAACTAGTTAGAGATGAAGGAGAGGGAGATAGTAAACTTCATCGTTATATAGTGAACTAGTTAGAAATGAAGGAGAGGGAGATAGTAAACTACATCATTCTATATTGAACTAGTTAGAGATGAAGGAGAGGGATAAAGTAAACTACATCATTCTATAGTGAACTAGTTAGAGATGAAGGAGACGGAGATAGTAAACTACATCATTCTATAGTGAACTAGTTAGAGATGAAGAAGAAGGAGATAGTAAACTACATTGTTCTATAATGAACTAGTTAGAGATGAAGGAGACGGAAATAGTAAACTACATCATTCTATATTGAACTAGTTAGAGATGAAGGAGAGGGAGATAGTAAACTACATCATTCTATAGTGAACTAGTTAGAGATGAAGGAGACGGAGATAGTAAACTACATCGTTCTATAGTGAACTAGTTAGAGATGAAGGAGACGGAGATAGTAAACTGCATCGTTCTATTGTGAACTAGTTAAAGATGAAGGAGACGGAGATAGTAAACTGCATCGTTCTATTGTGAACTAGTTAGAGATGAAGGAGACGGAGATAGTAAACTGCATCGTTCTATAGTGAACTAGTTCGAGATGAAGGAGACGGAGATAGTAAACTACATCGTTCTATAGTGAACTAGTTAGAGATGAAGGAGACGGAGATAGTAAACTGCATCGTTCTATTGTGAACTAGTTAAAGATGAAGGAGACGGAGATAGTAAACTACAGCATTCTATAGTGAACTAGTTCGAGATGAAGGAGACGGAGATAGTAAACTACATCGTTCTATAGTGAACTAGTTAGAGATGAAGGAGACGGCGATAGTAAACTGCATCGTTCTATATTGAACTAGTTAGAGATGAAGGAGAAGGAGATAGTAAACTACATTGTTCTATATTGAACTAGTTAGAGATGAAGGAGAGGGAGATAGTAAACTACATCGTTCTATAGTGAACTAGTTAGAGATGAAGGAGACGGAGATAGTAAACTACATCGTTCTATAGTGAACTAGTTAGAGATGAAGGAGACGGAGATAGTAAACTGCATCGTTCTATTGTGAACTAGTTAAAGATGAAGGAGACGGAGATAGTAAACTGCATCGTTCTATTGTGAACTAGTTAGAGATGAAGGAGACGGAGATAGTAAACTACATCGTTCTATAGTGAGCTAGTTAGAGACTAAGTAGAAGGAGATAGTAAACTACAACATTGTAAAGTGAACTAGTTAAAGATGAAGGAGAGGGAGATAGTAAACTTCATCGTTATATAGTGAACTAGTTAGAGATGAAGGAGAGGGAGATAGTAAACTACATCGTTATATAGTGATCTAGTTAGAGATGAAGGAGAGGGAGATAGTAAACTTCATCGTTATATAGTGATTTAGTTAGAGATGAAGGAGACGGAGATAGTAAACTACATCGTTCTATAGTGAACTAGTTAGAGAAGAAAGATACCATATTATTATTTGCTGTTAAAACCGCTAGCCATAACCATTATATAACCAGCCGTTATACAGTGAACCAAGCTATAATCCTATAGTCGGTTGAGTCAAAGTGAGAGCGTCAGGCAGGTATTAAATGCTCCTTGAATTATGAAACGACAGCGGTAATTCTAATACAACATTAATTCGTCCACAAACTTACATTTAAGCCCGATTTATCGTATTATCTAAGTTTTGCAGGCATATTAAAAGTGCAATTGCAATCAAATGGAAAATGGAAACACAGACCCGCGAAGTACAATGTGGTCCACACCCACCTCCCTGGAAGAGAAACTATACGGGGCAACCGAATCACTTAAACAGACAGCTGCCTTCATAAGAGAGTCCGGAATCCTACTCTGAATGAGCCATGATCGCAGAAGAAGAAGAAGTTGAATTTTCTCACAAAACCTGTACAAGTGTGTGAGCGACTGCCCTGAAAGCTGTTGAGATGGATTTAATCATAAACAATGCCATCATCATCATCTTCAAATACAAAACCTGCTGGTGTAGTTGATATTGTCTACACACAACTTTCGGTCTCGACGAGTATTTATCATTTCTGTTGTTGACCTTCTGCCAAGCCATTCTCTTACTCTGTCTAGTATCATTTCTCTTTGCTTCCCTCTATCTCTTCGTCCCTCAATTTTCTCAGTTGTCACAATATATTCCAGCTGTTCCCTTCTCATTACATATATAAAAAAATTATGGTTGTTTCTTCATAATATTGGAAATTAACTGTCTTTTTGCTTTTGCCACTATCATAATGTTTTCATTACTCTGTTTAGCAGCCCATGTTATTCTCAACATTCTTCTGGAAAGCAACATATCTACAGCCTCCAGTGACTTTTCTTGTATGTTGTCCTACTGTCCATAATGTCATGTTAAAAATGGTTCTATAAAGCATAATTTATTTTGTATTGTCAAGAATGGAATGCAAAGTATATTCCTCATTTTTTTGGAAAGCTGCTATTGCTTGAGCTATTCTGCACCTCATCTCGGTTGCACATCTACCATCTGAGATTAACATTGTTGCCAAATATTAAAATTCATTTACTTGTTTTAATACTGTTCCATTTGTCTTTATTGTGCCTTGCGATGATGTCTTTATCTTTAAATAACTCAATAACTCTGTATCTTTGTTGCTACTATTACTTGTGTCTTCTCGCTATTGTGTTTCTTATTGCTGCTTCTCTTCACTATAATATCTAACATTTTTTGGGAACTCATTTTCACTTTGAGCAATTAAGTCTGTATCCTCAGCATACACATAAACAATGTACATCACAATAAAAGATACTCTAGACCTATAAAATACAGCAACAACAACAAAAAACACTCTTTTTCAGAAAAGCACAATGCAAGTATGTTAGAGATAGGACTAACCGGTTGAAATGTTGGGAAGGACATTTTATCACACTCGACTATGAGGATACACATGCAAACCTACGTCTAGACAAGCTGGTCCCATTATAAAATTACCTTTAATCATTAATTACGTCTTTTCTAGTATTACTTATATTTTTAATATTACTTATTTTTCTAGTATTACTTATTTTCCAGTATTTTTTATTTTTCTAGTATTTTTTATTTTTCAAGTGTTACTTAATTTTCTAGTATAGCTTATTTTTCTAGTATTACTTATTTTCTAGTATAGCTTATTTTTCTAGTATTACTTATTTTCTAGCATTACTTATTGTTCTAGTATTACTTATTTTTATAGCACTACTTATTTTTCTAGTATAACCAATTTTTTCTAATATTGCTATTTTTTTAATATTACCTACGTTTTTATATTATTACTTTTCTCTAGTATATGTAAAAAAAAAACATAATGATTAGTTTAGATTAATACTCTAATTTTCCATAGACATCTGTTTTCTGCTTTTTTTTTTTTTTGATGAAGAGAGTCTACGAATATTGCAACCAACTACGAAGCGCTTTATCAAATCGAACGTGATATATTTGATCGACTCCAGGTAATGATATAATCAATTTGTAATTAAACTTTTCCAAAGAGTAATGGGGTTGTTTTGTCATGTCTTATATTAAATGTGACCCTAATATAGGAGTGATGTAGTCAATTCTTCATGCCTAACCTGACGTAACTTCTTGATCAACTCCATGCTAAGATAGAGTAACTTGTTCTAAATTGATTTCATAAAATTGTCTGGTTAGAGGCAGATGACCTCCATAATTTGTTCAGCAATATTTACTTGGTAACATCACTCACACATTAGATCTTACGGTTCCCTATTGACGCTTAACTTTTCCATGTACTGCATTATATCATGTATTTATGTAATAATTCATATTCAAAATTCAGACTAAAGTGCATCACTGCCTATCACTTACATAGGGGATGACGGAAGTGGCAGGCGGGCAGGGGAGAGAGATGCCCGTTTGCACACGAACAATGACAGCAGCCATCAACACATATGAATAGATGACAGCAGCCATCAACACATATGGATAGATGACGGCAGCCATCAACACATATGAATAGATGACAGCTGCCATCAACACATTTGAATAGATGACAGCAGCCATCAACACAATTGAATAGATGACAGCAGCCATCAACACATATGAATAGATGACAGCAGCCATCAATACATATGAATAGATGACAGCAGCCATCAACACATATAAATAGATGACAGCAGCCATCGACACATATGAATAGATGACAGCAGAAATCAACATATATGGATAGATGACGGCAGCTATCAACACATATGGATAGATGACAGCAGCCATCAACACATACGAATAGATGACAGCAGCCATCAAAACATATGAATAGATGACAGCAGCCATCAACACATATGAATAGATGACAGCAGCCATCAACACATATGGATAGATGACAGCAGCCATCAACACATATGAATAGATGACAGCAGCCATCAACACATATGAATAGATGACAGCAGCCATCAACACATATAGGTAGATGACGGCAGCCATCAACACATATGAATAGATGACAGCAGCCATCAACACATATGAATAGATGACAGCAGCCATCAACACATGTGAATAGATGACAGCAGCCATCAACACATATACATAGATGACAGCAGCCATCAACACATATGAATAGATGACATCAACCATCAACACATATGAGTAGATGACAGCAGCCATCAACACATATGAATATATGACAGCTGCCATCAACACATATGAATATATGACAGCTGCCATCAACACATATGAATAGATGACAGCAGCCATCAACACATATGAATAGATGACAGCAGCCATCAACAAAATTGAATAGATGACAGCAGCCATCAACACATATAAATAGATGACAGCAGCCATCAACACATATGAATAGATGACAGCAGCCATCAACACCTTTGTATAGATGACAGCAGCCATCAACACATATACATAGATGACATCAGCCATCAACACATATGAATAGATGACAGCAGCCATCAACACATATGACTAGATGACAGCAGCCATCAACACATTTGAATAGATGACAGCAGCCATCAACACATATAAATAGATGACAACAGCCATCAACACATATGAATAGATGACAGCAGCCATCAACACATATAAATAGATGACAGCAGCCATCAATACATATGAATAGATGACAGCAGCCATCAACACATATAAATAGATGACAGCAGCCATCAACACATATGAATAGATGACAGCAGCCATCAACACATAAATATAGATGACAGCAGCCATCAACACATATGAATAGATGACAGCAGCCATCAACACATATAAATAGATGACAGCAGCCATCAATACATATGAATAGATGACAGCAGCCATCAACACATATAAATAGATGACAGCAGCCATCAACACATATGAATAGATGACAACAGCCATCAACACCTTTGAATAGATGACAGCAGCCATCAACACATATGAATAGATGACAGCAGCCATCAACACATATGAATAGATGACAGCAGCCATCAACACATATGAATAGAAGACAGCAGCCATCAACACATATGAATAGATGACAGCATGATGAATACCTTAGCATTTAGGTACCTAAATGCTAAGGTAGGATCAGACAACAGAGGCTTCGAAGAGATTATGGGAAAACATGGACTTGGAGATATAAACGAGAATGGAGAGATATTTGTGAATTTCTGCGCCCTTAATCAAATGAGCCTAGGAGGAACAATATTCCAACATAAAAGAATACACAAAGCTACATGGGTGTCACCAGATCATAGAACGGAAAATCAAATTGATCACATATGTATTAATAATAAGTTTAAGTCATCCTTACAGGATGTAAAAGTATATAGAGGGGCAGATATAGCTTCTGATCATCATCTGCTGTTAGCCAAACTTAAAATTAAATTAAAAAGGTATAATACAACGAATAAGGGTAGAAAGTATTTCAATGTAGGGTCTCTTAAAGAACAAGGAATTAAAGATAAATTCGCAGTCACAAATATCAAACAAATACCAAGTCCTCCAACAACTAGAGAATACAATAAATATAGAAGATTATTGGAAACAGGTAAAAAATATATGGAAAGAGACATGCCAAGAAACACTGGGGACAAGAGAACGCCAGAATAAGGCATGGATGACAGCAGAGACCCTGGATAAAATTAAAGAAAGAAAGAACAAGAAAGCAGACATAAATAAAAGCAAAACAAGAAGTAATAAAGCCAAGACACAGGAAGCTTACACAGAGGGGAACAAAGAAGTGAGAAGATGCATTAAAAGGGATAAGAGGAAATATATAGATGAACTAGCTAAAGAGGCAGAAGGAGCAGCAAATAATGGGAATATGAAAGAACTGTACAACCGCACAAAGAAATTAGGTGGAAAATACAAACAGATCAATGCCTTTATCAAAGACAAGAAAGGAAATCTGCTTAGTAATATAAGGGAACAAATGGAGCGATGGAAAGAACACTTTGAAGAACTTTTGAACAGACCCGGCTCAAATAATCCTCCAGATATACTACCAGCAGAAGAAGAGTTACACGTTAACTGCGGAAAACCAAGCAAAGAAGAAATAATGAAAGCCATCAAACTATTAAAAGATGGTAAAGCCACAGGACCAGATGAAATTCCTTCGGAATCCATCAAAGCAGATATTAACACCTCTACCAAGATGTTACATGATCTATTGGATAAAATTTGGGAGAGGGAAGAAATACATAAAGACTGGAGAGAAGGTTATATGATCAAACTACAAAGAAAGGAAGTTTACAGGAGTGCACAAATTATAGGGGAATTATGCTACTATCAGTGCCAGGAAAAATATTAGGCAGAATCATTCTGGAGAGACTAAAAGAGGCTATAGAGAAACACTTGAGAGATGAACAAGCAGGTTTTAGGAAGTACAGATCATGTGCTGATCAAATAACTACCCTACGTATAATAGTTGAACAAGTTTAGAACTAAAATCCCCACTTTATATTGGATTCATAGATTACGAAAAGACATTTGATAGTTTAGACAGAAGAATGCTTTGGAAGTTGTTCAGTCATTACGGAATCCCCATAAAGTTTATTAACCTGATAAAAACAATGTATGAAGGAACAAAATGTAGTGTGGTGCATGAAGGACAACTTACAGAAGCATTTGAAATAAGAACAGGAGTAAGGCAAGGATGCCTCCTGTCTCCATTTCTCTTTCTACTGGCCATAGATTGGATTATGAAAATAACTCAAAACAACAGAAATGGGATCCAGTGGTCACTGACCAAACAACTTGATGATTTAGACTTTGCTGATGACATAGCTGTCATATCACACAGCCATCAACAGATGCAGGATAAAATTAGTATATTAGATGAGAGATCACAACAGCTAGGACTAAAGATTAATAGAGATAAGACCAACATTATGAGAATTAATGCAGTTGGCAATAACCAATCCCTTTTGTACTTAACTTCATCGACTTCAAAAAAGCATTTGATAGTATTCATAGAGATTCTTTGTGGAAAATTCTGAAGCAATATGGCTTACCATCAAAAATCATAAATATTATCAAAGACATGTATGATGGTTACACATGTGCAGTTCGAACAGAGGAAGGACTGAGCGAATGTTTCCCAATAGAAACTGGGGTTAAACAAGGATGTATTTTATCGCCCTTGTTATTTGGAATTGTTATGGACTTCATAATGAAGAAATGCTGCACTGGTAATAAAGGCATCGAATGGATACAAGGAGACCATTTGGAGGACCTGGACTTTGCTGATGACATAGTTCTCATCAGCAATCAGATAAAAACGATGCAGGAAAACACAAATGAACTATCATCAATAGCCAGCAAAATTGGGCTTGAGGTCAATCATGAAAAGACTAAAGTCATGAAAAGTTTAATTCCAACAAGTGACAAAATATACATGGAAAACAAACCAGTAGAAGAGATCGATCACTTCATCTATCTTGGAAGTCACATTGATCGAGAAGGGGATACGAGCAAAGAAATTAGAATCAGACTGGCTAAAGCAGCAATGTCTTTCAGAAGCCTTGAAAAGTTGTGGAAATCAAAACTCATTAGCACAAACACAAAACTTAGGCTATTCAAATCAAATGTACTATCAACCCTTACGTATGCGTGTGAAAGCTGGAAAACAACAGAGATATAGAAACAAAGTTGAACGCATTCGAAAATAAATGTCTAAGGAAAATACTTGGTATAGAATGGAACGAATTCAAAACAAACGAGGAAATTAGAGAAATCGCCAATCAACC